>BJBW01000892.1:125264-326003 GCA_004320125.1 Scolopax mira
CCACCACCCTCATTGGAAAGAACTTATTCCTAATGTCTGCTCTTCTCCAGTTTAAACCCGTTAGCCCTTGTTCTGTCATTGCCAGCCTTTGTAAACAGACTCTCCCCAGCCTTCCTGTAGCCCCCTCAGGTACTGGAAAGCTGCTCTTAGGTCTCCCTGGAGCCTCCTCTTCTCCAGGCTGAACACCCCAGCTCCCTCAGTTTGTCTTTGAAGCAGAGGTGCTCAAACCCCCTAATCACTTTTGTGGCCCTCCTCTGGACCAGATCCATCAGGTCTATGTTCCTCTTATATTGAAGGCTCCAGACCTGCACACATTGCTCCAGGGGAGGTCTCACCACAGCAGAATAAAGTGGCAGAATCACTTCTCTGGGCCTGCTGGCAACATTTCTTTTAATGCATCCCAGGATGTGATTGACCTTCTGGGCTGCAAGTGCCCACTGCCTGCTCGTGTCCACTTTCTCATCCATCAGCACCCCCAAGTCCCTTTCCTCAGGGAAATTCCTTTTGGCCTGCCAGAACATCAAGATCCGAGTGACCGGCAGAAAAAAAAAAAAAATAGAAATTGCCTGCTTTGTTTTTTACCAAAGCAATCTCCCTAAGCCAGCGCATTCGGGAAGGGAGGGAAAAGTCTGCCTGAGATACTGGAGCTGGAGAACACGGCTCTCTCGCTGCACGTTTGAAAAGAGAAGCCTGCTGATAATGGAACCAGGATTTTTGCAAGGTGCTAACGCAAAATGCGTGCAGCAAATGGGAGCTCCTCCCCCCACGCAGGATGGTCAGCAGCTTGTCAGCATCTTCACCTAAAAACTAAGGACAGAATTGCTTGCTGCCAGCTCTCTGGCAGCATACTTTCTCTTACGTACTCTGGGTTAAAACCTCTGGAGAAACCTTTAATGTGACAAATAGGAGGAGTTATTACCCTACTCTGAAAAGACTCCTTGAGCTTTTTTACCTCTGACTAACTTTATATCTTTACCGGGGAGAGCTGGCAGTGAGCATGGACAATAAGCCCGACCGGAAATCTTTACGGAAATCATGGCACGGAGCCGAAACCTGCCAAACTGAGATAGTAAGCACTCCAACAGGGTCAGGAGCAGGGCAGTTGCAAGAAGCATCATCTAAAGTAGCAACAGTGGTACCCTGGCCCTGCCCATCTAGACAATTCATCATATGGGTGATGCTAAAGGCTTTTCCAGAGCATAGTTACGTTGGCTGGTACTAAAACTCTGTCCAGGTGATTTGGGTCTTCCCCCGAGATGCTGCCATTAGAGTGAGTGGAATGTTATTTCTAAAGAGAAGCAATGGAGTAAGGCTACAGTTGTAAATGCACATTGAGACTGAAGGGACCTTCTTCCTTGGAAAGGGTCTATGACTCCTGCTCAGGCCAAAACTCACCTGTTCAACACTGGGAGTAATTGGGCAGTATTTTTGTGCAGTATTATTTTAGTTTTGACTTCATTTTCTTCATCTGTGCTACACACAGACTGCCTTGAGAGCTATGAAGAAAGAGAGAAGCTAAAACTAAAACATTGCGAGTCTGAAAGCCAAACTGCTGCAACAAAATCTGTTGACGAATGCAGCATGGAAACATCCCAGAAGCCAGTTAACTATCTGCATGTGCTCAACCAAATACATGGACTTTGCTGTGAGAGGTAAAGAAATAACCTTCTTCCCTATGACTAGTACATGTTTGAACTTTAAACTTCCATCGCGGGATCCTTCTGGTTTTGTCCATTTTCTGGCTGCTCCCATGCAATCAGCAGCACATCAGAGACTGTCAGGAAAGATCAGCCTGAGCTGCAAAGCACCCAGCTCTGTAAGAATTCAGCTCCATTTAGTTCTTCTAATAAAGAGGCTTGGCTTTGTTTAATTTGGTAGAATTCAATACTAGCATTGTCATCTGCCAGAGATACAGCCCAAAGGGTAACATTTCCATTTAAACACTTTAAATGCCACGTACAGACTTATCTAGGTGCTTGCCTGAAATTTTTTGCTGCTTAGGAGGAGAGGGATGCTTAGCTCTATCAGTTTATGGTGGCAGAAAGGAAAAGGCACAGTGCCAAAATATTTCAAATCAGATCACCATCATGGGCTCTGCTATCTCAGAAGGGAAAAAAAAAATAAATCTTGCCTGCAGGTGGGCAAAACTCAATGCTGCCAAGAAAAACGCAAGCAAAACTGTTTTTACCTCTAAGAAACGTGTCTCCAGCTGCCACATTATGGTACCAAACAAGTTCCACATGTCAGACGAGGAATGCAGTGTGGTGCTGAAAAAAAGAAATGGCAGGCACCATCTGTATTCTTATCAATTCAGCGGTTGCCTAGAGAGTTGCTGCCATTGAAAGAAGCAAGATTACTTCTCTGCTATTAATAAGGAAACTTGACAAGACTGAAAAGGGCTTGAAGGAAGCTGTCATTAGAGAAGTTTACATTCCACAGCATCTCCCAGCAAAGCCAATGCAGCACAGAAACCTGTAAGTACTCACCATCCTGTGCCTGTCTGCCAAAAATTTCTAGTAAATAGAAGCTGGTTCTTGAAGAGGAAAGGGCTGGGGCAGTAGCAGATTTGCATCTTTTTAGAGCACTATTAGGCACTGTTTGCTTTCATTTCTGTGAAGACTTCAGAGCAGCTCTGTTGGTGAGTAGGGGGATCAAATGTACTCTGGACAGCCCTGCATGAAGCTGCCTTGAAATCTGTAGCATGAAATCAGGAAAGACTTGTTCTGCAGCTTTGCTGTCAACACGTGTAAGAAGATCTTCCAAGGCAAGGACCACCTGTCTGTGTCCACACTCTTCCTGCCGATGGGAAGTGGCGTGAAATGAAAGGAGGCTTAAGGGGATCGGTGAGGAAATCTGCGCGGGATTTTGGTTTGGTAGGTATGTATTTTCTTGGGGATGTGATAGAAGGTTTGGGGGCTGTGTCGTGTTCCATGAACTCAGGGGCTTTCACTTGCCTGGGCTGCCTGCCCGCCTGAACGCCGCTGCCTTCTCCAAAGCACGGCGTGCCATGAAAGCGAATGAACTTCTGCGGAGTGGCACTGAGGTGAGTGTGCCAAGCAGCTCATTAGCGTAATGCTGGTGCATTGCTCATTGTTAAGATGCCAATTCCCATTTTGAGCCTGGAGGGTATGCAAAGGGCAGGTAAACAGTTAATGAATACGGTTCTTTGAATTGAGCGGCTGAATCTGTGCTGAACTTTTAAATCTTTTATAGCTGTGATATTTCAGAGTCCTAAAAATGAATCAGAACATCTGACAGGTATGCCATGAAGTTCCATATACACGCTGTGCCAAGATTTAGCACTGAGCGTTTACCTTCTGATATGCTGACAAAGGGAAAATGGTTTATGCAGAGATCTGCGGGCTGTTTTGCACCTAAAAAAAAAAAACACAGTAAAATTGAGCATTTTACTATTTCTTTTCTCACATAGAAAAATTCCATTGAAATACATGTTGTGGTTTCCCAGTACTACCACAAGCAAAAGGTTACTTCATCAATAAAATAATGTTGGCACTCGAAGGCTTAATATATACATGACTGAGGATGTGGCACTCAAGGTCAATATTGAAATACAGTCAGCAATGTCCCAGATGTTAAACTAACCCCCTATATTTACATCGCCTGGCTCATCTCAAAGTTTTTTCCTCTCTAAACAAACCGAAAACAGTTAACCGGCCTGAATTATAGCTACAGTTGCAATGAAGAGCCTTTGTGCTATCTATTTACTGTCCTGCTGTAAAACTGCATGCTTTGCTTAGCAGAAAATCACATATTTCCTGGAAAAAGTAGTAATGAGTTTTCCAAGGAATTTCTTGTTTTTCCAGAGCCAAAGAAAAATGAGAATGTGATGTTTCGTTTTGGTGTAAAACAGCACTGCTGTTCAGGTTTCTGCTTTTAGTTTTGCAAATTCGTAAGGCTGTGTCAGAATTACTGACATCTCCTGTGTTTTTGAGACTGCATCAAGAGAAGTGTGGCCAGCAGCTCATGGGAGGTGATTCTGCCCCTCTACTCTGTGCTCATGAGACCCCACCTGGAGTACTGCATCCAGCTCTGGAGTCCTCAACATAGAAAGGACATGGACCTTTCTATGGAATGGATGCAGTGGAGGACCACGAGGATGATCAGAGGGATGGAGCACCTCTCCTATGAGGACAGGCCAAGAAAGCTGGGGTTGTTCAGCCTGGAGAAGAGAAGGCTCCAGGGAGACCTTGTAACAGCCTTTCAATATCGGAAAGGAGCCTAGAGGAGAGCTGGGGAGGGACTCTTTGTCAGGAAGTGTAGTGACAGGGTAAGGGGTAATGGTTTTAAGTTGAAAAAGGGGAGATTTAGATTAGACACCAGAAAGAAATTCTTTCCTGTGAGGGTGGTGAGGCACTGGAACAGGTTGCCCAGAAAAGCTGTGGCTGCCCCATCCCTGGAGGTGTCCAAAGCCAGGCTGGATGGGGCTTTGAGCAACCTGGTTTAGTGGGAGGTGTCTCTGACCACAGCAGGGGGGATGGAACTCGATGATCCTTAAGGTCTCTTCCAACCCAAACCATTCTATGATTCTATGACTGCCACTCACTGCCCCTTTTCCCATGCCCACAAATAGGTGTTATAAGCTTTGCTTTTCCTGCACTGAACCTCGCAAAACAGCTGCCTGCTGGCATCTCTACGTTACCAAACCAATGTGGAATGCAGAGGTTTTCAAGCCCCAGCTTGATGATACTCTGAACAACCTGCTGTGACCTGAGGGATGAACCCTGCTTCAAGAGGAGGCCGGACCACGGACCTCCTGAGGCCCCTTTCAGCCTGAGTTACTCTGTGATCCTGCCTGCCTGCTGGGGTGCACAGACACTTGAAGCCGGAGCAAAAGTGAGGGTATAAGGAAAGATGAATAAAATGTAACTGCTACAGAATGGATTTACTTTCAGAAAGATTTTTGAGGTACAGGAAGAAAAATTGCCACAATTTGCTGCTACAGAGGTTAACCTTTAAAATTTTCTCAGGAAAGGAGATTTTTTCCACTTAATTCCTCTTCAGAAAATTATCACATACAGAACAGAAACTGCTGGCAAAAGATGCAGGTGCATTGTGCTGAGACAGGGCAGGGCTTTTTTCCACACACAGGCCGTGAACGTGCTTTTGTGATGTGGTATTGAGAACTCCTGAATCTCATCTAGGCATCTTCAGCAGCACCCCAAGCCCTGTTGCTGCATATGTTGCTGCTCTTTCCTTCAGCGGAGAGAGATATTCTGACCCTGAGACAGACATTTCTGGTCAGGTCCATATTCATAAGAAGTATGTATAAGGAAAAAAGGAAAAAAAAAAGGAAAAAAAAAAAATAGACATTCACAACAAAAAATCTGTCAGAGAGAGAAAATAAATATTTCTGCCCCTTCCTTGATTTGAGTAAATGTACACAAAGAACCAATTAAAAAAGGCTTAACTTAAATTGGTTTTCCAGATGAACAATGGTTTGGATAGCAGTGATTGCGTATATAACATTTATCCCTTGGGTTAATGATACTCTCTTCCAATTCTCCTTAATCCCATTACAAAGTCAATAGTTTTTTCCCAACACTATTCTCCAGTATAGGGAAGGGAAGAGAAATAGGGAAGGGAAGGGACTAAAGTTTGAACTTGACTTTGAGGAAGCTGCTGTCTCTGGAAAATCTCTGCGTTAAAATTGCCCATATGATCTTAAACTTCCTGTCTCTATGGCATTTCAGCAGTTCGCTCCAAAGAGTGTGAGAGGCTGTATGATGTGTTTTGCCTCACTCACATGAGGAGTCTTGGCAAAAGGACATCACAGTATCTATCAAAAAACTTCCAATATTGTTCTCTGTATCCCACCACCATACAAATGCTACCAGAGCTGCTACGGCTCTTAAATGTTGGTTTCTTATCACTATACTTGATTATAAAACATTTTGTAATCTTCTCCCAGAGATTTCTACCTCCTCATTTTTCAGGTACCAGTCTTTAAAATTTGACAGGAGAAACCCCCTGTGGTCAGTTAATGTCTCTCTTTGAGTATATATATAATTTGTGTATATATATATACACATATGTATGCATGATCGTGTTGATCGATCATATATATATATGGACACAAATACATGTAGATGTTCTTTTCAAAGCTACTTAGTGATACCCCTAATTATGAAAATTATGAAATCAAGTCAATTTATAGCCATAATTATAGCACATAATCAATCCCAAAGAAAACTGGGTGGTTTGGATAGAAATTATTCTATCTGATATTTTTTTACCTTAAAGATTTTGATGTCTTTTGTGGTTCCCCTTGTATTTAGTTCATTTAGAAAATGTCTACCTAAAACAATACAGTCAACTTCTTGCATATTTTTTTTTAAGAATACTTCTGTTAAAATACCATCAAAACACGATCTGGTTTTGTTATGTCCATTGACAATTAACAAAGCATTTTTGTTCCTTGAACTGTGCTTATCAGCTAAACCACAAGTGGGAAGCACAACAAACACTTCAGAACAATACCATCAGATACAGAAACTTTCTGATTGCTCCTGCCCAACCAGCTCTTTATGAAATCTGCAGGTCACAAAAGATTAAAATTCTGCCATGACTGGGTTCATTTTTTAATAAAGAGGGGGAAAGAAAGCAGGGAGCCTTGGGAGGATCAGAAGAACAGATTAGCTGTCTAAAGAAACACTAGTTATGTATCATTAACTCCACTGAAGCTATTCATAGTTAAAGCTGAAAAAAGCCCAAGTTGACATTCCTTCCTCCCATGCTGACAGGGGGGAGGCCAGACACAAGATTTTCCACTTCATCTCCCAGTTTCCTTTTATATATGGCCTCTCAGCAAACTCCTCATGTTGCCACAACAGAGACCTTGAACCTTCAAAGCTATCTACAGACACAGACCCTTATCCCTGATCAATATGGCTCAGCAAAGAGGCACAGGCTGCCCACACATCTCTCTTTGCAGGACTGGGACTTACATCTTCAGTGACTGAATGTCAGGGCAGAATGTCACTGCCAACTGCTGTCTGCAAACTGAGCTACAAAAGACCAAAAGACTCATTTTCATAGAACAATAAGAAAGGGTAGACGCTTTCTTTGGAGACCCAGTCACCTCTCCTACAGAAACAAGTCAGCTTTACACCCATCCCTGAATCCTTCTCTGCCTCCAGCTAATGGCAGAGGAGGTGATTTTTCCCAAGAGAGAGAGTTTTGCAATAGGTCCAGTCTGAATATCAACATGCACGATCTAAAGGAGAAAAAGCTACATTAGTTCATTTTTCAAAGAATGCTAAGGACTGACAAAGGACAAGAATATTGTGCGCTTCTCAGCATGAGTAGAGAACAACAAAATATAAATTTGCTTAAAAATAAGGATCACACTCACTCTGTGAACAGTAATGAGGAGGAGTGGAAAACCTGAGAAGGTTCACCTTGATGGAAAAGAGCATTGGAAGGTGGAAGTTAGACATAACAAAGAGTCTTAAAAAATGCTTAAGACCAAAGAGTCTTGGTTGTAATGATCTCATCAACTTTTTCCTCAAATATTTATTTTAAGAAAGGAGCTTAGCTGAGCTTGTGTGTTTCTCCATTAGATGCCTCCAACAGAGATGGCTGCAGAGCCAAAGGCAAGGTTGTCATTCCAATTCAGCACTGACACCAAGCTCCACTGTGAAGCCCAGCTAATTTTTTTAAGTGTCAGTTGTTTAGGGGTACCAGTTAGTCCCTGTATGCTTTTGCCCTGTGGCACTGCACCCTTCTAAGGCAAGTTTCTGCTCAACACGAACTGATGCATAATGGCTTCTTTAGAAGATCAAAGTGTCATTTTTAGAAATGAGGAACCGAGTTCATGATGTTCCCGTGCTGTTTTTCTGTAAAGTCATGCAGTTGCCAAGGGTATGCCTGCTTTTTGTATTCGAGGAAGATGTAAACTTGTGCTGGTGAGGGTGCTGAGAGCAGGACTGCCTCCCTCAGAGGAGTTGCCTGTATTAAATATGTATAGGCTGACTAAACAAGATCCATAGGGAATATTAAAGTGTTTTAATAACTCGAGTGTAAGGACAAAGAAGAGGGAGGAATGTAGGTGCATATTAATGGCAATCCCAAAAAGAAATAATATGATAAAACATCTTTGACATTTGCACACCTGTGATGTGATGTTAATACTAGACCTGAAGACAGTTAGCAGGGAAAATTCTGCATAGACTAAGACATGCTCCCTAAGAAAGTTCACAGAACTATAGCATATTATTCTCAACTTCTTTCTCTATGTTTGTATTTAGAAAGTCAATATAAGATTCAGAGAACCCTACCAAAATTCAGTTATTCAGATGTGATTTATGTTCAGCAACCATGAATAAGCCCTAATATGTAGCAAGACAGAGCTTGCCTCTGTTGCATCATTTGTACTGAAAGCCTGATGGTCATAGGGGAAAAATATGGGGTCAGTATCCACATGATAAGAATGAAATACAAATCAAATGCATTCATGTTGCCTGCTCAGCAAGGCCACTCTTTGTGTTTTGCTTCATGAAAAATCACTCAGTGTTGATTATCAACACTGCAGCACTGATTATCCAGACTACAGGCAAGCTGTTTAAAGCTGAAAGGATGAGAATAAAACCTCTAAAAAGGGCCAGAGACAGCAAACAAATATCTCTCCAGCTCCTGGGGACACAAGTGCTTCTGTGTATGACACATACAGCATGTGACACACCATCATATATGAGTGAGACATGGGGCTCAGCAAGACAATATTTCTGTTCTCATTACCTAGGAAGTAAATTCAGTTTGTCCATCTGCTATGTCAGATGGGGCTTGTTCAACCTAAACAAGGTGGAGGCAGGTCTGTCCCCTCTAGTGACTCTAGGAAGAGCATAAATAAAATTCCCTGTGAAGTCTCCTTCACATTTCCTTCACGGAGATGTAAAATGCTGCCCTCTGCACACATACACGTAGTCTCATAGCTGAAATAACCAAGGAACCATTCACCAGGCGAAATGGATGTGGGAATCCCTGCCAGAAAGAAATGGCCTGTCCATCTTTTGGGCCCAGCACTGGACCCTTCAGCCTAGTGCCAAGCAGCTCAGCGTTTGCAGGGCTGCACAGGCTGGGATGTCTTAGCCTTCCAAGCCAGGCAGTACTGAGAGGCCACTGATTCACTGTGGACAGAAAATTTCTTACCTGTTTTTTCATGTATGGTAGAGAGACACACATCTCTTCAACAACTCCATGTTGGTGTCATGGGTATAAAAACACATCCTCAGCATCCAAGCAAAAGCAATAATGGTATGGGCCAGCTAACCCCCTCCAGGCATGCCAGATAAAGCAGGAATACTATCCATTTAATTTTAGGCATCACAGACTGGAGATTTTCTTAACTTTTGTTTCTATCTTCATTATAATCAACCACAAACAACCTCCAGCAAACCCGGTTACACGTTACTATGAAATTTTCTTTACTGTGTTTTATGTTGGCTATTCCCAGTAGACTGTATGTTAATCTTTTTCAAAATAGGCCTTGAGCTCACCCTAGAGTATAAGAAGGTTTGCTTTTTTTTTTTTCTTAAGGGAGAAATGCAGATGATCTCCTTCCAAGTAGAGATCAATCATCTTTAAAGAAATTCTGTATTGGATTGTTCCCTCTTTTTGCTTACTTTCCCTTTGAAATAAGAAAAGAACATCTCAATTTGCTATTTCAGTGATTGTCTCACATTAAAACCACAACTCAATAACTATGGAAGAAGGCAGATGAGATTTCCAAACAACAAAAAAAAGAATGTCCTATTCTCACTAACAAAGAGGAGCAGAAAATTTCTCAAGAAAAAACGCAAAAACATCTCTTCACTATAGGTTTTCTCCCTTCCTTACAGAAAGCAATTCTAATATTCTAGCAGTGCTTATTCCAAAGCCCTGAACAAGTTCTTCAGAGCATCACTCATTGCCTGTGCCACACTGTCCCCAGCAGTGTTCCTCATGGAGGTTTCAGTCCTCTTCTGACTGAGGTCGTGGGGAGTTTCACTTGAGCGATGGCCAAGTAGGCCATGGGAGCCAAGGGCTCCTACAGACAAAAAAGACTAGAGTAGAACAGCATGGTAGCCATTTCAGGTGGCTAAGGCACTACCTAGCCCCCGAAATACCAGAATAATTAGAAAAATTACCTTATACAGAATCCCCCCCTTCAGTAATCATTTCAAACTCATTATCACAGCTTTACATCAGGATTTGGGTGTTTTTTTGAAAACAAATACGTTTCCTACCACTTCTCTCTTCTTGTATAATTCATTAACCATTGGTGGAGTTGATGCAGTATTATCTTAGATGTTTTCCTAAGCATCCTTTTCTACAGCTAAGCCTGTAGTCCTCATACTAAGGGAGAAGAGACCTGGAGAACTTTCTTCCGTATTATGAAGACCTCTCTGCCATTTGGGTCTGTCTGAGTCCTTGATTTCTGATACATTCCTCTTGTTTGGCTAAATATTGGCGTTATAGCTGCCATCTCTCAGTGTTCTTACCCAGTGGGCTGTTCGTGACATGCAGAGACAAAAAGCCTGGAGCCCACAGCTCTGTCACAGCCCAGGAGACAGGCTGATAGGAACTAGTCAGACAAGCTAGCAGGAAACAGGGTGGTTTTTTCCCCGAGATTTTTTCCATCATTAACTACATCTTAAAATACCCAGAATCAAGATGTAAACATGCAGTAGGGGTCCAAAGTTAGTCTTCTGTATATGCCATATGGAAGACTTGAAAAATTCATAGAAATAGGTCTTCTCACGTTAAACTGAACCAGGTGGGTGTTGAAATGACTGTACTCTGCCTATGATTCAGTCTCGCAGCAGTAAAAAACATTCCCAGCAAGCTATCATCGCTGTATGTCAGGGCAGATCTTCCCCCAAATGCCAGACGGAGGCTTTGCACAGAATCTGCCTGCAGGAGAAGCACGACCGACCCCGGAGCGATCCCTGGGGACCCCCAGCTCCTGCCTTTCCCGCCGGCAGCCCGGCAGGGCAAGCGAGGGGCTGCCGGGGACTCATCTGTGCCTTTCCCCCAGCCTCAGCCCGGTTTGCAGCCACTTCTCCACCCAGGCAGCCCCGGGGCTGTGGGGCTGCCTTCGGACACTGTGGCTTCACAAGAAAAACTGTGGCTGTGCCCACCCGTGCGTCCCTGTCTCTGACTTGCCTGGCTGCCACTTGGCTGGACCCAGGGATCCGCGTCCCTTAGGGCAGTCCTGGCCATTTTTAGCAGCCCCGCGCTCTCCCCCACCAGGCTCTTTTGTCCTGATGTTCTTGAAGCCAATTTCATTATGCAACTTTCCAAAGCTCTTGGGCAATCTGCTTTCATTCTCCCGCTTTCCTTCCCTTATCAGTATTTATACTCTTAACTCCCGTACCTCATTCTTTACACATGGCATGTCCCTCTTTCTAATGCTTGATTACTTTTTGCACTCACTTATTCAGAGTGACCTTTTTCACTCCTAGTGTATTTATCGCTAGATGGCTCTCATAACCCTTGGGCATATTGTCATTTATCTTTCAACCCGTTCAATTCCCTCTCCTTCCAATTCCTCTCTGCTTCGTATCCCTTTTGTTCCTTCAAATACTGTGCTGTTGAAAGCAAAGCATTTTAAACACTAAAAAAAAGTAAATTAAAAATATAATAATAATTAATTGTTGCCTAGCTGCTTCCCCGCTATGTTTCCAGTGGTTGCATTTCCTCAGAGAAAGAACAGCCAGATGCTTTCAATATGAATGACTTAAACGTTAGGTAGAGGAAAACAGCAGCAAGGCAAAAACTGGAGAATGACACAGCAGAGGGGCTGGGAGGACAGCATGGCTGCTGCCTGTGCCATCCCCATGCCCGTGCAGTTGATGGCACAGAAATGTCAAATAACTTCAGGCCACATATGATTCACTAGCTGTATTGTCCCCAGGAGAAGACAAAGGTAAGAGGGGATTCACTCTACAGAGTCTGAACGGAACTTCTGGATCCTAATAGCCTGTGATGTTTTTGAAGGAAAGCCTCACAAAGTTGTGCAATCCATAAAGCCAGTCCTAACTTCTTCTCTCATGCATTGTGAAGGGAATTAACCACACCCTACATTGGAAATAGCGCTCAGTTCACTAATACAGCTTGTTTTATTTTTATCTATCTAAATCTGCTGCTAACATGCAGCTTTCAGAGTCACTTCATGAAAAAAGGACTAGATCTTTTGTGATGATGGACAAGCATCTTTTGTACCATAAACAGAGGCCTGGAACAAAACTTGTTGGCAGTTTTTGGTGCCTTCTGTATTTTTCTGGCTATGACCGACATTATTTTATGAGCCTCAGTTGCAATGGCTGACGACAGGATGGGCTCCAAGAGCTGGCCATCTCCTCCCTCGTACCATGAGTCAGTTCAATCGGCCTCTTTGTTCAACACAGAAAGGTAAATTTAAATTCCCTTTTCTTCCCACTTTAAGACATAACATAGCCTGAACAGTCACTTACTAAGGACTTTCCTGCTCAACCAAGACAATAAATGCAAAATGGAAGCCGTGACCAGGACTAAAGTATCAACCCGCTGTGTTGACTGAAGTGCGGTGCAGTAACCCATCCGTTGCACAGAAAATGCATTTTCAGCACTGGTAAATGGCAGTCTCAAAATATCCATCAGCCTGAATGTACTGTTACATATTTACTTAGGGACGTTTAATCCCTGAAAGGAAGTCTTAAAAGTAAGACATACAGTAAAACAAATATACAAATATACTTGCAGGGTGACTGACATCTATCACCTGGATTTTAGTCTATTAAGGTAAAAATGTAAGGGTCAGTGGAAAATATACCCACATTTCAACATTTGGCCAGGTCATGAAATGGTTGTGCAATTCCCTACCTAGAAAGACAGCTGTACTTATGTCTGTGTGACAATTTGTTGCAACTACATGATGTTCCTACTGAGGAGCCAAAACAATCCAAGTGTCCTACTACCCTGCAAGTCTCCCTTCCCATGTCAAGAGGTGAAGAGCACACTTTATTTCCTCCCAGCCCTGGCAGAAGAGCTTGCCACCTCTTCCTTCCTGCAGGCAATACTTGTGAGGCTTTCTGTGCTTAGATTAAGCAACACAGGTTAGTGCAAGCCTCCTGTGTTCTCTTTCTACTTCTGCTGGGCTGATGCTAACTGAGCTTCATGAGACTTTGAGTCCTGCATTTAACACTCCAGCACTGTGTGTACCTCTCAGGGCTATGGTTTCAGGCTGCCTGCAGACTCAGGCATGCCCCAGCTTGCAATCACATTCATCTCGTCAAGTTTCCCCTTGCAACTATAGCCAAGAGAAACCTGTATTTTGTTACAAGCAGAAGTTTAAATAGTGATCTAACCCAAGCCAGTGCTTAAAGCAAAGGCTTGTAGTACCTGTGGTTTAACCAACAGAGATAGCTGTGTAACATGCAGGCAGCAGCAAGTCCCATGGCTGCTAGTCCCATTTTCCTGCTTTTACCCTAATATAACAATTTCACTATAATTGGACAGCAACAGAGAGGAATTCACATGGCAATCCCCCTAAAGCACAATGAACAACAGCACACTACAAGCTTCACTGGTCTGCAACTATGGATGAAGGAACTGAGCAATTCTATAAAAATATTTGTCTTTTTTTTTTTTCTCCTATTCTCATTAAATGAGGATTTTACCCATTTCATATATTTGGGTTGGATCAGAAGTCCTCTACTGTGTTTCAATGTCTAGAATAATACAGTGCAAGCAAAATACCGGTGTAAAATAATGAAATATTAATATCCTGTTTGGAAACTGTGTGATTCAATCAGCACTGCACTCATCCCTTGAGCTACATGCAAAGAATTCGGCAGCCCCAAGTGAACTTCTTTCATTTTCTGACTATATGTCCTGACTTCTTTTTTGGGGGACAGAAATTATACCCCATCAGTAGCCATTGCTTTTGGCCATGGTCTGATGAGGCAGGTTAGCCTAACAGAGAAACTATTGTGTTTTTCCTTTGCTCTGTGCTTTTCATAAACCTTCTTGGGCTCTCCAACTAGCTATACTCAGCTATTACTTTATTTCTAGGGAAAAAATAGCATGTATTAGAGAAGAAACATGAAATACTATTAAGAAGTGGTGCCTCAAAGTCAAAAGAGGGAACTAAATTCAGGAACCCATGTAAGTGACCTTGCTTTGTCTGTACCTAGAACCAACCATCGCTCCATGGACTCAGGAGCAGCTGGTTAACTCACAGCCCTTTTGGTGACCAAATCTCTGATTTTAGTAGCTCAATGAAGGGGCAGGAGTCTAACTGGAGTTAATTCCAGAGACATCAGTTCCTACAGTTCAGAGTGATGCCCACACACTTGTCTTCCCAAGCCCTCACAAGGGCTCTGATATGTTTCCCACTGCAACTTCTGGTGACATATTTTGCTGTCACACGACTGCATGTCCAAGCCCACTCCCATGACATAACCTGATACTGGTCAGGCAAAAACTCAAGTAAACTTAATTTGCATGTTAAAGATTCCTAATGCCAGGAGAAGCAAGCAACAGATAATCCATTTTTGTATGCAAAATACCACCAAATACAACAGATTTCGTTGCCTTTGGGGGAAAAAAATAAAAAAGAAGGATCATAAGGACTGAATGTGCAAGGATATGAGGATGGTGGTGGCAGAACAGTGGTTAAAACCAGAATTTTAAGTAATTCAAGTTTCAAGAGTTGGAAGACTTTTATATGTGTTTTAAATGTAAACTTACTTAGGAATTCCCAGACTAATTTTTATAGCTTGAATTATTTAGAAAACACTGTTTCCTCTCAAGGATTCTTCCCTTAGGTAATTGATTAATATTTATAACTCAGATTCCTTCTTAATGAATATTTTTGCCTGGGAATAACAATTAAGAGTCTTTGTCAAAATCCCAAGCTGAAAATAACTGTCATTCAAATGTTATTGTTTTTGAGTATGTGTAAAATATTGCCTTCCAAGATCCAAGGAAAAAGTCTTTGTTGGCAAGTTGTTTGAAACAATGCCTAACTAAATGTGAAGGGGCCTGTCTTAACAGCATACCAATGAGGTGTAACTGGCAATCAGGTGTGACTTGTTTAACAAATTAACAATATGTTTCTCTAATAGGAAATTTGTTGCTCCATATTCAGCATTCAAGATTTGCAGCTACTTAAAAAATCTACAGAGACTTTCAACATAATTAAGGTTAAATTTACTTTGAAATTCATGACGGCCATATAAAAGCGAAGTAGCAATATTGTACATCTGGAAAATCACACTTTCATGAAATTCTGTAAGCCTTTTGTTAAGGGTAACGCATTTACACCTAAAAAATAAATATGAATTCATCAAAATATCAGTAACAGCTGTATCTAATCCTGAGGTTTTTGTGTTAAAAAAACCAGATATCTTAACCGTATTCTTATTTGATTTGTAAATACTTCTGAAGACAACAGGAAGAGGAATTTGAGGTTATACAGATAATCATAATTCATTCCATGCTAAGCTACTCTTTTTTTCTTGTTTGCTAATTCCAGAAGTTATTGTGGCATTTATCAAGTTGCTGTGAGTGACCATTTCTGAACAAGTTTGGTCTAAGCAGAAATTTCTATGATGTTTACTCAACTCAGTAAACAGACATCTCTCTGCCTCCATCCAAGCATCTGAGATGTGATAGCCTCCATGTCAACAGGTTACCTGTTTCCATAGCCTGCATCTGCTCCAAAGTATCCCAGAGCTGCAGAAATATTTGATGAAGAACAATAGACTGGAAGAATTTTTCATGGAGACTTGTTATTTTACAAGTCCTGAAAAATGCTTTTGTTGTTCTTGTTTTATCTCCAAACATCTGTATGTGATACATAAACACACCTCCTCTCTTTTTAGCACAAATAGGCATTATACGGTATACATCTAAACATGTTTTAAAAAACCCCATATATTCATAAAATTCATATGTTCATAAAGACCATCTTCAGGCTCTTCTTTCCAAACCTTCCAGTGTTACATTTAATCTTTTTTCTTACAAAACCAATCAATGCAAATGGATGTGGATCTCTGAAAAAGCCATCTCTATTTCAACTGGTGCTATATATTTTTTGTTATAGATAGGCAATCAAGCTTATAAAAATTCTTTGAAAAATCCACATTTTGGAGAAAATGAATAATCAATAGAAACTGAAAAGAAATCTCACTTTAGACAACCACATCACAATAGACCTTTGGAGAAGAGAGGATTTCTGATGAGAAATCCTCATCCTACATGCATCGACTAAAGAATGGGAAAGACTTGAGAATGCATTTCTATTAGCAATTGTTTTAATTTTGTTAGTCTTTACATGGAAAATCACAGGCTAGTAAAGGAATTCAACCCCTCCTCTGGGCTGTCTAGGTTGGTTTTTTTTCTCTTATTGCTTATACTGTTAAGTCTCCTAAGCAACGAGCCAGCTACAACTTCCCTTGAGAGACTATTCTCACCCTAAATTCATTTATTGTTAATAGTCTGAATTTTTTTCAGTAGATGTATCTTAAATGTTCTTTTTCCTTGCTGAACAGAAACCTTCCCTTTCCTGTTTTTTTCCTCTTTGGTTACCTGCAGATTCCTGCTCCCCTTAACATATTGATTCTCTCTCTTTTCCTTCCTTCCATACCTTCTCGGTGTCTCTTCAAATCTTTTCTAGCTTCTCAGCATCACTAGAAGGACCAGGCTCACCTCACTTATCTTAGAACAGCTGAAGCTTTAACAATCAGCTAAAACAAGACCCCTGTGTTAAAGGCAATAAAAATTAGATGAGCTAATCCCAGCATAAGTGATCAGAAAGGATAACAACATCAGCAGCATGGCAGCCTGCTTCCCTATTTTAGTAATATTTAATATGATATGCTTAGTTTATGTTGAAGAATCCTGTATGTCACAGTGCACTTAATAACAGGCTTGTTTTATCTGGAAGCTTTTTTTCAGAGGAGAGTGAAAGATCATATAATTACCTAATTGGCTTAGAATCAAATATTTGCAGGGAAAAAAAATTAGAATTGTAGGAAGTATGGCCAATTTTTAGCTTTATCGACAAAAACAGAGAAATTAACATTTATCAGATATTTCACTAAGAGTCACAAGAGTTTTCTGTTAAACTCAACAAAGGTTAAAGAGTATTTCTGTTACTTATATATTTTCATATATATATATGAATAAATCATAAAATGCATGCAACAAAATGCATGTTCTACTTTCTTCAAGTTGAGGTGTCACATTTTTTCAAAGCTAATTTTTAAAGCCAAATTCCATGATGGTGAAAGCAACATCGGCTGAAACCAAAACATTTATGTCTTACCATAAAGCCAAAGACAACGCACAACATTCTCCTGTTTCTGATTCCAGCAATGAGCAATGAAAGTTTCCAGGGACATAGCATAGCAGAATGTCTAGCCGTGTAAACAAAAAGGTAATACTTAGGCACGTTCCTATTATTAAAGAATATTATTGTATTTAATCAACAGATCCAGAGAACAAATCTGAAACCACTTGAAATATTTTTTAAAAGAAGCGAGAAACTGTCCCTAGGATTCATTTTCACAGAAAAAAAAAATAATCTTTTGTTATAAATCATATGAAATACCCTAAGCAAAGCCAGTCGGTGCAGGTTCTTTTGGTATGGAAAAGACAAAGGCTTATTCTAACCCAATGAACATCTGTCAGAGGTGAAGTCATATCATAAGTTATTAAACCCTACTGCTCCTGCTAAGTGTGAGAAGTCTTCTAATTGCATTATTCTACCAATGTTATTAATTTTTATGAACTTAAGATGAAGTTTGGCTTTCAGATATATTCAGGTAACTCCAATGACATCTGGGAGAGCTCTACAAATATAAGACAAGATTTTAGTCTGATCACTGATTTCTGACCATATTGCCATATCTCTCAATTGAAACTCGCTCACAGAGGAGATTAGGAAAGTCCATATAGAGAGACACACATAGATTTGTGGATAAATATGTTCTTTAGAACTCATGAGTGTGTCATCCCACACAAACAAGATGTTTTGGAGCTCTTGGGCTGAAGAGGTCAAAATCCAGAAGATGCTGAGTGTCCTGCTCCTCCACTGCAATGATCTCCCATCAGTCCCGGAGGTGGCCCCATCGTCTGGAAAGAGCTTATCAGCCTCTGCCCACCAAAGCAGATGTGAGATGGTGATTCTCAGACAACTGTGAAAACGAAAAACCAGAGAGCATCTTTTTGGTCATTCACTACACCTCAACAGCACTACTCAAATGCCAAAGGGAAACATCTGTTGCAATACATTTAACCTATAAAAGTGGAACAAACTCAGTGACACATTTTAAATTCTTTAGAATCACAGCTTTCTGCATAGGTATATGGGTTTTTTGTTTTTCAAGCCTTGATCCCCAAAGACTTGGTCTAGACTCTAGACTTACCTTGTCTTGGCAGATATATACCGACAAAGTTTTGTGTAATTTTTTGCCTTTTGATTTTTAAGGCCAATGTCATATAATCAACAAGATACAAATGCCATACACACTCAGAGAGAAAGATGTGCATATGTCTTTGTGTGCATATATTCAAATGTATGCACATGTCCTAGTATATCTACACAAGTATACATATGTAAATATAATGCAATCACAATATGATAATAATTTTAGTTTAAAAAAATGAAAAAGGTTTTAATAAAGAGTTTTATAGTTTCTAGACTCCCTTTAGAGTTCCTCTCTATGTATTTGTGTGAATAGAAGAATACAGCACAGCTACTGTATTTACTCTGGAGGTTTCATTATGCAAAGTAAAAATCTAAATTAATAAAAATAATAAAAATATTTTGCAAAACGTGCCAGAGGTCATCCCCAAGTAGCCAGTGTTGAGACTACAATGCCAGATTAATACTCAGGCCAAATAAATCAATTCTGCAAGGTTGTCAAAGACATTTCAGATGGAAAACAGCTCTGTCCAGAAATACTGCTTGTGGGAAATCCCACAGGAAGTCATACGGCAAGCCAACAGGATCATGGAGGCCTCATGCCTGGGTACATTAGTAAAACGTATTGCACTGTAAAATCCAAACTAGCTAGCATCATAAGAGGGAAAAGTTTGTTTGAAGAAGGTGTCTGCCCACTGATCACTGCAATTCTCTCTGTTGTGACTGTGATATTGCCTGGGTTTTATGGTTCCTTTTCAACCCATTGCATTTACACTGCTCTGCCTTTAAAAATCCAAAAACCAATTTGCCATGGAAAAGACTGAGGAGCCTGAAAACTCAACTGACCATTTCTGTCTTCATCACAGCACAGAGCATGTCAACTGAGAAATGCAGAGCATGCTGGTAAAAGGCAAGATGTTAGTAATGAGCCAAATGAATCCCTGGTGTGACTTCACTCACTTCATTAGAGTTATCCCCAGGATAAATTTGTTCCCATGTACTGAAGACTCTAAAAGTTTTGGACTGAAGAGAATAGCAGTACATGGGAAAATGGCAATCCTTCCCCGAATATTTAAACTGGATTTTTAAACCAGTGAATCTGACTCCAAAATATGTTTGCAGCTTGGTTGTGATACAGTCTCTTGAATCACTTTTACAGTTCCAGAAAGTGTTGCATGATCCAGCCAGCAACATGGTGCATTAATAAGCAATGAGCTATTCAGTCCTGTCAAAACAAGCTCATTAGTAAGTTGGCTGCTGGGTTTTTGCAACCACTAGCTAAACTTTGGCAATATAAACAGGGGCACCTACAGGGAGGTCCCACAAGCTGTCTGTACTTTAAAAGATTTAAGGACTTATTTTTAAACTTATAAATAGAACCCAGCATCAATTTTCAGCAGTGCAAGTACAAAATAATTGTCCAAAAAGCCTCACAAAAAGCTTTATTGCAATGATTAGGTAGAAAGTTTCTCCTCGTGTGATAAAAAAAAAAAAAATCCTGTAATATAAAACAAAAATGATGCTTCCTGATATATAGTTAGGTTCATAAAACCTGACTCTATTTTTTCAGGACTGTAAACAAAATAAGACACTTTGATGTTCTGATGATTGGATGGTAGTTAGAGGGCCACACAAGTTCATAACATATATGAAGAGCACAATACATTAAAAGTCCCTGTTTACAAATAGCTCACTGTTCACTTCTCCAATGTCTCAACCAAGCTCATCCATGAAAAGGCAACTGTGCCCAGCATTTCTCTGCGAGACTGCAAGGACGCACCCAGACTACCCTGGGCAAACACTAGTACGTCCCATCCGACGCTTCAGGTAACAAAGAGAGCTGCTAGAAATGGCTAAAACATTTGAGTCTAAAGAAATACTTTCCATGGCAGAAGTTCTGACTGTATTTATCTGCCCTGATATTCTGATTCCATCAAAGAGTACTGAAAGTTTACAGGGGGTATAGCATAGCAGAATATCTAGCAGTATAAGGAAAAACATAATACTTAGGCACACACACATATATATATGCATATTTTTTAAATCGCTTTATGTTTGATAAAAGTATTTCTCACCAGTCTTGGAATTTCAGAGGCTGTAGTTATCCCACTCAGAGGCAGCATCCACCCACTGACACGACCATCTGCGTCTAAGGGTAGACTCCCAACTGTTTCTTCATCACCAGTGAGCAGCAGTAACCTGGGTGGCTTTTGAAACTGCCTGCTTGACCGAGAGGCAGGTGAGCATCTTTCTGGCCTGCCCAGCTGCAGCCTTTGCCACCTGAAAGCTGCGGTGCCAGTGATCCCCCTACAACCCACCTGGAAAGAAGAGCTCTTTCACACCATCACCTCCACTGGTAAGTGCCTTGACAGGGGGACGTGGGAGCTGTGCTCTGGGAACAGACATGACTTTTCTGAATTAATTACCTTTAACCTGTGAAGGTCTAATTAGTTTGTTACCTGTCTGCTGTGGAAATCACCCCTCTCCACGAAAGAAACACTGCTTCAGCCTCAGCGCTTCCATTATATATCTGTGGGAATGCAACTTTTTAAATATGTGGACACCAGACACACCTGTCTGCTGTAAGAACACACTGGTGTCTGTAATTAATAGAGTTCATCATCTTTTCCCTGTGCCCTTTTCCACACTATGTTTCTGCAGAAACAGGCCCATGTAAGGACCACTGGGGAAAGAAGAAGGGGTGAAAATCAGCATCGGCAGAGGTTGGACTCTGTCCATATATCTAAATGAGTTCTACAGATTAGCATCTACTTCCTAGGACAGTTAACTGTAGAAAAAGGAGATAGACCCTTTCATTTTCACTGAAGTTACTGGGTTCAGAGGTAGCAATGAGAAATTAAAAGCACACTTTTGAGAAAGACAGTGACTATTAATATTACTCCCTAAATGCAGTCCTTGCTGTAATACCATGATGCCAGCAGTTTTTATCCAACGGCCAAACTGTGTAAATGTATATATATTTTTTCAATGGCTAGTAGTATAAAAACCTTGTATTTTGTTCTATTATGTAAACTTTCCCATTCAGGTGACAGGCAATTTATTGCAGCACTTCAATGGATTGTAATGGCTGTAGTAACTGTGCAGTTAAGTGCTGTTTTTAAAAAGTAGAACTGGCAAAATATTTAATGAAGCATTTGGCTTTCTGTACGATGAGATGAGAGTACCCTGTTGTATGCCAAATCAATCTGATTTTGCACAATATATCCATTCAAGCAGCAATTCTGGAGGCTGGAGAGCCAGAGGAGCTGAGAGACTAGATTTTCTAGGCTGTAGAGAAAATACTACTTCCAGATTTAATTTCCAAGTAGTAAGAAGTGCCATTTACTCTGGGAGACATGAATTTGCAGCATGACTTAGACAAATTCTGTGGAAGCCCTTCAATCTTTGCTGAAAGTTGGCAAGAATTTTCTTCAACATTACTGCTGCTACTATGGGTTTAACGCTGTAATATCAATATTTAACACTGTTAGTTCCCTAGAAAATTTATATACTGCAATCATACTCTACAAGGTGAGACACAGATTGGGCAGCTTCTGAGAATGAGCAGCTAGTTCCACATTACATGTCCAAGAATAAGGCAAAGATTTTTATTATCTCTCTTTTTTTTTTAATTGGAGGTAGGAGTGTTTTGTTGTTGTTTAATGGTTCTTTTTGGCCAATTTCCACTCCAAGTTCAATTTCAAGGCAATTCATTTCCATGCATTTCAAGAGTACACTATGTTTCTGCAGAAACAGGCCCATGTTTGGGCAATTGACAGGGCAATCTTGACAGGGCAATTGACAAGGCAAACTTGACAGGGGCAATCTTTCATCTAGTGTCACTAAGGAAAATATTACAATAATTCCTTCATCCAGACACCAAAAATCCTCCGTAAATTTCTTCCATAAATAGCTGTAAGAAAGAGTAGAGCATCATTAAACTCTTAGCACATACCATTCTACTGAAGTAAGAGCTGATTCTAGTGGGTCCTGGATTCCATGATTATCTCAGATTTCTGCCCCTGAAAAATCAGCTCAGGGTAGCCTTTCTTCAAGTTTCTTTATAACCAGACTTCCCTGTGCATTGTAGATGTGCCTGGAAAACACTTGCAGAGCTCTCAATATCTGCTCTGCTGAGTGAAAAGAAAAGCAGTGAGAAAGCAGTTGAGCTCTGACATTGCCACGCTCTCATTCTGAGAATGGAGTAATAAACCATCGGTTTTAGAGGCACCACTGTTGTCACCTGTGACGTTACCAGTACTTTTATCGCCCTCAGAAGCCTCTCTTTGGACAAAAAAATTCTTAAATGATGGAGCAAGCAACGCCATGCCCTCTGGCAGGCGAGCACCAAGCAGGCCTGGCAGGGGACAGCACAGCAATGCAGAAGAATTTCTAGTATGGAAATTTCAAAACCCTTTCTAGACGGTGCCTGTGGAACACGATGCTGTGGAAAGGGCCACATATGACAACAGCAGCTGCCAAGGCAGAGATGAGGGCAGCATCATGTCCTCGTGTGCCACAGGCACAAATGGCAAGGGGACCAAAGCTCTTGGCACAGGAGGAAATACAGACATCTCCCTCCCTACAAAGCAGAAATGACTTGTAGGTATGCTCCTATCAACAGACTATGCTGCTAACTCAATAATTTATTTTTTTAAAAAAAGAATATCAGTAAGATATTAAGAAGTGGCAAAACCAGTTTGCGGCCACCCAGAACTGAAGTTATGTGACCCCTCTCCAAGGAATTTTCAAGCCAGACCACTTTTGCGATAAGCATTAATTAATAAGCTGCCTTTCAGCTTCAGAGCATCACGGGAACATGGACAAGAAGGCCAAGTAGGGATTACAGAGCCACTCTGCAACTGCAGCAGCAGCACCAGGAGCAAGAGGGACCTTGTATTTTGGCTGGGGCTACGGCTGCAGCAGGGGCTGAGCAAGCTCCCTTTAAGCAAACAAACAAAGCAAAACAAGATATGCTTAGTGCTGCTACCTCTTGCTCTTTCACAGCTCCTAGGATCCTTTCTTGTTGGTGGTAGTTTTATTTTAATTGGAAAAGAGCTGGTACTTTTCATAGTCTCATAAATTTTTAAATAACCCCTGAGCTTAATAAAGTCTTTTCTTCTGCTCCATGTTCATAACACCTGCATTTAATCAAGCCAAACTCTCCTTTTTTCCATCTTTCGCATGACTCTCCCGCATGTGTTTAAAAGGACTTGAGGTCCCTTTCCTTTGACTCAATCCTTTATAACTGTTCTTTGCAGATAGCACCAGTTCAATGGTTGTCACCCAAGATAAGAGCATTTCTGGATTTGAATTCTCAAAAATGAGCCATTGAAGACATACCCATTCCAAGAAGAAGGATGAGTCGTCTGGAAAACAGAAGATAAAATACAAAATGTCCTGCAATAATTAAAGTTTCACTTTGTTGCAGAAAAACCATGGAATTAAAAAGAAATCAAACACGGTTTGCTTTTGAATCCAACTAGCTAGCTATGTTTTTGAAGAGGTTTAAGGTTCTCCGGCATTATGAAAAGATTCCTTATACTTCCTAGAAACATTATCTACTGGAGTAATCTACAGAAAAATGTCAAAACCACATGATCACTTCTGTAGGGTACATTGTTTTGGACCATTATTGTGGAACAACACAAACATTTCACTCCAGAGAGGACATGTTACACATGTAAAATTAACATCATGGCAAGAAAAATAGAAGGGGAGTTGGCAAAGAAGACCTCTCATAAAAAAAAAAAAAGGGGGGGGGGGTTTGATCTTCTCATCTATTACATTAAATAACGTTTTGACTGAATTATTTTGCACATTGAAGGAGATACCACAAGTAGAGAAACATGAGATTCAGGGGATAATTGCCCAGGGAGGCAGCACATTCCCTTTTGCTGGTACAATTTCAGCACGAAGGTTAGACACAGCACAATAAATCTACAAGTGGATATCAAATAAAAGATGTTGCTGCAAATGAGGCAAATGATGACTCCTTAGAGAAGGAAGATGAAAAAGAAGCAAATGGAAATAATTTAAAGCACTGTAAGAATAAAATTGTTGATTATTCTTCAAAACATGAATAGGGCTGAAAAACTGGAATTCAATGCAAAACAAAAAAAAATAGTGGCTAGTTACTCTCTGCTAGAACCAGTGAATTGAATGGCTTACATATAATTGTAGTAAATGCCCCAGTCCAGAGCAAGGAATTAAATCACCTGTAGGGTACAGAATCATTTCAGAAAATTAATTTGGGAGCACTTGTATACCTGTGGGCAATATGACTTGATCTCTGTTCCACAAAAAAAGATGTTCCTCAAGCTCCTCAAGATCTGTGGGCTGTAGGTGAACAGCTCTAATTTGTTTTGGAAAATACAAGCCATTCTCCACAGATGTCCAGCCAAGTTAACAAGTTGCCATCAAAACTGCAAACATTTCAAGGGGGACAAAATGGATAAAAATCAAAGGACAAAAATTAAGAGATTATGAAAAAAATAGCCTACAGTGTTTCCTCAGTCCTTCTTCATACAGTCCAACTAAATTCAGATTAGCCTTAATTGAAATCAATAAGTCTAATAAGTGGTCCTCTTCATGACTGAATGTCTCTAAATTTGATTTCTGTGCTTTGTCTCTGGCACCTAACAACCCTGTCTGCAGTAACAACAGATTTCTTACAAATACAATTGAAGAGCTTTAGGAATTTGTTTGCTAACTGAATGAATTATTCTTGTACAAAACAAAAGATGCATTTCTATGCACTCACATTTTTCTTAATCGACTGTTTCAGCATTGGCATCTCTCAGTTTAAGCCTAATAATATCATAAATCATTACATGAAAGATCTAGGGCTGTTCTAATTTGCAAGACATATTTCCCAGATTGTCTGTTCTTTGTGTTGTTTTGATGTGTTGTGTTCTGTTGGGTTTTTTTAATACATATATAATACAACCTAACCCAAAACCTTGATTGTAAAGAAAACCATAACACAGGAATAAAAGATTTAAGTCCTTTCCTATTTGTTCCCACAAACTCACATGGCCTGACTTGAATGTCACATTGGTTTAGCTTGTGCAGTTCCCACTGTACTATCCCATGATATACTCTGGTGTGAAATCAAAGCAGGCCTGTAATAGGTAGCATAGCCAGAGGGGACTAGCAAAACTTTAAAAACTTAATATCCATTGTTCATTTCAGTTCATCACTTGCATTATTAGCAGCAGCTGTTCTACTACAAACCACATTTTCCTACCCTTTGGGTATGCAGTGCTGCATCTCTAAATAGCTGCAAACAGTTGATGCCACCTGTTGGGAACAACTATCATCCGAGGTTGCTGAGGGGATCTTGGTAAGGTCCATTTCATCCTTCTTCTTGCAGAGAATGCTCCCTTTGAAGAGTATTCACCTGTTTATTCACAAGTGACTTCAAAAATATTCTCTTCAAACATTAATAGAGCTGCTTCTTCACACCACAGCTCCAGTTAAAGTCCTGTTCATCCATATTCCATAGAGTTTGGTGGCTCTAACAATATATTTTCAAAACATATGTCTATTCTATGTTGCAATCATTAGTAAAAAACCTTTACTGATCTATCCCACAGCTGAAACATGGGCATTCTTGCATCTGTTTTCAGACAGAGAAGACAATTCTTCCAATCATTGTACTATTTTCCCTAGAAAAGGTGACATGTAGAAGGAACAAAAGGACCAAGAAAGGGAAATGCAGACCAATGCTTTTCTAAAAGACTCACAAAAGCTTTCAGTCAAGGCAAAAGAGAAAGGGAATTGAATTGAATTCAGTTTTGGGGTGAAGGTTTTGTAAGTTATTAGAAGAGATTATATTTGAATCATTCTGCTTTGTCCATCCTTAACCTAAATATTTTCATCTCATGAAAGAAAAATACACATTGTTTTCCTGAGACATTTCTATTTTCATTTCTAGCAAAAAAAATATTATGCCATAAACCACAGATGAATTGCAACTAAAGAATGGAGTCTTAAAACTACATAGACCCCACAAATTTTGCCTAATAATAAGCCAAATATAGTAATTATACACCCAGACCATCAAAACCACTCCATAATTCCCATCTACGTTATTATGCAAACTAACATTTTCTTTCAATTTTTTTTTCTCATAGTTGTCTTTCTCTTCCTTGGCTTGCTATGCTAGCCCTCAAATGAGAAGTAATGTTGCAGTGGAAGGAAACTCACAGATCACTAAGTGAAAATTCTTGCTGTCATAGACAACTTCATCTGATAATCCCATCCATAAACTCTGCCAGGTCCACCTTGTTCCCACTAGAAGGCCTATCCAGAACCTCACAGCTCTCATGGTCAGAAACTTTCTTCCAGTTTCCAATCTGAACTTTTATTCCTCTGTGGTGCCTTCCCACCCAGATGCATTTGCAGACAGCATTCATATATCCCTTCTCAGCTTTCATCCTGTCAGGTTAAATAACCCTGTATAAAATACTATATTCTTAGATCACAGTAAGAGGGCCAGTTTTAGACAAAAGTTTCTTGACCTAAGTTTCCTATAGCTAAGAAAACCTTTTTTTCTTTGTTCATTTTAATATCCTTTTCCACTTCTAACTTAGCTGGACTTCCAGCACTATTCTTTTTAAACCACTAGACCCTACCTTGCAAAAGGCAGCTTTATTTGCTCATTAGTTTTTCTCCCCAAAATAGGGTCTCCACTCATTTCTAATACCTTTCTGATTTTAAGGAGTAAGAACTTGGGTAAGAACTTTCTATGGGTTTGCATACTTCTGACAGAAAGAGATTCCTGGAGTTGTTCACAGTTAGTGCTCAAGTTCTCAGTCTGGACTGACTGCACTCACTTGTGCCTTTAGGATGTTGTTCTCCCTCTTGAAATTGTGAATCTTGGCGCCAGAGTTACCTTTGCACCAAGTTCTTTTTTCATGTCGAAATTATTTTGACCAAAACTGCTCTATCTTTGCAGTCTATTGCAGATAGGAGTAATTATGACTAGGTCACCTTATTTCAATCCCTGTCCTCTCTGAGCAATGTCATACATCAATACCAGTGTTTCAGTTATGACTGCTACCCCATCATGTTTCTGCAGCCTCTGGATGGTCACTGTCCCACACAACACAGCAGCATAAGTCCCTTCATATTTTTTTCCAGACTTTGGCATTTAAAATGCACATATTTCATTCTTCTTCTTCTAACAGTACCTTGAGCTGTAGCTGGGGCTGACTGCTGAGAGATGTTTCTGCCTTCTCTCTCTTAATCTGTGATATGCCTGTACCACTGCCATTTTTCTTTTATCATGTAGAAACATCAGAAGGGATGGCTATGAATCTCTTCCAGGTTTCTTCCCTCCCAATTTATACTTTTTTTATTATAGATATTTATATATTATATATAATTTCTTATTTTATATATCTGTTTTATAAATTTTTTCTTACCAGTTGCACAAGTCTTGATCGTGGAGTGTGATTTCATCATATTTTCAAGGAGTCTGTTTTCTGTGATTCCACAGAGATATGTTTCTCTATAGCAGCAGAGGCTGGATTCATTGATCCAAAGGTCCACTCCCATCTAATATTGCAATGGACAAATATCCCAAGATCCTACAGCATCTGCTTTGGGCTATCTGTTGAACTTCATTATTCTCTCACACTTTCACCCTCTTCTCGGGGATAAAAATCACCTGAGCCTTGGTCCCAAGGTCACCTAGTACTGTCATTTGTCCTGATGTGAAGGTGACCTCCGAATTCTTCTCCACTCACACACCCCTTCTGAGCTGTGGTCTACAACTCTGGTCCTCAGGAAGCTCCCATCCTCAAAGAAAACACGCTTCATTTCATTGAACATGAGTGACCCATCACTTATCTTCACTGTAGATGCACTGTGTTCTTTTCACTCACTTTTCTGTCTGTCTCTTTTATTTCTCTTTTAATTCAGTCCATTGTCTTATTCTCTCCTGCAGTCTTTATCCCTAGCTATTTCCATTTTTCTTCCCTCTCTTCTTGTGAATCTTGCCTCTGTTACGTCTTCTTTCTTGACACATTGTCTTCTCTTTCTACTTGCTTATCCTCCTTATTCAATTCATGAAACATTTTGTCTGTTCCTCAATAAAAACTTCACTGTTCTCCATGCTTTAATTCTGCCTTGTTCTTGACTGGGAAGCACCTTCTTCACAGGATGTTTGGTTGGACAATACACTAGATATCCACAAATTTTTACTGGTCTTGCAGTTTTTCCTTCTTATCCCTTTTCTTCCTTGCTGTTTTCAAATTCTTTTGAATTCAACTGTTATCCATGGCCTTGAATTTTCCTACCCAAGAACTCTTTCCAGTGTCATTTAATTTTAAAAGTCCTTTCCTCGGGTAGCCCCTCAAGGACAGGGTTATCCTGCTGTTTATTCATAAAATCAGAATATAAAGCATCAGGCACATGAATCCTCAGGTAAGTTCTGCAGCTCACTGCTCAGTCACTAGTCACTTGGATTTTTAATACTTTTAGCTAAGCCATTCCTGTTGCCTTCAATAGTTGAATATTCATTAGTAGCAATTAAAGACAGGAAACCTAACTCCCTCAGCTACAAGGCCTTTGACCTCTCACCATACACATATACAAAACTACCTTTAAACTACAAATGACAACTAGACCTTCTCATTAAGAACTGTGACCAAATCACTGAACCTACAAATGATGAAGTGCAACCTAATAAACCACTAAGCAACAGAAAATGCCAGCGAACTTACCCCCAAAATACAAGAACTTCTTTATCCTCCACCAAGGCCAACTCCCACCCAGACACCCCTGTTTACTGTGCTCCTATCAGTGGGTTCTTTTATGCCATGGAAAACCCAAGATGCAATACAGAACATCCAAAACTATTGGGGGTTTTTTGGTACATTGCTTCATTAGACAGGTAAATTCATGCTTCTGTCCAGATTTTCAACTGCATCTCAATAGCAAGCACAAGAGATACTATGGACTCAGGACTGTAACCATATGATACAAAATATTAGGAAGATGATGGTAACTGACCTTCATAACAACCATAGGTTAAACAAGGGCTGTGTTGCCATTATGGAGAGGAAACAGGCAACTTTGACAATATCTTTGTACATACAAATGAGAAAAAAATAACCCAGGGCCCATTTTGTTTATTTATTATTGCCATCTAAGTCATTACGAGATGCTATGACTTTCCATAGAAAAGCCACATAGTGCAAAAGTCACTAATTCCTTTTCCTTCCTAATCCAAAATTAAGAACATTAAAATGCATTAAATTCAAGCCATTATAATTTAAAGGGAGACTTTATAAAGGCTCTTCGGTAGTCAAGGCTATATTGGTATTTCCATTCTATTTTTTAAGTGCTTATAAATCAGCCATAAATGCTGCTCGTTTTGAAACCTACTATCCAAGTTTTCAAGCCACAACCGATCATTCATTTTATCTTTTCCTGAAAATGTGATTCAGATCAATCTTTCAGCTGGGTGAGGTGAGTTTTTGGATGCCGGTGATCTGAAGCAGCGTGCCAGAAGGATAGAAAAATGCATTATAATGAAGTTTTAATGTAAAACAGAACTCTTGCTGATTTAAAATAATGCTCTTTGTAGTCTGCAAGAAAACAAAACCAGAATCCAAATAAATTACTATACTTTCTCAAGCTATAATATATATTTGTACTTTTTGAAAACAAATCAAGAGCCAAGCCAGTAAACCGGTGAGGACATCTTTAGCTTGCATAACTACTTCTTCCAGCTTCCCAGCTCTTACAGCTTCATGGGGAGCTCTTTATCTGTCACAGCAGGCTGTTCACCCTCAAAGCACTATTTTTTTTTTGACATTTTGTTGCCCTGCATTTAACAAAGCAATCACCAAACCTAGTTTTCAGTGGCTGGTCACCTCCCAACCAGGCTTCTTCATATTTTGAACCACCCCACAGGATGGAGGGAAAGAGGGACATGAATACTTTTCTCTTTGAGCTCCAAACAGGCTGTTACAGCAGATCCAGGAATAAAGCTGTATTGGATGGATTCAAAACCATCTAAAAGGAGTCAGAAGACAACGAGAGGATTAGGGCCAACTGCAGCAAACATTTGTTTGTCTCCTTTATTGTGCTGCTCAAAGACACACTAAGTTATAAGGGAAAAATTATTTTATTGGTAGTTTAGAAGCAAAATCTGTTGGACTTACAGATATATCTGCAGCTGGGAGGAGGACATTTGTATCACCCAACTCAGCTTAGAGACATATTTTGCAGCATGTTTCCCTAATTCTTAGGGAACCCTGTGCAGTTCTTACAGAAGGCTCCAGGTCAAAAATCACATGGCAAGAAAGGGACTGAAATCAAACAAAATCTTCTGTCTTGCTAAAACTTGTGTGCTTATTAATATCCTTTTTATAATTACTATGTATTACTGTTGACATTAAGAAACCTCCAGAGGAATTTGGTCTCCACTGTACTCATCATTGCCTGAACGTAATGAAAATAAGGGCCATGTACAAAGAGCTTACATTTCAAATCCACTGATCAAAGTATATACCAGTAACAATACTCAAACTTTCAAGGCTTATTAACATCAGAAACAAAAAATTAAAAAACCTTCTAGAACTGTGCAAGATGATCTTTTGACTCTGAATCTGGATTAGCGTTCAGTTTGGAAAGAGAAATGTGTTTTAATAAAGTCAAGAACGCTTTCAGCTCTCTATGGAGGCATGCATTGAAGTGATTAAAGAATGGCTCTGTGGGATAGCAAGCTTTCAGCTGAATAGGTGAAGAATCTTATTCTGAGATCTTTTGAAATGGAACAGCAGCTTGGATAAATTGATTATATTTTTCACAAAAATACCACACCACAGTTAATTAACAGATTCTGCCACAAAAAAAAAAAATAACATGCATGAAAAAATAATACAGTTTTAAGACAGTCTTCAGTGGGGTTTTATAATCTCCATTTGTAAATATCATGTTTATTTTATAAATATGTCAATATGGCCCTAAGAACTGTTGAACTGTTGAGCTGGTCACATTATTACTGAGGATATACTCTCTTGTTCATAGCCCTATTTTTCCTGTTTAGAGTTTACTCTTGATAGTAGTTTTAGAAGACAGTAGTTTATGTCTATGTACATTTCGTAAACTATTTACTTTGTCTTTAGATCACTTGAGGTATTGAGTTGTTTACAATCATTGTTTCTATTTCTTGCCTGAATGACTGTTTGTTTGTTTGTTTCAAACTGAGTGCTGAATAGTTTTACTATTGCCTTATAGCTATGAAGTGAATTTTCAAGGTTGGAGAAGAGGTTATATTGAGAAAGGTAAATCAGCCTTCAGTAGATTATTTTTTTTTCTAAAAGAAAATAAAAATTAAACTCAGGTGTTATAGAAAGGTGCAAGAGCTGCTCAGAAAACAGAATCCTCTTTCCACAGGCAAATTCCTTCTAATCCCTTCAGGTCACAAGGATTTCTGTATGCCTAGTTTGTTTAAATATTCTCTACCCTGTTCCTACTCCAACAAGATTAAGGCTTCCTTGCTCTGAACTTTCCCTTTGGTCCCAAGGACATTGGACTCCTGAAGGACAGTCTTACCAGTAAAGACCACCATGAAGAAGACACTTGGCACTTTCTGTGTCATCTGCCACCAGGTCAGCAGAAGGTTAACATTTTCCTCATCTCCATTTTGCTGCTAATATACTTGCAGATGCTCTTCTTGTTGGCCCTCACACCCATCACCAAATTCAATTTCAGATGGCCTTGACTTTCCTAGCCCCATTCCTACTTGTTTAAACACTGTCTCTATATTCATCCTGGGTGATTTGACCCTGCTTCCAACTCCGGTATCTTTCCTTCTTTACATCCAGGTTTATTCAGGTGATCCTTTTGCATCTGTGCAGGCTTCCTGACACTTTTCCATGCCTTCCTGCTTGCCAGGATGGACCATTCTTGAGCTTGGAGGACATGACCTTGAAAATCAACCAGCTATCCAGGACCCTTCTTCATTCCAGGGCCATGTGATTCTTCCAAGCAGGTCTTTGAACAAGACAAAGTTGGTTCTGCAGTTCAGAATTGTGATCATGCTTTTTTTGTTCTGCTCCTGCTTTTCAGGAACCTGAACTCCAGATCTCATGGTCACTGCAGCCAAGATTGCCCCTGACCTTCATATCCCCCACCAGTTCCTACTTGTTTGTAGGTCTGTCAGACTCTGTGCCCTTGTTGGCTCCTCTACCATCTGAGTGAGGAAGCGCACTCCAGAAACCTCCTGGATTGCTTGTGTCCTGCTGCGTTGCCTGTCCAGCAGATATTGGGATGATTAAAGTCCTCTGTGAGGATTAGGGCATGAGAACATGAAGTTTCTTCCAGTTGTCTGCAGCAGTGTGCATCTGCTTTTTCCTGATTGGGCTGTCATTAGCAGGCACCCACCACAAAGTCACCCACATTCTTATAACTATTAATCCTAACCTGCAAGCCCTGACCTGGCTCATGGTCCATCTCAGGGCAGAGCTCCATGCATCCCTGTTGCTCTCACACTGCAAGGACAACCTCCTGCCATGCCACTGGATGGTCCTTCCTGAAGACCTCCTATCTATCCATAGCAGGGCTCCAGCCTGATGCTCTGGTGCAGCCCAGGTCCATGCTCATGTGAACACAAACACACTGTTAAACAACCGAGCTATTCCCAGGGTGAAGACACCATAAATTTTTGTCTAAGCTTTATGTCCCTTCATGAATTAAGGCAATCCAGGCAGCAGGCAGCATTCTTGTTAACAGTTCATTTTCTCTCCCCTCTCCATCTCCTGTCAGGAAGCAGCTTACAGGTCTTCCTGATGGTCTTCTAGAAGAAATCATAGTTACAGAGAGAATTTTACAAACAATAAATTCCAGGACGGGGGGGGGGGGGGGGGGGACGNNGGGGGGGGGGGGGGGGGGGGGGGGGGGGGGGGGAGACTTTGAAATGGTGTTACTGAACGTGAAGTCAACAAATAGGAAATTTTATTGCTGTACAAGCACCCTCACTCATTGTCTTTCCCAGTCCCAGGCTAACAGTGGTGAAGTGAAATAAGTGCTGCGTACACACATTTTCCTTAATCATGGCTTGGGTCAGTTCTCTGCTTGGGGAGGGTGAGAGTGCTCTTTGGAAGCTGTCTAATTCACTGCCAGCTGAGTCATGACCATTTTCTTGCATGACCTCTCTCTGAGCACAGGACGCTCAGGGAATGCATCCTGACTACTTCCTACATCCACATGGGGAATGTGCACTCTGCTGACTTCATATTTCAAACTCTGGGCTGAGAAATCTAGAGATATTTATGACTGGACAGCCTTTTGGGGAGGGGGGATTAAATACACGTTGTTGCACAGTTAAGCTGTTAAGTACTAACTGCCCCAAGAAAATATGGGAGTAAATATTCAGCTTATAGCATCTCCCTCATCATACATCAAAGCAAGTCATAAAAATTGACCTACAAAACAACGATAAGTTTGTTAGAAAAAGCTGGCTAACTGCAAATAGTCAGCTAAAAGAAAAACACTTGCTGTGTTGAGTGTTCCCAACTTCCTGTCCACCACCATAAATCCCAAGGGAAGCTCTCTACCCCTGGATGAGAGTAACCTCTTGAGTCACGAAGTGCTGGGCTGTACAAACCCCACCCACTCATCCACACCACCAGCAAGGGAATGTCTTCTCACTGCTAAGATCAATGACAACCACATCTATCCCAGCAGCCACTGCACTTGCTGACTACGTTAACAACTTTGCAAACATGCATTTCACCAAGAATTAGAGTTGTCTTGTTTACCGTACAGAAAATACACCTTCCTGGCCTTTCTTTCTATTCAAATATATATGAAATTGGCCCATAATGATGAACATGGAAAACAGCAAGGAGTGTTGCAATTATCAAAGTGAAAGAGAACATAATTTCATTGATCCCAGCATCCAGCCATCTGCTGCCACCAGGGCATGGTGCTTCAGAGAGGAGAGAGACAAGACTCTTCCTTTGCCCCCCACTGCCTATTAACTTGCAAACTAAAGCCCAAGTTTGTCAATCCTTCTCATCACAGCAAAGCTTATTGCAAAAAATTTTGAACTCTCTTAATTTAACAGGAGAGCTCCAGCAGCGATATCCATTAGGAAATTCAGAAAACAGGTATTCCTGTTTTCCAACATCACTCTGGACTCTTTCAAGCTGCCTACCTGTCCCTTTGAGACTGGCTTGAAAAATAAACAGAAAAGTAGGATTAATAAGTGAGCAACAGGTAATTTGTACACAATGGAGGAATGAAGCCTATCTAGTAACATAAATTGCTTACAGAATGATCCTGTGAAGACAAGTCAAAACACACAAAATAAGTGTTTAATATTTCCTTATTAATGTCTACAGCTTGCTCCTGACTGACTACAAAGAGATGCTGTTTAAAGTGGATATATCCAATGAGCTCAACTCTGCAACTCTGCTGGTTTCTTGTAGTGTGTAGTAATTCTAAACTGCGTTTTTTTCTTGTTTGATCTTCAAGTTTTAAGCAAGAAAAAGGATCATGAAAGCATTTTCAAGCACTTTTTTTGGTCTTTTAATTCTATCACACTTTCTGCTCTCTATGGTTTAAATTATTCATAGCAAATTGTGCAGATTCAGATGTCAGCAAGTCATCGGCTAAATAACAAATTCAAAAAGGACTCTGCAGCCATTCTCATATCAGAGGCATCCTGTACCCAGTCAGGAATGAACATTTGTTTTCAAGTAACATTTGCAGCTGAACTCATCTCATTCGTTAAAGACTATAAAACTACTTGATGCTCTAAATGCACAGGTATTAGTTGGTCATATTCTGTTTAAAAAATTCTCTACATCTGATTAGAATAGCATTCCCAGCTGAAGTTAGTTAACTGAAGAATACACGGGACTTTGTATCCCAACAGTGCACTCTGTCAAAAAGTCCCTTGAAAAGGGGTGAGGAAGAGTCTGAGGAAGAGTCTTCAGGTATTGTCTTCGTTTGTTGGATTTCTTTTTTTTTCATCAAAAGTAATCTAAACTGAACCTCCTTGGAATGATTGTTCATTTTGAACATGGCGCCTTTTCTACATCCACTGTAACAGCCACTGCCCAGTAATCCTCAACCCCTTCTCCACGTGACAAACAAAAAGTAGCATAAGTGAAGCACAATTATGGCCAGCAAATTCAAACTGATAAAATGGCAGAGATTCTTCATGTTCCTCCTAAGGGCACTTTGAGCATGGCAGCTGCATTGGTGCATCAACCCACCAGTGGGTGGGTGAAGACCAGTCATGTAGATGGTTCAGATGGAAGCACAAGCTCAACACTGGCAATCGCAACCTCTCTCTGCACACCCTCTGAGGACCAAGCAACTTTGGACACCTCCAGGCTGTCTGCAGGCTGACTATATGGCAGCTCTGGAGGTAGGTGGTGGGCCACCATGCCAAGTTTTTGGCATCTGGACACTCCTCTTACTGAGAAGTACAGGCATGTGCATAAGCACTTCCCTAATGCCTGAGAGTACAGTGGGAAGAAAGTGAAAACATGTAAAGCAACCTCCTGCCCAGAGGAATTTATGATCTGAAAGACTGGACAGACATTTCAGAGTGTTTTATGTCCTGGGACAGGTTGGAGCGAGAGAGGAGAATGTGAAACAAACACAGGGTGAAAAAAAATATTTCCCATCAATCAGTTTAAGGACATATAGTAACATCCACTTGTCACAAATGCCTAATGCTTGTCTCTAAATAAGGTATTTGTATGGGAACGTGGCCAGTTAGATAGCTACCTGGTCACCCGTGGATGAAAGCAACTGATTTATGTGAGCACAGCAGGCATTTACACACATAAATTACGCAGTTACTCACACAGTTTGAAAGTCCAGGCCCTAGTTTGCAAAGAACTAGGGGAGGCCTCTGAAAAATAATTGATAAACAGTAAAATCCTTTTGATGTCAGATTCCCAAGGGGCTGGGAATGTCCAGAGTAGTTGTACAAGGTAACCACCAGAGAGGATCTGGCCCAGGATAGCCTTCTGCTTTTCCCAGCTGTGGCTGCATAAGGCAGACAAAGAGAAGAAGAGCATCAATCTTGCTCTATTTATCGGTCTTCCTGTATCCCATAAGCCCATGTTTTTCTCACAACCATTGTCCAGTTTTGAATAAGACACAAAATGATCTCCAAAATTAGACCAATCAATGCACAGAAAGCACTCTAAGCACTCTGTCAGTGCCTGACCTGTGACTGAATACTCACCATTATATTTAGCTCAACCATTTGCAAGTCTGTGATGTTGAACAAATGCTCTACTTTCCACTAGTTTTGCAAAGTGCTCCTAAATTTAACTCTGAGTCAACACTGTACGACTGCACATTTAAGTTAACCTGCACAGTCAGCTTATAAATTTTTAAGAAGCTTTTCCTTCTCTAACAGTGAATGTAAATGCAAGTTGTTTGAACAAAGACACTAATTTATCAGTTATAAAAATGAATGCACCTCTTTGGCTACTCCTGACTGCTTGAAACGTGCATTTTCCATTAACATTAATGGAGACAAATGACAAAAATTATGTGTAAAATGCAGAATAAAACTCAGAAGGCCAAGACATAGTCTGGTATAAAATTCCATGTTTCCAGCAACATCATCAGTGTTATGCACTTTTTTTTAGCTGAAGATCTAAATGTTAGTTTCTATCTTCTCAAGATATTTTCGTGATATGTGATGCTTATAATCTTTTCAACTAGTGATGACTTTCTTTTTATTTGAAGCAATGATAATACATTGTTTATGGTTTCACTCTGTTTGCAAACATCTCCTGTGAAGTTAACAAGTTTTGAACAGTGCTTATTGGTATTAAAATTATTTATGAGTCTTCATAAGCATAAGCTTGTGTTAAAAAAAAAAAAAAAAGTAGAACATTACTTCTAGTCTTGACCTTCAATGTGGACAATAGATATGAGCATTACTTAAGAAAAATTCTGGAAAAAATGCACGATCAAGTAAATTAAATAACAGATATTCCATGAGAGACCAGAACGGCAAAGAAAAGGGCAAAAACACATGGGGAAGGAAGTTTAGGGTAGTGATGCCATATTTTCTTAAAATAATGGTTTACCCAAAATCAACTGGCGTGTGTTTTGCACAAGGTCACATTCAGAATCACAGAAAAATGAATAAATACTACATCTTCAGGGGCCTTCCTTTTTACAGCAGTAGCAGTAGCATTGTGTACTGACCAAGTTTGTGGGATCTCTGGTATGAATTAAGGCCCCACTGGACCAAATGCTGTATAATGATGGCCCCACACCAGGGATTTTGTAATGAAAGAATAGATACACCTCTACTCCCAACACCAGCCCACAGCTGGTGAATGTAAAATCCATCATAACCAGTTTTCTCAACTCTTACACTTCCTCCTCTGCTTCCAGCAACTGGTGGTTGCAATAACTGCAAAAAGTAGACTGCCCTTGCCTTGAATCCTATTTCCAACAATTTTTCCTGTCAAATAAATGGATCATTTCTTCAAGCATAATATTACTCATCAGCTATCTCAGACACACCTATTCCTACCTAATGTGTGTGGTCTTTCAATGAACCCTAATCTTCCATTTTAAATTTACACTCACATTACAGAATTTAATTAAACACCTTTTAAATTTATTATTAGCTATAGTTCAAGGTGAGAGATGCATGACAGAAAACGAGCATGGACTTCAGCAACCCAGATAAAGTTCTTTGGCTTAAAAAAAACGCAGGGGAAGATAAAGCATAGGTGAATGCAATTATTCTCTTGATCATCTCCAAATTATACCTAATGAACTAAAAAGGGCCCCAGCCATCTTGAAGAGGTAGAAGGGACAAAAGCATCAACTGTTCTAGTTTTGAGATGATCCACTGAAGTCAGCTGTGAATTGCACTGAGATAATTACATGGGAATAAACCTGGATTACACCTATGAGGATGCACACTCTGAGGAAGAAGGGCCTTAGTTGTCTGATAAATGAGCACAGGAGATATTCATAGAATAATCACCAAAAAAAGTTTCATCTACTTTTTAATGCAGAATCCAGGGAAACCCTAAAGATCCTAGGTCTCGCTTCAGACCAGCCGAGGCAGTAGTACATTGGGTACATCAGTGAGCAGCAAAGGCACATTCATGAGCACTGATGGTCAGAACTACGTTTTCAAATCTCCCACCCATCTCCCCCCTACTGTGCCTTGATTTGCACAACAGAGCTGTTTCAGAGCACAGAAACCAGATCTCTTTCAGCTAAACCCAAAGATGTGCTCCAGCCACTAATGAGCCACTCAGTCTACAGGACCAGCCTATAGCTAGCATGAAGTCCTCAAAACCACACACAGGGCAAAGGTCAGTGCAGGTTATTTCGCTCAGCAGATCCACTCCTAATGGAGCAAACTACTTGCTAATGTAGAAAGAGTCATGTTCAACCGCTGCACAAAGGGACAATGACAAGTGGGGACAAGGATGATTATAGTCAGCCAAAATCAACTGTCAAGCCCTAACAAGCTTGTGATGAAGTACAGCTAATGTAATTATCACCTTAGGGTCCACAGAGAAGTGCACTGATATAGTAAAAGACAAATGGGCTAGTAAGCAAGAATCAGACTTGAGTAAAAAAGCAAGGATTTCCAAACTAAAGGCTGTGATCAAACCAGCTGCATGGGGACAGCAAGAAAAAGTGCAGTAAGTAAAAATGCAAGGAAATGCAGCCAACAGAGAATGTAAGAGAGCAGTTACTTGAGTAAGGAACCCGAAGCTCATAGTTTCTGTTAAATAACATAAATAGACAATGGTAGTTCCTTAAATCCCTTGACAGAAAAATACCCAACCTATTAAGAGAGCCACTTTCTTTAACTTTTTCCCTTTTCTGTCTTTCCTCTGCTCTGATATCACATTTTTGTCATGAAGGCTGCAATGTTTTTTCTACAATTCCCAAGACAGGGATGATGGGTTTTGCTGTTGACATTACTAGTGAACCACACGTGAATTCATAACAGCTCCCACGTCCAAAGGAGACCACATAAGAAATTACCCTCACACAAACATCTTTTTTTCCTTGATACTTTATACCATAAACCTGTTACTTCCCTCATGGATCAGAGGTCTTTGGGGAAAAGCAAAGTGGACAAGAATTTCAACCAAAAAAAAAAAAAACAAACCAGTTTCTACTGAATAATTTTATAGCCTTTTTTCTTGCATAATAGAGAAGACAAGAAAACAAACCCTAAAGCATTGTATTTGTAGGTCACCTTTAAAGAGTAAATAACAAACAATTATACATACTCCATCATACTGAGTTCTGTATATCATGTTGATGTTCCTCAGTTCATCTGTCTTTCATACTGAGGGGACTCATCCATCAACAAGTCATCAACAAGCCTGTCATATGGGGGTGATAGAAGTTATCTTCAAGGTAACTCACTGACACTACTTAATTAAATATCTTGAAATATTGCATATTATTTTCCTGTACCACCACTGGAGACAATGGTAATTACATGGTGATTCCCACAAACGCTTTATGAATGTTCAATTATTGTGCTACTAGCCAGATTTGACATTATTACTGCTGGACTGTAATGAATTATTCGTAGTTAAATATTTGAAATATTCGGCCATCTTTTCTGTTTATCAGCTATCAAAGATTGTCCATTCTTCAAAGTTACTCAGATTGTTTTTGCAAAATATGCAATGACTGGTTGTTTGAAAAATTTCTGACGATTTTGACTGAGTAATTTCCAGGCAACAAAAAGTTGATTCTCTGACCTGCTCCCCTTTGCAGGACATAGCATCTGGAGCCTGCTGGAGGATTCACAGATTTCTAGATTTCCAAGGATAACAGTGGTTCACATTTCTGCCTGTCCGTCTCCTTCAAGAAGTTTCAGTACAGACAGAACCTTTTTCAAGGGAGCTGATAGCTGTAAAGCTCTTTTAAAAATATCATAAATACTCTTGTTCCACTGCAAATCAGAGTTTTTGCTGAACATCACTGAATATTCCCACTTCGGTTGCCACATCCTGTTTATTTGTGGGTGCCATTTCTGACCATGCAATTTATTGATTTTGTCTTATGTTTGTTCCAAATGGATCTTGCAATTTCTCCAGAGTTTTCTTCCTGCTGTGTCTTCCACTGATGAGTGCAGATCATTCCAGGGTGCATCACAGACAAGGCACTTTCTGGGAGGACTAACAATGCTGTTAGGTAGTTCAGAGAGACATTATGGAAAACATACAACTTACTTAAAAACTTGGAAATAGTTCTGTGTTCCTGAAAATTCAAAATCTCATTTTATCCCCTCATTTTCACTAATTATAATTGCAGGACATAAATCCACACTAGTGTCCCCCAGGGTCTCCTCCAGATATTTTGCTTCCATATGCTGTAAGGCTATTTTCTCCTTTTAGTTTCCGTCTCTCTTATTCTCGCTAACTCCTGCTATTTGCTCTACCACATCTCTGCTAAGCTCCAGATCCCAGTGGAGTCTCCCTCTCCAGTTCTTTATTTGCTTTAATATGCTCCTTGCCTGAAAAAATGTTATCTGGTTTTCTCCACTTCCACTAATTTTCTTCTCCTCTTCATCCTAAACATCACTATTTCCTGAAGCACATTGAGCCACCTGAATATTTCACTGCCTCTATAAACCTCACCGAAGCACTTCATATATTTTTTTCATTCCCATCTTCAAACACTCGGCTGTTTTCCTACTTCATGTCTGAATTACCGCTTTAAATATATCTCAGCTACTGTTGACCCTGGTTGATGAAGTTATTGAAACATGTCTACTTTGCCCCTGGACGTTACACCGTGGAGTAATCAATACCAGTATCTGCAGTCCTGGTTCCCTCAGCCATCAATTATGAAGTCCAGCCATTGTGCTCCACCACACCCTGAACATGGTTTTGGGAGCTCTCTCTGACTTTTATGAATATTGCCCATCCATGGAAATCATTAAGAGGCAATAGACATTTTTTTTTTGAAGCATAACTTCTAGATGTTTCCTGTGCTAAACCGGTCACACTCCCTGTTCCTATTCCCTGTACTTTTGCCACGGTGTCTACTTTTACTTTACATGGTGCACTGTGTTGTACTTTGTGGAGCACAGGCAGGGAATACTTATCACCTGTAGAAGTGTTATGATCATTTCCTCCTGACATTTTATGCTATCAAGTGGTATAAACTATGATGAAATGTCATCATTCAAATACAGCAGCAAAAAGAAGCCAAGTCCAAACACGAGCTGATTGCAGAGTATGCGGGAGACACCCCCACTTTATCAGCAAATAGTGGAAAACTAGTTTGATAATTTATGTCATAGCATACAAAGTCTCTGAAGTCATACATTATTCATGGAAAAAGTCATCTACTTTGTGTCTTTAAAGAAGACACATTAAAAAGTACAATGTTAAAAATAGATGGCATTTTATTGGAGATCATAATTATTTTAAAAGTTGGCAACAGGGCTTTTTAGTTGCTAAAATGACCTTTCAAGATGAAATGAGGAAAAGAAAAGCTACTCCAAGGAAGAAGCTATGAAAAACTCCAGTGCATAAAGAAGGTGTTCATCTTTAATCTCAATTTTAGTATATTCTCCAATGAGAACAGAGGCCAGTAAAATCACATTCAGAAGTATTACCAAATAGCAGTGTATGTCTGCTGAGTGACACAGCCTTTGGAACTTTGTTGTGCCACACCTGTAATTTGGAAATCCAAACTTCATCTGGGCAGTAAGCAAGAAATACACAAATATATTGAAGATCATAAGCATAGCTAGAAAGCAATCCCTGAATACTAATTATGTGTTTCAGTGTTGCTACATATATTATCAGTAAACAGATTTGCTTTCCTTTCCCTTAATCAGAGTTCATTCTTCTGCTTGCTTTCCTCTTAAGTAAAGACCATGCAAAAAACATTGATAGCATTACACTTTAAATCATCAGGAACAGCATAATCAGAGCTGGACAAATAATTGTCCAAAATTATGAAGGAGAGCAGTTACCAGTTCTGAATTACCTTTTCGCTCCCCTCCCTGGCTTCATGCGTGGTCAGTCTCTGGTGTCCCCTTCTTACAGCATTTACCAGGAGACATTTACCATGTAAGAAGGGTGTCACCTTCTTACAGCATTTACCGGGAGAGATCCAAGTGAGGGTGAACGAGAGGAAGCACCGGCTGCGGGCAACCACAATGCTATGCAAAGATATAATGCCAACCAATGACTTTATCTTTTACTTAACCTTTATTCTTTGCCTGCCTAAGGCACAGTCAGCTCCCCAGAAGTGCTGCAGAAGAGGTAGGACTTGAAGAGCAAAAGAAATCAGTGAGCTCCCCTGTTAAGGCCAACTCCAGGGAAGTACCCTTGTTCAGAAAGGATGTTAAGTGCCTTGTTAAATCCTGTTGGGGCTGGTGGGACCGAAAGAAAAAATATGCTTAAAGTTAAGCACATTGTTAAATGCTTTCTAGACTTGAACTGTTACAGCTTTTCTGACTAGTGCCTTGTTTTTGCAGGCTGTTTCATTCCTCAGGGGCAGCGCAAAAAGAGGCACAAGGCTCTTGTCTCTGCAAGGGGTGGTGACTGTTTGCCCAGGAGCAATTCTCCACTGCATAGGCAAGCTCCAGGGGAGAAACCAAGTATTTTGCATTTCACCTTTATTTACATTTATTATCACCTTTATGTTAAACAATTCTAAATCGATGTATTAATTCAGTAACTTTGGGGCAGTAGCCTCACACTGACAGGTGCATAAATGGAAAGGAGGATCTCCATTAACAGAGTCCCTACAAAATTGACCTGGAAGGATCAGAGGTGCGGAGCAACCCACCAGCTCCAGGGAGCTGGCTCAAAGAAAGATAAAGCTGGGACACAATCAACATGTTCACAAAATCCAGTCTCCTACTGGATAGCTAAGCGGGTCTAAATTATCTAGTGAATACCTAATGCCCCTATTGACTGCAACAATCAGGGTGGCAAACTCTGTGCTGGCAGTAGAGACAATACACAGGCAGTAGGCACAACATGGGTGGCTACAAAAAGATACTGCAGCACCAAAATCATAACTTTAACTTCTGCCTTCAAAAAAGTACCACAAATCCTGTATTTTATTGTTATTCATAGGAAGTATCCTGCATGTAAAAGTATAAACACAGCTTTAATGCAACAATATTGCATTGTCAGCGCTCGGTAATAGGTTTAATTTTAACTCAGGAAAGCCACAAAAACAAATCAAGCTTTTCGTGTCCCTTTGCATTCTTATGGTTACAAATGAGATTTCCAGCAGCTTAAATTCCAGTGTACGGTGGCTGCACACTGAATCATTAATTACCTAAGTAGGTAGCACAGTCTAGCTCCCTTCTGGTAGAAAACAACAACAAGCAAAGATAAATCAGACTGAAACCCTAAGCTGCGGTTTGTATCTTTTTAAAGAAATCCCATCTGTTAGTTTCCACTCCAGAACATCCAGAAATGCCTGCCTGAAGGGGAAAAAACCCTAAAAACTGAAAACGTCATTGCAGTAGTAGGAGATGGGCTCACCTCCCACTATGTTTGAAATTCAGTGCTGCAGTTCTGGCCCTCAAACCCATCTTCTGCAGTGACAAGTCTGAGCTGCAATATTGAGCTCACGCAGGCTCAGGGAGCCAAAACTTTACGTTCTTCAGGATAGGTCAGAGCACGGCTGAAGGAGATGCCTACAGGGAGTGGTTAGGCCAAAAGAATGGGCAGACGAAAGCAAAAGGGCACTTAAGCTCTGTGCAAGAACTCGAGGCTTTGGAAGTATAAGGGGAAAGTCATAATTTTAAAACCATGAAGAAAGTCTCCCCCATTATTTATGTGGTGTCTGTGCCAGGGAGAGCGCTGAGCACCCAGGGCTCTCTACGCCAAGCACTGGTCAAACACACAAGAAAGTTTTCAATCTAGGACCTTTCCTCCTCTGCCTTTTGCAAATATTGTAGAGCTATGCCTCCTCATTTAATGGCAATGATGCACTGTCAAACTAGATAAAGCAAAATGCTAGCTGTGCTTACCACCCCTTTCAGAATGCATTTTATAATCCATAACAATAAAGTATAATTTATGCATTTTTATGAAACTCTGCATTATTTTAATAACATCTGCAAAGATCGGATTGCAATATGTTCTGGGAGATATTGTTTTGCCCTGAGTTCATAAAATGTTATATTTTTCAGTTAAATCTCCTGCCACAATTTCATCTGCAGTTGCCAGTAATTTTTTATCTGTTTTGCCAGATCTCGTATTGAGCGGTAAGAGTTCTCGAAGCCAGATGATTCGCTAAACTTTCTTCAGTTGGTTGTGAATATAGATTTAAAGCAGGACAGAAACAATGACTGTGGTTCATTTGGGGGATTTCTTTCTTAAAAGGACATATATAAAAGAGGAATCAAGAAAATTGGTCTTTTCACAATTGATTTAGTAAACCTCACCCTGATGGAGGACTGTGCCCAAACATAGGCTTTTCCAACCTTTCAATAGAGTATCCTAAAAAGGATTTCCCATTGAAGTATTGTCTCTCCACCATTCTCAGGAACATTCCTTTCTCTCACAAGGAAAAAGCAGTTTAGTTCAACAGTGAATAGGTGCATCCTTCAGCCCTGCCCAAAGTCTTGCTCTACCTCATCAGTTTCTCAGACTTGCATTGATAGGACTTCCAGGGAATATCCTCTGTTTCTCTGTGCTGGGGTAAGTGGAGCTGCTCCAGGGCCCTTCCTTGATGCATTTGGGCAAAATCCATCTGTCCTTCTGAGCTCCTGAAGCAGACTGTGAAAAGTCAATGATTATTTGCAAAGTGGCCAGGACATTTCCATGAAAGAAACAGATGGTAGTAGTCTCTGGTTCTGCTCAGATGAAACCATCTGGGACTGAAAGCATGCTTGTTCTTGCACCAATACTTTGGGCAATGGGATTTTTAGCAAAACCAGCGTAGAAGCCAGAGTTATTTTTGCAATGAAAACCTGCCCTGGGCAAGGAGCCCACCCCTTAGTTCCTCAGCAGAATTTAGTGTCCTCGGCTTGCTCTTCCAGGGAAAGCTCAGAACTCAACAGTTTCACTCTATTTGGGGATGCTTGATGAATCTGTCAGGATTTCCCTTCTCATAAGTCAATCCGGAATCAACCAGAACCTTCACATAAACTGCCCATGGTATGCTAGAATAACAGGCTTTTTATGTATTAAATATCAGTTCTTCAGGAGTACTGAGGCCTCCTTCCACATCTAGAGGTGACATTTTCTGTTTAAGCAGAATCCATGCCTTGTATCACATTGAGAGGACACTGGATTTTCACTTCTGTCTCGCTTCCCCCACTCTCCACCGCTGATGTGCCGCTGCAGTAACCAAGAGCCTTCCTCCAAGGACTAGGTGTTGTCTCTGCACTAGCCTAATTAAGGAAGGATTAGTGGGTAGTTTGCCCTAGCTACTGAGACAACTTCAGAAAATAAGTTCTTTATTATAGAGACAGTTAAAACAGCTGCTTTGCTTTGTGACTCATAAACAAGTATAGGAGTCTTCGTTGCTGTAATAGAAATGGTAAGAATTGTAGAGCTAACATTACCTTCAAGGAAACTATATTGAGGAATATATATATATATAAAAAATATTATATATAAGGAATTTTGAACCACTGAATATATAAAAATACTAAATTTTCTTGCCCTTTAAAACATGTGCTCCGCATTTCTTTCATTCTCCTGAATAATAAAAATGCACACATAAATATGTTTATAAAGAGGTAATTCCATCCCTGGGTTCTGAGACTTATAAGCTAAGGCAACTTTGCTTTCCTTGTTACAAACATCTTGTGATCAAGTTATACAACTAGACGTAGTTGAACATATATGTGTGGTTAAGCCCATTTAAAATGATTTGGGGCTAGGAAAACATATCTGGAATGTACTGTTGGTATCCAAAGATGTAAAGTTATAATACCCCGATGGTATAAACAAAGAGAGAGTAGGAATTTATATTAGGCAGCATACTGCAATAAGGTCTCACAGGCAGAAAGCAGGAGTAGGTTGAATAGTGGGAAAGTGCTTGGGGAGGTCGGGCGAAAGATGAGTTTATGAGGTGACAGCTCTGTATTGCCTGAGCTTATCTAGAGGTGGATGGAGAAAAGATTTATTTCAAAGGAGACTTCAGTATTGCAAAATGTATTTATGCTCCTGAACATCTTTCCATCGGCAAGAAGACTGCAAGGCCAGCTCCAGGATGACCTACCAGGAGCACCAGCTGCCTCAGAGAGAGGACCATGTAGGACCTACCAGGAGAATACATAGAATTCAAGTGAGAGGGGGGAAAATTGGAACATACATATACACATATAAATGTGTATATGCACACTGCCAACCATAAATGGCCTCCGTTATTCCTGATCCCACTCCTTTATTCCCACCATAAAAAAAATTATGAGACTCAACTATTCATACAGCATTTCCAGAAATTTAATAGAGCATATAGATTAAACTCTGAGGGCCAAGCACTGGTGTCAGATACACCCAATGAAACCCCATCTGAGAACAGAATTTGGCTCAGATTCAGCAGGCAAATGAAAGGGTTTTTTCCACTTTCAGAATAAACCCAAGTATGTAAAGTTTATAGGCACTAGTAGGAGAATAAATCAATTTAAGTCCATGTCACACCATTCTTTACAGTTTTGTAACAAGGTGTACTTTGTTAGATTTTAATCTGCATACATTTGAGACAGCAAAGCTCTTCAAAATCATCTTTTAATGGCATCGCAATTTATAGACAGTAACTAATTTCAAACTTCATAGCACTTGGCTTTTATGATTATTTCAAATCATTTAAATGCAAATGAATTTCCAGAGAGAGAAAACATCAAATGCCCTTGAGTGGCAACATGTAATAGAACTGCGAGCAGAAATCACAGTAGGAATTTGAAGCAGTCTGATAGGGTTTGACGGGAGGTCTGTATAAAAGTGTTTGCCTAAATCCAATTTACATTTCATTTCACATTATATTCTATTTACCCATTTTGTCATTTTAATATGACTTATTTACTTAATCCTGCTCTGAAATCCAATCTGCTATCAAGAGCAAATGTGGAATTCTGGTCAGGATAGGACTTACAGCTATTTTGCATTTTAGGACAATGGTAATATAGTTTCTACAATAGAGCTAGCTCTCTTTTTCCCCACAGTTAATAATGTTACAGCACCATGCAGCCAAAAACATTTGTGCATGCCTTAAATAATTACATTTCTTTCAAGCTAAGCAATTGTTTGCCTACTGACAGAGTAATATTTCCTGGGAGGCATTGCTAAGCTACAGTACATACAAAATATTTGGACACAAAGTGCTGAGAAAGATCTATTCTTAATGTGATCGCACCCAGAAGGATGAGAACCATCTCGGAACTCCCCATTCAGCAGTGGTTACAACGAAGCATCACGGGTTGGGTGTTTTTTTCCAGCCAGCTGGAGTTGCAGGGGGCAGAAAGAGCTGGTCTACCTCTAGTACTTCCCATGCTTTGGAATAAGTAGTGCAGGGATGCACCCAACTGTGCCTTGTATCTTGGTATTATCCACCCCACTCTCAACAGCCAGAATTCGTGTTAAGAAATGGACGTGTTCTTCTTTTTTCTTAAAAAAAACCCCATTATCTGGCCATTTGAAATTGCAAAGAGACCAAACATGTTCTGCCCTGCCCTATCCCAATGTAAATTTGACCCTAGAATTCTGCCCAGCTATCTGCCCAAGATAAACCACGTCATTTAGTATTTGTACATGGGCAGGGACAATTCTGTAGTTTGTATAACTCACAAGGGGATTTGACGATGGCATGGGCTGGACTTAACCAAGGTCCACATCTCTGTTCTGAGGAAAGGTGAACTCCTGTGATAAGGCAGGCCCTAATTTCTCCACACATCTTTTTTCCAGGTTCAGTATCTGAATGGAGAGGCAAAACTATACTACAGGCTCACTAATTCCAGTAAAGGCTGTACACAGTGTCGTGAAGACCTCCTACTCTGCAAGAGAGGAGAATGGGGGAACAACATGACAAGAGAAAATGGGTACAAACTTGAATATAAGAAGTTCCTCCTAAACATGAGGAGGAAAATTTAGATCTCACATGTTTCCAAAATCTGTATTTTTAAAGGTAACAGAAGACACAAATACCTTCAGATACTCAGGGCTATTCATCATTCTCTGCCACATTTCCAGCAACATACACATGGTTTGCAAAAAGCCATGAATATTTTCATTTCTTATCAGATATAAATTACTGATATAGTTGGTACAATGTTTGTTGGTGAAAACTCCAATAGTTGAGTAAACTGAGTGATGGATTTGAAGGAAAATAGAAGTAAAATATTGTGCTTGGGATAGAGAGATTACTAAAATTGTGCTATTCCAACAGCAGCCAATTTCACAATCAAGATGTCTTTTCTATTGCAAAGGCAATTTTATATGCCTTCTGCACATAAATGTCACTATTTTGTTTATTATGCATTTCTTTTTCATTTATTTCATTAATTTTGTGTACATTGTCTGTGAAGAGACATCTAAGGAAGTACATTTGCCCTCTGTTTTGAGCAATTTGTTTTTTGCAAGGGCGATGTAACTGAGTAAAAGCGATAATACACGGCCTTTTATCAAAAACTTATCAACGTTGTTCAAACAACCAGGCGTTTCATTGGATTTGAATAAGCTAACTGCTGGGTTAGCTTTGGACCTGCAGTTTGTCAGGTCAGATGCTGGCTATTTATTTAATATTTTTTTTTTCATTTTTTAAACTTCATGGAAAGGGTTACTTAGATAATGATTCATGTATTGGCCAGCAGAGATCAAACACTGACAATCCTCTCATAAAGATCTTGACTCTGTATTATGGCTGGGTGCACCTCCACCATCAACTAATACAGCTTCCCAGTTGTCTCCCATGTCTTGGTGACTGACCGCTACTGTTTCATCAGGGTGGGTTTGCTCACACCTCTGCCTGGGAGGGACGTCTCCTTTTTTAAAAACCCAGGGTGGGATCTAGGGGAGTAATCCCTTCCAGAGGCCACTCTCAAAAGCTGGATGGCCCAGAAAGCTTTATTCCCACTTCCCTGGTCTTTAAGGGCAGCAGGGGAGACATCAGTCCCATGGCCATGAGGTTATGCTGCACAAAGGCCATAAAGGCCATGTCCTCAAGGACATCTCTGAATCCTGACCTCAGTGTCCCTGCCTTTAAACAGGTTGAGGTGTGTTTCAGCTTTGTGGTGGTGTACCCCTTGTCTACTGGTACTGCTCAGCTGACTTTAGTGAAGCTGACCCAGGTATTTGCTCTGTGCATAAAGCCAGCTCCCCTCGCAAGGAGGTGAAATATGTCAACGGAGAGCTGAAATCCCCTGAAACAACTTTCATAACAGTAAAAAGCAATTAATCTTAATAAATAAAATAGGTGGAACCTAAATCAAACCCCAAATCTGTCAGGAGACAATATAACTCACCTTTTCTTATTGACATGCGATACCAAATCTGCTTTTTAATTTCTTCCCCCTCCTACTACTTTTCTTTCTGTGGAGCATGGTAATATGGAGCTCCTGGTAATATCTGAAAGTCCCTATTTTAAGATTTATTTCCTTTTCTGCAATAGAATAAAGCTTTTTATTCCTGGAACTGTTGCTACTATTTTCTGAATTTAAATATGGATGTTCTATGATAAAAGCAATAATAGAAACTCTCACTGTGAGTGAGAAAGTGCAAAAAAAAAAAAAAAAAGCCCTAGACTTTAGGCAATACACTTCTGACACTTGCAGTACACTTCAAAGGGAAGAAGCACTAGCGTTAACATAAGAACAGTTGCTTTGCAGACATCTGATACGGTCCTTCCAAACCTGCTGTGTGCACTGCTTTTTTTTCTATGTTTGTTAAACACCCCCTGCCCTGGACATCTCAGTATCAATAGGTCATTTGACATACAACATCATAACTGCTTTGAACAAGTTCTATATTTTTAAAGCAAATACTTCAGTGCCTGTTATATGACAGGAGAAAAGGGAGAAAACACAACAGTAATGTAATTGAACTATAATCTTCAAAAAAGTAGCATGGCTGAGAGACCGATCTCTATTTTTATGACTGGGCAAGCAATAGAAGGAGAGGGGGAGATGTGACAGTCCCATTTCTATCCCACAGATTAAATATGATGTGGTAATAACGCAGATTGAAGGGACGTGTCTTGTACCAGGGCCAGAACTGAGCCAGTGCCCTGCCTCACCACAGTGTGAGATCAGAAATAAGGGACAGACTTCCATGCAGGACAGATACACGTTCCCATATGTGTACTACATCATTTACAAAATATTCATTACCATTTCAAACTGACGTGAAAATTATTAGCTTGAGAAAAATATCAGTTTGCTGCTCTTCATTGTGAAGACTTCTGCAGTGAAAAGACTACTAAGATTATAAGCATCTCACAAAACAGTTACTCACCTAGAAAAAAAAGACAATTAACATTTAAAAAATATATTATATACAAAATCTAGTTCTGTGTACACACATATGTGACTCCACACACACGAAAAACTAGGTATTCAGGATAAGAATTAATACTCAGTATCTGGCAAAATATTCAACATTTTACTCCAGTATAATCATCTTTTTAAACATGTTAGGACCTTTTTGCAGGTCAATCACAGTTTTCAGACAAGCTGTAATTTAAATCAGCTCCATTCTGCATCTAATATGGATGTTCCACTAAAAAATAATTAAAACTAACCACACTACTCGCAACTCTTCGCCTGTCAGGAACAGACCACTGTTGTGCATGCACATCGCTAATCTCGGGGAAGGCAAACCTTATAGAAAAGACAAGGAGGTGACAAAATAATTGCCCACAGTGGGTGATTTGAAGAGTTGTAATGAAGAGGTGCTCCCTGCTCACGCTACCTTCATCTCACCTGAACTCCTCCTGTACGGTGACTCACTTTCATTGCCTGCACCGCCCTTTAGGCTAATAATGGCAATAGACAGCTCTCCTGGCAGGCAACAGAGACTATATCAGAGCTATCGACTCTATCTCTACTTTTTTTTCCACAGCAAGATGGTTCAGTTTGTTCATCAAAAGCGTCTCAGCTTGTTTAATCTCCTTTATCGGCCCTGCTTTCCTCTCAGGCTTGCAAAGGCTCCTGCTCCTTAAATTGCTGCCTTCATCTAAGCCAATGGAGTGCATATTTCCCCCTTCTACAGAACGGTGTTTCAGTGCCAAAGAGAGGGAGCATGAGAGAGAGAAATAATCTTGGCACTCGTTCAGGTTGTTGTGGAGAAAAAGAAGGGAAAAAAACCCAGACTGCCAATGGGGATTTCCTCTGTAATAAGCCAGATGGCATCATAGGATGCTCGGGGAGACTGTTTCTGTCTAATTCTCTTCAGTGGCAGAAACTGCCAAGGCCTGGCTTTTGTGGCAAAACCAGTGAGTAGCTATTTTATATTCTTTCTCTTTGCCGTGTGTGCTGTCCCCACCTGTCACTAATGCCTTTCTAATGCAGCTAGTGCCCCATACAAGCTCCTTCCCCTCCATTCCATCCCTCCCTCCCTCCCAGACTCCAACTGATATTTCCCTTCCGCCTATACCAGCAACGTATAGACTTCTGCTTTACATCCCAGTGACTTACAAGCTAGTTCCATTCAAGTGCAAAATATTTCATAATAAAGTGGGGGAAAACCAGCTCTGCAATTTTAAAGGTTGCCATGTTGGAGAGAGACTAGAGTAGGGATTGAGGCACCCGGCAGCTCAAATGTCAAGAGGGACAACCTACTTGAAACATTGGCTGGGGTTACAAGGCTCAGTTTTATCTATATGTATCTAAATTGTATGTATATACATATATACTTGCTTCTATTTTTTTTTTCATGTCTCCAAAATGTTATTGTTGTGTTCTGACATATGAGACTCGATCTTATTGCATACCAGATGGAGACACTGTCTACTTCAGAAACATGGAAAACCTTATAGAAAACCTGCCCGTGATTGCTGTGGGGTTTTTGCTTCCTTAGAGTAAGATCTATAGGCTGCCTGCCTTCCTCAAGGGCTGGTATATCCCTTGTATGGACTAAATTGCTTTTCCTCTCCAGAAGCAGTTAGATGCTCTCTCCAGAGCAGTTAGATGCTTTAAACTCCCTCTTTGCTCAGAGCAGAGTAGTATTTTCCCACTACTTCCTGAAGCTGCTTCTCCCTTTTTGACATGGCTCTTTGTCTCCAAGTAGTCATCATGTGCAGGCCTCACGGCCGCAGAGTAAGAAAATACATCCCAGAGTGCCATTTCCTACGGGCAATAAAGCTGCCAAAGCTGCTGTAACGATGGTGCCCACAGAACTTTGCATGCAGGGCACTGGTGGGAAGGAGCAGAGCTAACGCTGTGATGTCAGTTGAGATACAGACCAAAGCAGGTCTCCAAGAATCATTGATGTACCCGGGTAATCTAAAGAGAATCAGAAGTTATTTTCTTTATCTAGGTAGAAACCAGCAGAAATAAGGCCTAAAGGATTTTCCTAAGATGTCACATGTCACGACTTCTTGGGAGCAAAGCCATGGGGACGGCTATTTCATTGTGAAGTTGATGCATGTCTCAAGATATAAACATTTTGGCTCTTTTTTTTCAATAAAACAAAGATGTACCATTTCCAATCACATTTTGTGATGAACAACAATGGTCTATATCTCAGTGGGTTTACTCTTTTAATATATGAAGATAAATTGGGCACAAGCTGGAACATAGGAAGTTCCATTCAAATATGAGTGATAATCTTCTTCACGGTGAGGGTGACAGAGCCCTGGAACAGGCTGCCCAGGGAGGTCGTGGAGTTCCCTTCTCTGGAGATCTTCAAGACCCACCTGGATGCCATCCTGAGTGATGTGCTCTGGGCAACCCTGCTTTAGCAGGGCAGTTGGACTAGATGATCTCTAGAGGTCCCTTCCAACTCTGATGATTCTATGATTCTATGACCTGAGGACTAGCAACTGGGAAGCGAGGACTTGTTTCCCTGTCCTCTCCCCAGCAGGTTTGCCTCTGACAGCAGAACAGAAATCTGGGACTGGGGACAGGCAATGGGCAGACCGGGCAGCACTCAGAAGGGCAGGCTGCCCCACAGCACAGATGGGTGTTGGGGTCCCTCACCCACCAGCATCCATCCCATCAAGGGTAGAGCCCAAACATCCTTACCAGCTCCCCACATGGCCAATATACCCCCAGCACCAGTTTGCTCTCCTCCTACCCCCCCCTGCAGTGCTTGCCCATGCAGGCACAGCCATGAAGCCCCCACAACCATGCCCGGGCTCCCCTCCTTCCTGGCCCTCCACCTGACACGTACCAGATTTCAGAGATTCCAGTTCCCAGAACTGCTCTCTGGGGCCAGGGCAAGCAGGAAAGCAGGATTTCTTGACACTGCTCTGTCTAATGCTGGAAAAGAGACCGGCCAGACAGAACTGATGGGGCCTGGAGATAGCTAAACACCAGCTCTTGCCGAGCACCTTCCTCAGCTGCAACATGTTGCAGCCAAAGCATGACCCAAAATCCCAACCAGTACAATTAAATGGGGTAATAACTAAAAAGCCTTTTTTTTTTTCTCCCAACTGTGTGTTGAATATTGTTTCATGTTTATGACCACGTTCAGTACAGATTGCCCAATTCTGTGGTTGGTGATGTCTGTCACAGTCCCGAGGGCTGGTGCTGCCAACATCTTTTGCCTGCCTCTGCAGGGGCTTTCCCGGGTTCCAGGTGACCCCAATTAGCACCTTGGGAGCACATCCAAGGGCAAGAAACAGAAATCCTTCCAAGGGCAAGGAAAACAAATCCTAAACACCACACATACAGCCCCTAACAACTTTTAAACCCAGCATAGAACATACCAGACAGACCTGATTTCATGCGAGGTGTTTATTTCCATTCTGGAGAGCTTTACAATGAAAAGCAAGTCTTGAATTTGCCCTAATTCCAGTTTACTTGAGTTAGGAGTTACGGTTGTGAGCTGGGCAGAACTTCAGCAGAATGACATGTTTGTTCATTCTCAGAGAGTCTTGGTTAATTAGGCAATGAAAGGTACAGTTTATAATCAGGATAATAGGAATAGCTATATCACAGTAAATTAGAGGGATACTCCTGGGATATTACAGAGTAAGATGCCAATATCTGTGGTGGTTTGGGAAAGTTGTGTTTTACCTCTAAAAAGATCCTTTGCTAATAGCAGCAAAGTTCATGTTGTCAATTCCATAAGATAACATCTATTTTCTAAGCAGCACATAAATTTCTAATAAGGTCTTCATACTAATGAACAGCTATGAATCCTTCCATACTGCAGGCATTTGTGTATCCTCCTCTATAAAAAATAATGCTGATTTAGGCATCAGTGACCATTAAATGTAAAAGAAAGCCTTATGTTGTGGGAATTTTCCATTTCAACTACATGGTTATAAAAGTAAGCTTGCACGAAATTTGGAAGTGCAATGTCTCTGAGGCAAGAGGAACCCTTTGTTTAACACAGGATTTTTGAAAATGAGTATAAATGACAGAGTTAACCCTTTGTATTTTTGAACTGGGCTCGCCTATGGATATTAATCCCTTAAAGGATATTCTGCAGAGCTCTGATCTTGATAGTGGCTGCTGACTGATACCTGTGAAATACAAAGTGTGTTATGCATGCTTTAATGCAGGGAGGGGAAGGAGCTCAGGTTGAAGCTGCATCACCACAGTTTTTAAACCTCAACCTCACTGCTCCGACAATGCACACAATTTTGACATGTGAACATAGTACCATGAAGCTTCTTATCATCATGATCACTGTGCTACTGGAACTTCAAAGAAGGCTGATAAATTTCCATAAAAGTGTTGCCAGCCCATAATCAGATGGCCAAGAGTTCCCAGTTGCACCAAAGATAAAGACTGATTATATTAACTTGTCCTCATTTAAACCACACAGTCCTACTGAAATCAGCAGTACCAACATCTATTAATATGAGTCCTTTGTCTGCAAGAGCTGTTTTTCTGGCAGGCCGCAGATTTAGAGATTTTCTTCGTTTCTGTTTCAAAGACTAAAAATGAAAAGAGCAAAACATAAAACAAAAACTCAAAGGACTCCATGCCATTTAGATTGGAGTTATTTTTCTTTGGCAAGCCAAATGCTGCCTTTGGCCTTTATGTGACTTTCTCAAAGTCAAAGTCTACAGTTTCCTCTTCTGAAATTCAAAGGCAGTGCCTATTGTTGAGATACCCTGCTCATACCCAGTTGCTTCTAAAGCAACTCTGCAAAAAATACTCTATAATTTTTCCAAATCTGGAAACTGAACATTTGTTTTATGGCTTGTTCCCACCAGGAACGATCCAAATCGAAACCCTCCTCCCACCTCAATTTTGCATTTTCCCTTTCCATAGCAGCCTCACTAGTGCAGGCAGCTGCAAGCTCCAAAACATGGACATTTAATGTAAGCTGGAAAGGTTTTGCACCATAGGAGACCTAATTAAAGTTACTTTGTAGTGAAAAAAATGTCATAGAAACATCCAATTTAACTGAGGGGATGGAGAAAAAGTAAAACTAAAAAAACCCTCGTTCCAAACTTCCTTTGTAGAGAATCTACCAAGAAGACTCAGAAGTTTTCTGTAATTTCATCTAGTTCCCTTTCCCCTTCCCTCTGATTTATTAAATTAAAGGCCACAGTTACTATCTGTGTTTAACTAATGGGTATTGTTTTGGGGTTTTTTTATGGCTTTTTTTATTGTTGCTTTGGTTTTGGTTTTTTTGTGGAAATGTTATTGAAGAAAGCCCTTCACCTTGACAGGAGGACACCTGGGAATGAAGAATCCATCTTCATCCTCAGCAGGTTGCTGCCAACCATCCCCTGTGGTAGAAGTGCCTGCCCTTCTCCCGGCTCCCAACGCCTGGCCGAGAGAAGCTGGAGCTCCATGCCAGGCAGGACTTGGGAAGAGAAATGGCAATAACAGCGCTGCACAGCACCTGCCCTGCAGCACTTGGGTATGGGATTGGACTAATTTGGCCAGGCACAGTGCTGAACAGATGTAATTGCTGCTCCTCCTGCCCGAACCTGCGAGTGAAGGTAGCGCCACAATGTCAGGCAGCTGCTACAGCAGACCCTGCCGTCCCTATAAGCCCCACGTCCTGGTTTAATTTTTACAGTTGTTTACTTAAAGGCTTCATTTTTAATAACTCTGAGGGGAGGATCAAAGCAAAGCGATGGAGCCTCTAGCATTTTCTCCTGCTTCCTTTCTGTACTGGCACAAGGAGATGAAGAAGGCATTTCCGCAAAGTCATGACACAAGTATAAAAATACAATTTACATTTATCATATTTGGAGGCAGCCAAGGAAAACTGACCTCATGGTATGAGCTCTGAGAAAGCTCAGGAGGGAGAAATTAAAATAATTAGTAGCAATTACTACCAAAATTATGGTACTGAATAGGACAGTGCCTAATAATGAGAGGTTGCAATTACTAATGCGCCCTTCTGTATGCTCATTTGTCTTCTCAGTATTGTAGTCATTTGTGTTGTTCCCTCACTCAGCAGGATCCCCAGTGCCACTTTCCTTTCCTTTTTATAAGAAGTTCACCACAAACAAGGGTTCAACATGGTCAGAGCAGCAGTTTGTGCCTTCTGAGGGCTTGAAATAATATGGGCTTTTATTTCAGTCTCTCTGTAAAACAACTTTACTGCATCTGAGCATCATTGTCTTTCACTTGATCATGTTACAAGGGAATGTGGCTAAAAGGTGAGCAAAACTGAGTTAATTCAGATTTTCACCCAAATAAATGGAACCAGAACCAAACATTCCATTCTTCTTCAGGCATTTGGGCTTTGTGTATGCTAAGAAGGTTTATCAGTGGATTTTATTGATGGAGCTAGTTCAAGGTACCAATGGAGCTAATATAGATATGACAACAAGAAACCCTTTCAACGTCATTACAGTGTAAAAATGTTTGCACAAGAGTATCCATGTGAGTATTTTTATCCAACTAGCTATCCTGATAGAACTAATACATGTATTTTGGGATCTTCAAACTTGAAACTCAAGAGGGTCTTGAGAAGTCACCTATACCATCTGCCTACTCTGATAAATTTCTACAGATGTACGGTAACTTGGATCCCTAACCCTCTGTAATTTGGTCAAATCAGCACAAAGGCATTTTTTTACTTCAAAATTCTTAATCAGAAAAAAGGCATTGTGGGTCAAACTTTTCTTCTTTAATCAAAATGTTTTCTTTCAGCACAAATATGAAAGTAAACTTCAAAATGTAACTTTAAAATGATAAATTACATTACTCTATTCCAGAAATTTCATAACGTATTATATCAACATTATTTAAGCCATTTTTCAAAGTCAGATATCATTCAAAACAGTATTATCTTGAAGGACGTTTTGATTTCAACATCACAGCATTTTTCAGAGGACAAGTATTTTAAAAAGTGTTGACCATATTAATTCTTTCTTACTTTAGCTGAAAGTGGACATAGCATTAAAAAAAAGCCACAATGAGCATAGTACATTATGTTGTTTAAAATCTAGAGATAACGACAAAGTTTTTTAAAAAATCTATAAGTCCACTGCAAGCTCTTCCCAGGCCAATTAACTATCTGATATGGTCTAGACAAACAGCAAACTTCCTCTGTTTCTTTAGGGGACAGACAGAAGTCTTTGTATAGATCCAGATGTGCCAGCTGAATTGTCCCCACCTAGAGGCTACAGTCTCTACCAGAGGGCTGGCAGAGTAGTCTATCAGAGCACTCCAATTTACTTTAGGAAAAATCAATTAATATAAGTGACTTTAACTGGGAAATTGTTGGGGACAGTAATCACCACTGCAGACAGTGAGGAGTACACGAGAACGGCAAGTTCTTCCATCTACACGGTTGTAGCAAAGTGGGCACCTCTCCATTGCTTCAGCATCTGAGCCAAAACCCGCTCAACTCAACAAGATTTCCTGACTTTAAAAAGTAGAATCTAACTCTTGTTCAATCTTTGGCTATGAAATAATGCTCCTCTCAGCATTTCTGTATCACCCATTTCTACATATATATATATTTTGTTGCCTGGCCACTGCTATGATTGAGTAACCTGGACCAAAAGAGAATGTCTTGATAAAGTCAACATTGCGTGTCTGAATCAGTACTACAGGAAACAACAAATGTCACTCTGCTGCGTCTGCCACTTCAGCACCACTCCAAAGGTCACTAATTCCTCGGGAAGCTGCCATAAATAGCCTGCTTCTCATACCAAAATGTTCTGCCAAAATTTTAACTCTGAGTCGCCTTATATTTTCACCTTCAGTCATCAATACTTTTTGACAGTCCTTTGCTAGAGCACACTTTCCGTCTTAACACCTTATTAATTCCATGGCTACATCTTTCCCCACACTCCCACAGTAATTGCAGGACTCCCACTCAAGTTCCACTAACACCGAGTAGCATTTTCCACCCTAACTAAGCAGAAAACTCTCTTTATAGTGACACAGCTCCTGTTTGACAGAGCTGTAGTTCTGCCTGTTCCTCCCCAAAAGTTAAACTGCACTAGAAAAGATGAACTTCTATGTTAGTTTAAACAGGGTCCATGCTGGTGCTTTTGCCAGGACTGAAATACTGCAGGGGAAAAAAAATAATTACATCCAAACCCAGTAGTTCAGTCAAAACAGAGGTTTCCCACGTGAGACCCAGCCTTGGTTAAGCATCACCTTTGCCTCCACTCCTCTTGCACAGGCACCTTTGGTGGGAAACACAAGAAAATATCTCCTATGAGCACTAATACAAATAGGGCACCTTGTAGTATCGTTTTCTACCCACAACAGACTATGTACATGAGGAAATGAATAATCTCAGGAGAAAGAAGATTGATCTTCTTGCATATCTACCAGCTGAACTACCTATTTCAACAAAAAGTACATGCACGTGTGTGTGTGCGTGTGCATGCAAGAAACAGAGAGAGAGGAAGCACAAGGGAGAAAACACCATGTCTACACGCCTTTACTGCTCAACCCTGCAGTACTGGGATCCAGCTAGATGTCCCCCAGCTGGAAAAACCTCCCTCATCCGCTGCCTGGTGGAACTGCTACCAAAATAAATAAATACTGAAGGGGTGTCTTCTGCACATCACTGCTTTCTGACCTCCATGGGTAAAGATGACTCTGCTGCAGCCAGCACAAGCCTCCAAAGGTTATGGAGGATGTTTTCAAAGAGGCAAAATGAGCACAGTAAGCCTAGCAAACACTGGAAAACATTACTGGGCAGCACAGTAAACACTGAGCCAGAATAAGTAAAGGGCTTTGCTTCAGGGAAAATACTGCGAGTAAAACAGAAGACAGATGAAAGCAGCCATTCAAAAACCTCTTAATCAGATGTAGGCATATCTTCAGAATATGATAAAACAAGGACATGAATCCCATATCCTGCCCCTCACTCAATCAAACGTGAACCTAGTTGGTTCAGAAATACAAAGGCTTAGAAGGAATTAGAGGATCTCACTGGATGGACCAGATATTTAAGACCAAATAATTATCCTCAAAACAAACCCAAAACATTGAAGATGCTTCTTTGAAATATTTCACACAGCCTCTTCATGCTCACAGAAATTTATACCACTGGAAATAATCTAGAGGATAAAAATCAAGACATAAACCCTAAAAAGTATGCTACCCAAGGGATGAATGCTGTAATTATATAAAACCTGTTATGCTACTTAATAATGTGTAGCCTACCTGGAATCAATAGGACTAACTCATCAGGCAGAGAGAAAAATCTGTACCTTAATTTCTTTTCTTACTTAAATTAATAGGCCCATTTTCTGAAGGATTTTCAAGGTCCTTGTAATCTTCAGACTTACCCTTGAATTCTTCATCTTCTTCTGCTACTGAGCAAAGTTTTGTCTTCAAATTGGCAGCTTTGAACTGTTGCCTCGATGAATGATTGCAGCTTCTTAAAGCCGGCAATGAAAACAGCAGCAGTTTAGGTGGAAAGCAGAACATGAGTAACAAGTAAATGCATCATGTAGTTTCTACTGTCATATTGCCCCTCCCTTACTAAAGGCCCTTTTTCCACACCCTTCATCTTCACCCCACATTTACTGATGTATTTTCTTCTTGTTTCTCTTTTTTCCAGGAATTCTGATAAGTTACAGGGTGCTTTTTGTGGACGGCAAGATCACAGTGGGAAGATTTGAGCTCATTTCTCAAAATGACCAAGCCCATATTAAAAATATCCTCACGTGCATCTCTTTACCAAATATTTCTATTCATTTCTGTTCTATATTCCCTGTTGAAGCTGGTAAGGTACTGGAAAAATTAGTTGAACAAGCGGAAAAGGTTGAATGTGCTTATTTAAAGTTCATCCCTGTATTCAGCTTTGGTATCTGAGTTTTGCTGACTTGGGTCTGCTGATTGAGTGGGTAACTTGAAACTTGTCAGCTAGCATTTAGTCACAGGTAAGACTTTTGTTCAGTTGAGTCAACTCTCACTCACCAAAAGCTTTGAAAATAAGAACTATGGCCTATGCTTAGAAAGCTGCATAGATATCTTCTCCTCAGATTAGACGCAGAATCCCAGCGCTAGTCAGCTAAGCCCTCTGTGTTATATGGTGAGTACTTTGACATGGCATCTACAGCTCTACTGCAGCTGTCAGCCAGTAGAAAAAGATAAAAACATGTCTTAAATCTCACCTGCAAGGTGGTCCTGCCAAGCATGGCATCACAGACCTTTTTTTTTTCCTAATTTAGATATTTTTGTGTTTCCTTGTAAGACAGAACAAGGTGGGAATGCTGTGCCACTTCCACGTATGCAGCAGTAGAAAAATAGCCATAATTGATGACCTAGCTAACTGATGAGAGTATGAATCAAGGATGCTGAAGACCTATGCTCTAATTTCCTACCTCAAAATTGTGCATGTGTTTCATAAACAAGCTTTGGAGCGGGGAACAAATCCGTGCCTCCCTTCACCTAAGCAGATGTTATGCTGGTCTTACTGGGTAAGAGAGTCTTGTCAAAGCTTGCTATCTGTCTGGTTCAATAACTGATGAATTCTTCCTCGATCAGTAGCATAACTTCAAAAAGAGATGTGGACGGTGCCTGCGCCGCAGAGTTGCCCATGGATCGTATCCTCTTGAGGTGGTAGGAGCTTGAGTCCAAGAAGGAGACCATCAAGGCCATGCAGGTGTTGCAGACATTTCCCCGGCTCACATTAAGTGCTTCTGAGAACCCAGCCCTTGAAAATTGACCCAGAGACCATTAGGGAGCCAGCAAAGTGCCTGGTGCACGGATTGATGTTTTCTGAGAACTGCTGCAAAGGAAGCAGGCGGCTGCATCTGCCAGCTGCAGCTTTCAAGCCGGGGTGAATGTTGTTGAAATAATCGAATGCACGGGCAGCAGAGACAGCTGACTAGGACAGGTTCCTGACTGGAAATGATGGGACACGTAGCATTTTGCAGGCAGGGGATCCCGTGTCATCTGGGCTTACAGGCAGCCTCATCCCTTGCAGGTTCTTCTACAGTGCAATGCAGTTAATATTGCAAGTAAACCAGGATTCTGGTTGCACAGTGAGAAGAATGTGTCCAACTGGCAGGGAGAATAAATACTTCTCCGAACAGGCAGTAATCAGTTAACATTACTCTAAAACAAACATTGAGAAAGCACAGTACTTTAGCAATTAAAGGTCCAAATTTGCAAAATTAATTAGTGTTTCCCACAGCATAGCACTCTACTTATGAACAGCTCTATTGTAAATGTATGATGCTCTAATATGAAAAGAGAGCATTCTTATGTTAATTATCTAATTAACTAATCTGGGCACAATTAGCAGCTGAAACAGCACAGTATTACACTCTCTTCCTTCTTCCCTTCCGGATTCAAGATTGCCTTTAAATATGTACTTTCAAGTGGCAGGGGACCCTGATGACAGAGCTTGCTACCACATTAACCAGTCCTCGGTGCCAGCAGAAGTTCCAGTGAGCAGGCACTGAAACAGAAGAGACAGAAATATCTTTGGCACGTTATTTAAGAGAGGCAGAGTCAGCTATTTAATCTCACCCCCAAAGTTAGCCTGCCCTCCAGGGAAGCCATCCTTGTCACTTCACAGAAAGTCAGCATGAAGTGCTCAAGAACACAATAGTCTGCTTCTCTGCCCCTTTGAAAACCCAACGCCACTTGACAAGACCTCCCTGACACCAGTATTTTCCAAAGGATGGCTCAGTGGCTATTTTGGAGGTCTGAAAAAAGAGTCTCATTCAATTCTACTTTGCTGCCAGGATAGCCGTTGACTTGACTAAAGTTTACAGTGGAAGGAAGAGAAGAACAAGAGAAACTATCTGCAGATCCCTGACAAGAACATTTCACTGAATTTCACTGAATTTTTAGAGTTGGAAGGGACTGTAGAGATCGTAGAGAACATACCAGAGAGAAGTACATTTGCTGCAAACAATCACCAGAGGAGGGCTTAGACAATGTCTCAATCCTTCCTCACCTTCAATTGCAATCAACCTAAAACAGGGGGACAAATGTAAAGTAAAATGTAAAATAAAAATTTTACTTGGACATTTTCATATTTGTATATCTCCACTTCTGCTTTATATGACATTTTTATTTAGGACAATGATTCTGTGTTTAGTAAGTAAAAAAGGGAAAAAAAGGTAGCATAAACTGAAAATGACAAGTTCTATAGTAAGTTATATGAAATGTTGATCAATCTAAACTATTTCTGTTTTATCTTATTTTTGGATGTTTTTTGCTTTTAAAGTTCTGCTTGGGTTTTAGGTTTTTGGGGTTTTGTGGTTTTTGTTTGGTGTTTGTTTTTTTTTAATATGGGAAAGAGGATTATCCATTAAAAAAGAGTTTGGGTAGATCTCCTGCAATGTTCTCCCCCTCCTACTTTTCCAGTGCTCTCCAAAAAGGAGAGGTGTAGTCACACAGGGATCGCCAGGGTAGGTCATCTAGTCCAACTCCAGCAAGACCAAATAATTAGCTTTCTCAGGACTTGTCCCATTAAGTCCTGAGCAACTCCAAGGATGGAGACTCCAGCACCTCACCAGTCAACGTGCTCCACCTTTTGCTGCTCTTACGATGAAAATAATTTCTTAATAGCTAACTGAAATTTCCTGTCTTCCAAGTTGTGTCTATTGCCTTTTGCCCTTTCATTGTGTGTCATCAACTCTTCCTATAAGAGTCTGGATTCATCTTCTCTGTAGCTTCCCAATAGGTAGCTGCAGGCAGCAATGAGACCTCCCTTCATTTTCCTTTTCTCCAGAGTAAAGTAAGGCAGCTGCATCAGCCTCTCAGTCTACACCACTTGCTCCAGCCCCCAACCACCCTGGTGGCCCCTCCATTGGACTTGCTCCAGGTGGTTGATGCCTTTCTTGTACTGAGAAATGCAAAACTGGACTCAGCACTCCACCTGACCTCTGACCACTGCTGAGTTGAGGAGAATGATCACTTCTGACAGCTTGCTGGCTGCACTCTTGCTAACACAGAGATGCTCTAGGTTCAGGAGTTTTCAATATGGCATTCTGCTGGACAGGTTCTGAGAAACCTGAGCTAATATTGAGGCTGACACTGACTTCACAAAGCAGGGGTGCAGTAGGTCATCTCCATATGTCCCTCCAACCTTGGCTGGCATGTAGAGCTGTGCAGCTCCTCAGTGAGCTGCAGTCAGAGGAACAGGATCCAGTCCCTGCACAGAAGGACTAGCACAGACTTTTCCCAGACTCTGAGCACTCCAGACTGATCCTTGCTCCATCCCAGGGGCTGCAGCATGCCCTGAGTGAAAAAATCCCACAGGGTGAAAGAATGAGTCATCTCAGTAACAGCATTGCACTAATGAAACTCTAACACAGCCAGCCGAAAGCTGGCTCACAAGCCCCCGGGTCCAAGAAGAAGCACTCACATTTGTCAATATTCATCCAAGTAGACATAAACAGGGCCTGAAACCATGAACAGCTCATGTGCAATGCAGGGGAAAAAAAGGAAAGCTAAAAAAAAAAAAGGGAAAAAGAAGAGAAAGAAAAGACTATTCGACTATTCCTGGTACCATCACTGGGTAAGGTAACCTTTGGCATGTATTGTCTGAGCCATCTCTTACTTACTTAAAACTCTGCCTTACTCCATATGTTAACTTGTTCACAAGGGTAAACCCTGTAAACAATGTGCTCTGGCATAACAGGTAACCTAGGAAAGGACTCACCACATTATATCTCTTTGTGGAAGGAAGCTGATTCTTCCAGGACCTTAAAATGTAGCGCTGGACACCTCTTTTATGTTATTAATAGCTTTTGCCAACATGAACCATCATCCTTGGCTCTTAAATATTAACTCATGAGTTGGCCACACAAATCGCTGCATCCAATATCCTCTATAAGCCAAAAAAAGGATAAACTATTTAAATCATATAAAATTCCACCATACCAAGAATTAGCCACGACTGACTGATACAATGAGAAAGAGAATTGCCTGCCTCTTCTGTGGGATACATCAGGATACTTAATATATGTTACCAGGTGCTGCCACATTTCTGTGTGTTTAAGCCTTGTATAGTTCCATAAGAACCCTTCTGAAACTTTCCTGCTGTCTCAGAAATGACACCTCATGACCATGATGTTCTCTGGGTATCATTACTACACTATTCCTAATGTAAAATATTTGGGTTTGTAGAGCCTTTTCTTTACAATCTGTAATGAGCCCAGATACCTACCAAGCCCCTAGTCAAACAGAGATGTCAAAGCAACCTCCTGCCTGACCTCAACTAGGAAACCATTACTTCAGAGGCTGGCTCTTACACAACACAGTGGGGCTCAAATGTTCATGGTGGCCTCCAAACACTACATGAATAATTGCCCTACCTACACATGTGATAGGAATGTAGCGAGTGTCCTGGTGAATGCATTATAAAACTTATTTATTTAGGGAAATTCTCACCCTTTTAGGAAACGCACAGCCACAGGTGCTTTATGGGCACAAGAGCCAAATTTCAATCACGGGTACAAGAATTTGTGAAACCAATTTTTCGAGATAGAGGCATTCAGTTCTATGCCTTAGTATGGATTTTACCACTGTACAGAGCCTCCTGAGTTCCCCTAAGGAATTGCAAGGAGAGTAGGGAGCCCAGTAAGGCATCTGTTTACAGACAGAAAGCCTGATTTTTGTCTGGAAACAGCCATTTCAGAATTTCTTCCTTATCCATGCAATTATGGAAAATATGTAGAAAAACAGCACCCTGTGACTTACATTACAAATTGCTATTAAGTAACAATGTTTGAATTTTGTTATGCTGAGTGCAAACTTTTATCATCAGGCCAGAGGAAAAAATTTTTATCAGATATACATATGAGATACTCGTGACCTGCTTATGGATATCCCACTAGCTGGAAAAAAAAAGACACCGTGCAGTGTTAATCAGACACACGATTTTCTGGTTTATTTCTTGAGCGTTAAGTTTTGCCTTGATGTTTTCTTGGTAAAGATCTTCCTGGTGAAATAAGTCATGAAAGTACTGAAATTCATCCTCTTTGGGGACATCTAAGCGAGTGTTTCCAAATTCCTTACATTAACACATCAATAGAATTTGTTACAAATATTACGGGTTTGTGCCAGAAAGTTTATAGCAAGATGCTGGCTGGCTACCAAACCACTAACCCTCGAGGACTGGCTTAGGGACAATTTAGTATGTTATTTAATGAAAGAAAGTATATGGCCTGTGAAGGCCTGGAAGGCTTATTTCACAACGTGGCTCGCTCACCCAGAGACCTCACTTGGCAGCTCTGGTGTGGAGAAGGACCCCACCCAGCCCAGCTATGCCGAGACCAGACCATCATCTGAGCCACTGACTCTCCTATTTGGCCCAAATTGCCATGAAAATGCATTCAGACTTGCTGTTTTCCAGTGACGTGCCTGGGCACCACCCTTTCTATAGGAGGGAGCGTTGATGCCCAGCTCCCATTCAGCATGCATTTTATGAAGGGCACGAAATGCATTTTAGTGGTAAAGCTAAAATTCTGGTAATGCTCACTGCTACTCCATTTTAGGGGCTGGGTTTTTCTCCTTTTTCTAAGAGGAAGATAAATACCATACTTTCATCTCCCGTACTATCTTTCATCCTAAAATGCTTCCTAGTTTAAACAGATAAGTTTTACAGTCATTTTTTTTTGAGCCTTTTCCCAAGCCACAGGAATACAGAAGCACTCGGGTGTGATGTGCAGAGCATCACTGCTTTTTAATTGAAGCTGGGAAGAACTGAATATTGCTTTTACCTGGAACTACAAAGGTAATTAAAAGAGCTGGGACATCAGTTTAATTAAAGCCCTCTCTCTGACGTAGGAAGACTGTTACTGAGTCCACATGATCAAATCCCATTTTTAAGATCATCCACGTAAAGCACCTTTTTTTTTAAATAGCGTTCAGATCCTTACAAGTGCTTCTGGACTCAAAACTGAGTTAGCTTAAGGATTGTCTTCACCACAGAGCAAAACCAAAATCAAAGGCCTGATGAGCGCATAGAAAGCCATTATTGATGAGGTATCATGTAGTCACCTTATGGAGGCCATGCATCTTGCCCTTCTTCTCCTGTCTTTGAGGACTGAGATATCCTTGGCTTCTCAGAGGTATCATGGCACTTTCAAAAACTATCATCATATTAATTATTCTTTAATGTCTGCCACACTCCTTATAGCAAGGACTTTCCTGACTGGCAACAACAGCAAACCTAGCAAAGACTTTCTAGAAATCTCTTTGCATTGGAACTGGAACAGTAACAGGCCTGGAACAGGCTGCCCAGAGAAGTTGTGGAGTCCCCCTCTCTGGAGATCTCCAAGACCCGTGTGGATGCAGTCCTGAGTGATGTGTTCTGTGTGTTCCTGCTTTAGCAGGGGAGTTGGACTAGATGATCTCTAGAGGTCCTTTCCAACTTTGACAATTCTGTGATTCCATGATTCTTTCAGATTTGAGACATAAATTCAGGGACGTTGTGTACTGAAATGAGCAAAATGACTACCAAGACCTCCAGGACAATGGAGCAACCAGAGGGCAGAAACTGCAGCTCTCCTCCTCCAGCAATCCACATTCAGAGTAGCCGCCTGCCTCTTTTCTCTCCATTGTTAAATGAAACTCTTGTAGTTTAGATAGCACTGGAATAACAGTGCCTTTAAAATACACATATTCTCTAGAGATGTTCGCCACTAAATCTAATACGTCTCCATTTCACTAATTAACACTGATACAACAGATTAAGTCATCCATGGGTTTGTGTTCTGCTTTATGGTGATTAAGGCACATGTTTATATTAATCTTTTGGAACCAAAACACATCAATAAGCAAGACTGAAAGTATTTCAGCTTATCTTAGAGCAGCAGTTCTCTAACAGGGCAGGGTAATACCTCTTGGGGGATGAGAAAAGTTTCCTAAACATAGCTCCCACTCTGTCCATCTTTACCACTGAAAGTTTTCTCCATTAAAAGGTAGTGGTATTTATCTTATGTCAGTAGGAACATGGGGGATAAGATAGGATGGATGGGACAGGGTTGAAAGGCAACAGCTGCTTCCATGATGATGACTATCTGACTGGATTTGATTGATTTGATTAATTCTCTTCCTCACCCCTGGGCAACAGTCAGGTGAACCATTCCAGCCAGCAGAATTTGCTCAACCATGACAGAACTACAGAAAGGGCTGCTTTTTCTCTTCTTAGGGTCTCCCCCACCAGCTCAGGTGAGGCCAGTTTTCACCTGAGCTGTGACAAGCTGGGTTGGGAGGGAGATAAGATCTCTGCAAAGTCAGAAGTGGCACAGAGACCAGGGTAAGCAGGCCTGGGAGAGGGACAGATTCTGGATACCATTATCACGAGCAAGCTTGGGTCAAGGGGGTATTGCAAACCCCCACTGGAAGGTATTTGCAAGGTTTGGTAGGGGATAAGGTCATCTTTGATGGAGCTTGTTCTCAGGAGGACAGAAGAGACAAGAAAGCACAGAGCATTTCACTCTGTGGAAGCCAAGGGGCTGCAGGCAGGTGCAGAACAAGAGCACCAACACAGGAGCAGAAAAGCAGCAGGACAGAGTCCAAAGCCCTACAGCAAGTGGGAAGGGGGAGGTGAGCAACATGTAGAATGTGCAAGAAGCTAACTATGTAGAGAGGCTGGAAAGGCTGGTGCTGGTCTCTTCTGGCAGGTAATTAGTGACAGAATGAGAGGGAATGGCTTCAAGCTCCAACAGGGTAGGTTTAGACTAAACATTAGGAAAGAATTTTTCACAGAAAAAGTGGTTGGGCATTGGAATGGGCTGCCCAGGGAGGTGGTTGAGTCATCATCCCTGGATGTGTTTAAGAGTCGTTTGGATGTGGTGTTGGGGGATACGGTGTAGGGGAGAACTTTGTAGAGCAGGGAAGATGGTTGGACTCGATGAATCCAAGGGTCTTTTCTAACCAAAAGGATTCTATGATTCTATGATTGTCCCATTGGATGTCTGGCTGTGGCAGGTGTGTATTTGCAGTACCGCTTGCAGGGGATCCTCTTTAATCCATTTGTACCATGCACTGAACATTCATACCCTATTCAAATGCTCCTTCCCCGTTGCCTACTTAAAATCCACTCTTTTCCCTAACAGACAGGAAGAGTTTGAAAATACTCTTCTGATGAGAATCCAGCAAATCCTGTTGTTCCTCCCACTATTTTGATCACAAGGACATAGCAGTAGGGACAGGCTTGTGACAGCTACTGCCTCATGTGACACGGGGCACACATGTTGCACAAGGCTGAGCCAATGACATTTTTTGCCCCGCTCTTTCACTTCTACTGCCCAGTAAATCAGCATCTCAGATAAACAACAGAAGTATTGCTATAGAAACATCTCTCAGTACTAGAGTGATAGAGAAGTCAGTGGAAAAAACTATTTTTCTTCATAATTCTTTCCATTTTTATGTCCAATCCAAATTAAATAAATAAAATGGAAAAAAAAGAAAAGCTCACCTTGAAACTAATGAAGTCTCTCTTAACCAGTTCAGCCAGTGTCTCCAAAGAGCTGGAAATAGTTAAATTGGTATTTATGCAATTCATCCTGACTCTGCAGTCTGCCATCTCCCAAAGAAAACTTTCCCTTAGAGAAGAGGGGAAGTTTATCTAAGCTGCAGTCTTTGATAACCTCAGTTCAGTCCTGAGGCAATACAGATGCCAATTACATGATACACGTAACATACACCTTTAAATTCTCTGTAAAATAATCCCTAAAATAATTGTGACTGTCATTCTAATCAGGCATTGGAAGTACAGCTGACACGTTTCCTCACCTGATGGCATGAAATTAAACTTTTGGTGTGTTTGGTAATAGGTTAATTCCTCTGCGTGTATTAGATATGGTACAACAATTGTGGATTTACCCAAGTCTGTAAGTCTTTAATTCCCTTAATGAACACCAATTTGCCTACATGGTTCCACATCACCTGAAGTTTTAAAGCAAATGCTCATCTCCCTCCTCTTCTTCACTTTACCTTAGGGCTGCCTTTGACCCTCTGGGTTTTTATTAAATTCTTTGGGGCAGTTAATATTATGCAATCTCTTGTACTTTGTACAAAAAGATAAACAAATAAAAATGCTAATTTCAATCTAAAAGAAGAGGATTTTTTAAAGAAATTTGAATAATTTTCATAAGGCAGAAAACATTTAGTCTTTCAAGCTGCAGAGTCCAATCATCAGAAAACTAAGGCAACAGAAAACAGTTGAGGCATTTTTTATAATACAACCAAAGACATTTTTCAAACCCTTCTATCCAAATCAAGTCGGTTTACACAGTTTTATAAAGTGCCATTTTGTCTGAGCTATTAATTGTGTCAACAAGTCTGTGGGATATCTCAATTAAGTCATCTCCATGTTAATGTCACCGTTGCTACCGTGGATGTTGCCAGTGTATATCCCAGTACCCCTCCCCAAGGTGGCATCATAACCTCTTTAAGTATGCCTAGAGAACATAAGCACTAACCAGAATTTCAGCTTTTGCACCTGACTTAACTCACGACAAACTTTAACAAAACAGCACTCTTCATAGAACTGTCTCTAAACCACTAAATCTTCCTGTGATCACCATAAGGAGTGATAGACTACAAACTACTTTTTGTTAGAAAAAAGTATTAATAGAGCATTAAACCTACCTCCAGGAAACTAGGAGACACATGGGGAAAAATGTACAGCCATAGTCCCAGCTCTCTTCAATTTTTTCTAAAGAGAACACTCAAAATATCCACCTTAATGAACTCTAAAGGATTTTGAACTTTGCCAGAACATTAGTCTGAAGATCTTACTTATCATGCTAACCTAAGACCTACACAGATAATTAACTGTAAGACAACCCTATTCTATAGAAAATTTCTCACACCTCCCTATGCCCTGACCCCCTGACCATGCCCAAGGAATAAATGCAGGACCTGACAACACATCTCCACAGCCACCAGTTTGGATTCCGTAAACACACACCCAAGGATGTGTATGATCATGGAATGCACCTTCTTCCTTCCTTGAAACCAAACTTACGAAAGCAAGTAATCACTGATTGCCAGAGCAAACTCACAAGTAAATCAATATGGGACAGCAACACCCAGGTGCCAGTAGGAGAGCGCTTTTCACAAAAAAATATTCCAACCCTGGTCTCTTAATCCTGTTACTTAAGACAGACCTAAATCTTCAACATGACCCTGGAAATAGATGTTTATAACTCTACTGGTTACATGAAAAATATGGGTTTTTATTATATTATAACTTTCCCCACTACCTGCCACACAATGAACATTGCTCTGCCATGGACAACCCAACTCTCTATCACCAATCTCAACATTTCTCATAGTGATTGCTGAAATGGAAAATTGCACTGATGACAAGAAGACATACTGAAGTTGTATTTTAGGACATTTTTATGCAGATGACTACCTCAAAGAAAGGCACAAGAGAAATACACATTAGGAAGCTTCCTGTACTATCACTCTGAATAAAAGAATAGACATAGTATCATGGAAAGAATTTGGGGACTTTGGACAAAGGAATTATTTCATTTAAAGATTCATGATATTAGTGTTTGGGGTTTTTTTATTGCATTCAAGGTAGCAGAATTTTTATAGTCTTTGAAAAACAAGAGCTTTTCGTTATGGGGACACCTGGTACCATCGTCAATTTCCTTCACCAGCAGAAATTATATTTGCCAAGTGCTTATGCAAAAAGGGAGGTAACAGTAATAGAGCTGGATAAAAGAGATCATCAACATATAGTAGGCTTTCTAAAAAAAGTCCCTCCTACTGTTACACTTGGGATATCTGATCTGGGAACTGCTGTAGCATAAAGCTGTAAGGTAAAGCCATGCTAGGCAACTGAAGAAATAACACAGTGACAAACACTAACAGAAAACACAGCTATATTCCAAAGGAGTCTGTTAAAAATGACACAAGCTCATTCACACTTTGAAATCTAATCATTTGGTTCATTCCCTCCGTTCTATTTCAGCCAGGATATCTGTAAGACATTTACCCACCGTTAAATTGGTAGCCTTCTTTGAGCAAAATTGATCATAGTCATGACTACTACTTCTCTTTTATCATTCAGGGAACAAGTAATTCTGAACTGCATTATGGTAGGCTTGCTGATTTGAATTTTGTTTTCTGGTTCCCTTTGCTTTTCTTCTGCTGTCATTTCTTTTCCTGGGGATATATTTTGCCACTTGGGAAGTTCTGAGAAGATAAAACACTGTGCGATTAAAAATTCTTAACTGTCCAAGGCATGTGTGTTTGCATTTGTGGAGGCTCTGTATTTATTCTCTGTCTCCCTGGAAAAGCTCCTAGCTTTTTTCTTTCTAGCTCATCTCTGGCACTTCATTTGTAACATACTACAGGCTTCCAAAGACAGATGCGACACAAAAAGAAAAAAGGAGAGAAAAAATGCTGAGTTCATCACCATAAATTATTGATGTTTCTTCTATTTAACTTACTCATCAGGATTCATTGTTAATGAGGTGTGGATTTTAGCTTTAAATTTGGCGTGTAGCACTGCAGGCATTCAATTTGAAGCACTGCATTAAAGAGGATTTCTCCCAATGTGAGTCTCCAGATCTTTCTGGTTCCGTTTTCTGCAGTAGGTCTCTGCCACTGTGACTTGGCAGGCACTGGTGGTATTTATCCACAGCACAGAACGCAATAGGAAACAAAGAGACAAGAGGAAGATTTTTATTATGTAACTGATAAAATCCAGAAACAGATGCTGCGCGATTGCTCTGGAATTAGTTGATTTATTTAAAGGGTTAATTGACTCATTGTATTCCTATGGGGTAAACTGGAATTCAGATGAATTGCAGTGATCCAGTGTCTGGGAGCACCAGGAAATTTGCCAACATGTATTACTGAATTTCCATCCTCCAGTTTGCAGCTACGTTAAATTAGGGTCAGATGGTGCTGTTATTGTCATTCCTGATGCTGGACTCCCACTGCCTCTAACAGAAACAGAAGCCAGCTCGTAGGCTGGGGTCAGCGCTGAGATCTTCTCAGTTAAACAGCCAGAATGAAAACCGGGAGGGAGGTGGGACTAAACTGGTTTGGGTTTACCCCAGATGATGTTTCCTCCAAAGCATGCTAAAAAAATAAATAAATAAGATTAAAAAATGGGATGACAAATTGATTCATTTGGGGTTTTTTCCAGAGGGCTCCAGCAGTGGCCTGACCATCTGAACTGAAACCAGCGGGAGCTTTATCAGTGACTGCGAGAGGATCAGGCATAAATCCTTTTGCCTGGTGACGCATCCTTTTGAAAACTCCACTTGGCCCTTTGTGCCACGAGGGTCCTCAGGAACCGAACGTCACTTACAGGACTCCACATGGTGCCCACACGCCTCCTGGTCCACGTTTCGACCCCCGCCATCTGCGCAGGACGAACAGCCCAAGGCTGGGGGGGCTGAGGTTCGAAATCCTGGTCCGTCGCCTGCTTCCCGTGGGACTTTGGGAAACCTGTGTTGTCTGACTGTGCCGCAGCTCTTTATCTGTAAATTAATGCTAGCAGTTCACTGCCTTAAAGATCTATTGCAGGGATAAATACATTACAGCTTATACAATGGGTACAAGATCAAATGAGTAGCTAAGACAGGCAGACATGAACATCCTGGGGTTTTTTCCCACCCTAAATCAGGCAAACTAGCAATTAAAGTGGCCTTTTTCTGCTACACAGTAAAAAGGAGTAGGGAAAAAAAAAAGGGAAAAAAAAAAACCACTTAAAGAGCTGCTCCTAAAAATATAAAATGTATTTTAATTATGAAGGGGAATTAATTTTAGATTGAGTGAGGAAAATCTCATGGGGCATTCAGCCAACCCATCCATCTCCTATCACCAGCGAATTTCAGCTTTCCAAACAGACCCATAACATTCCACTTCCCAGGATGTTCTCTGAATACCGAGCTTATTATCTTGCGACTCCTTCATTATCTGTCACTGTCATAAAAAAACAGCATATACTCCTAAGGAAATTAAATGCTGAAGAAAAAAAAGTATTAGGCTATCTAATCACCCCTCCCGTCCCCTTTCCGGGGTTGCTCCCAACTGTATCATCTTTGCCCTTCAGCCACACACGAAACCTCTTCAGCTTTGCCTCTGCTCTTTCCCTTTTCGCCCCTCCATTTCATGCCACTTCGTTCCTTAAATTTAAAATACGTAGCAATGTCTGAGTGCAGCTGTCTTGGACAGTGTCAGGTGAGTGGGGACATGATGCCATCCAGACAGCACATGGTCAGAGCAAGCTGACATGGATGAGTGTTCTTCATCCTGATCTTCTCCTTGGCCAACTGATTAAAACTCATAGACAGGCAAAGTCAACCCCCCCCACATATGGCTCCTTGATGCTCTGCCCCACTGCAGATACTGACGCTCAGGCTGAGGCTGTGTCCAGCCTTGCTGGGAGGAGTGGGACCCTGAGGCTGCGGCGTTGGAGAGCTTTGAGAGAGGGAGTCACACCCCTGGTTTTGCCACTGGCCTAGAAGATGCCTTTGAGCAGATCTCTCCATCCCACTATCTCCTCCTGCAAAAGGAGGACATGTCCTTCATCACTGGGCACTGTATGAAGTACTAGCTGCTGATAGCAATGGTAACACTCATAGCACAACACCACCCACTCCAGTTCTGATAACTTCTTCATATCTAGAAAACGCCCTTGTTGACCTCAGTTTCCTCTTATTTTCCACAGTACCAGCATTTGCATTGCTTGTTTCAGTTCAGGCATCTCCCTGTATTCCAAACCATCTCCAACTCTACTGCTGCCTTCACCTGCATCCCCACCTCCTGCTGTTTCACCAGCTGCTCCATGTGTAGCGTTGCTGCAACAGCCACCAGATTAATGGGCAGAAAGCTCACTTATTTTTTCTTTTGTAACACATCTCAGAGCTCATATCTTCCAGTGGCATTCTCCTCCTGCAGCAATAAGAAAAATTAAAGAAATCAAAACCATTAGCATACTTTCTAACTGAAAGAATAATGCCATTTTAAAATACTGCTATTGAGAGTATAAGGATCTTCCTTTACTAGAAAAGATGACTGGATTTTAGAACAAAAGAAAAACACTTGAAAAAATAAAACCAACTAAATCAAAACAAAGAAACCAGGGGGGAAATGCACTAAGGAGTAGAACTTTAAATACCTTCCAAAAAATTGCATTAAATGACCTCCAAAGGTTGAGATAAACAAGACCAACTCCAGCCATGGGGTAGATGCTGACAGCTGAGGATCTGGCCCAGAACATCTCAGCTTTCTGACAAAATTGTAGTCAGACTAGAAAAGGACAGATTACTCAGTCCTCCTCAATAATACATGAAATCCTTCATAAAGGGTCATAAATCCGAAAAACATGAGATGTAGAAGATGCTGACTAGTGAGGGGGACCCTGTGCTTTTCTCCTCATCTGACACAAGGCTGCTGATGTGCCTCATATCCCCAAAAGCAAAGCAGCACATTTTGCCCACTTCCCAATACATCAAACCTGTGTCCAGCGGCTGGCTCAAGGGGGGACAAGATCCACATCAGCAGAGGTGTTGAAAATAAGCTTTGGGCTCTCACATCACTCTGATGTGAGTTGAAAACATATGGGATATGTGGGGATAGGTTTTATGTATATCCTAGGCTTGGTTAAATACATATTTTTTAAAATACATTAATTGGGTATTTAATAAATATTTAAGAACTGCAGATTTAGGGCATAGTCAAGCAATGATTGATTAGGTTAAAAAATGCTTTCTCTGTGTATGGAATGGCTTATAATTTCTCATTTCAGGGTCCTCTGCTTTTGCTTTTTTTTTTTTTTTTAAGTACTATTTGCAGGGATTCTGTTCAAAGTAGGGCAACACAACTTTGATCATGCATGGCCAATCCTAAATTCCTCTACTTTTAAATACTTTATAATTATTTGGGGCTCTGCTCCAGAGTTGTTGTCCAGTCTGCTAAAATCTGATGATCTTCTCTTAAGAGTATTCTAATTTATTAATGTGAACAGACCTTGTATGTTCACACTTAGTGATTATTAATTTCCCTTCTGCTACAGACACTTCTATCTAGGGTGTCTCATTTTGAGAGTTTTTTATTGTTGTGTTGGTTTTTTTTTAAATCTCCATTCATCTCATAATATTAAACTGTTGTCTTTGCTGTGCAAGGACGCCTGTCAAAACAGCCGAATCCTGCTATAAGGGTTCCCAGAGTTTATGTCACAGAACTGACAAGCTCCAACACAGTTCCCTGGAACAAGAACACGGAGCAAAAAAGTAAATCGAGCTGTACGATACTGGCTGGCTATGCAAAATGTATAAATATTGATATGGCAGGTTGAGCAATATGAAGGGGAATCGCGATCAGAAATTGCAGAAAGCTGCTTTAGAGTCAAAATCCTGCTTAGGTAATGAATATGCTGCAGTCATACCCTCCTGCTCTCACTCTCATTCAGTTATCCCTGGCTGTCAAACAAAATAAATGGCACATCTCTTGTGAAATCACATCTATATTAACTTCAATATTTTTTCACCATTTTCAAATTGTCTTTTATATATACATAGCTCTTCAATTAGACGTCCTGACATCACGGCAACAGATGAAACTGGTGGATGGGTTCTGAGGCTCCTGCTGCTTCTGTCAGTGTCATTTTGGTTTCCTCAAGCCCCTTTTTACAATCGACTTCTTGGATTAACTTTCTGAGAGTCCCTGCTACCAAAGCGTTCCTCCTTAACACTACTGCCCAAGTGAAATAAACCCAAGGTGATATTGCAGCTACTACACCGCGCTTGCTGTCTTGCAATTACGGCTGACACTGCTTCCAAACTGGAAAGGCTGGTTAGAAATTTTTTAGAAAATAGAAAAAACTGTCAAAATAGGTTCCAAATTCTATTTTTTTATCATATGAAATATGCATAAAAAAGGACAGCTCGGTTCTCAAAATGACAAACCACGATTAAAAATACATCATCTCCACATTGCCCCAGATGACAGGGGAGAGAAGGAGGAAAGAAAGAAACCAAAAATGAAAAATTGCTAGCCATTAGCATTTCAATTTTAAACAATAAAGTGTATATATATGTATAAAACAATAAACTATTTCTCAAAAAGACAAATTCCAAGGAGAAAAGTTTTCAAAGAAAAATCCAGTTACACTCCTGAGCCAGTTTTTGCCCTTTGCTGGCTGTAATCTTCTACTATACTGTGTCCATCTTAAATTGTAATATGCCTACAGCAGAGATTTGCTTCGTCCTGATTGTCCTCCAGACACAATGCTGAATATAAAAATATACAGCAATAGCAGCTTGGTGGTCACGTGTGTTATGAAATGTCATCTCTTTGACTGAGACAGAGGGGACCAGAAATGAAAGATCATCATGGAAAGCAAAGCCCTGAGTCTAGGAAACCTGAAAGGCCAGCGTAGCTTAAAGTCATCAAACAATTTTTCTGTTTTGGGGTACTTTTTCAGATTTTTTTGCAAGCCATAGGTATTCACGTAGTTTTGCATCATTAAATCAAGTCTTTTCAGAGCCAAAATAACTCGTAAAGGACTTACAGGCCATAATTTTGTTTGACGAATCCTCAGCAAGGAGAGCAAAGGTCAGAAGGAGACAGTTTGCTTTGCTGCTCTTGTAGCTTTTTTTGATGACAAAACTGAAAAGTCCTGTTGAATTTCATGACTGAATGAATACATAAGTCAAGGTAATACTATATTCCAATGAAATACTATATGAAGCTAAAAACAAAGTAAGTGCCAATGTTAAGCTCATCTCTAGCCTGCCTCCTCTCTGCCTCCTAGAAGAAGTCGTTACTTAGTATTTATTTACAAGTTTGGAGGGAAAAAAAATCTTGGAAAAATAAAGGCTTTGTGCTCAGATTTCAGGCATGAAATCGTGTCCCACTGTGTCATTTTGGATTTGCCATTTAAAGGCTTACAGTGTGTTTGCCTGAACAGTCCCTTTTTTTTAAGAAAAGGAATTTAGTTCTTTGGAATCTGACAGTCTCAGAAGGGCTGCTCAGATGTTTTTATTAATTAGTTAATATTTGTGCAATACTTAAAGTATCAAGCACTATATAAATGTTAAGCTATGGAATTTGGTCCGACAATTAAATGGCAATTATAAACAATGAAAAATTCATATTTATATATTTGCTAGGAATTTACATGAGCATGACATATTTGATAGCTTAGCAGAGAGCTCCTAATCTATCCAAAGCCATATAAAGTTTAGGGATATGGCCAACAGCCTATTTAAATAACAAAGCAAAAGTCATATTTTCCCCTGTGTTTCTGTGTTAGCCTTTAAGGCTCCAATTAAAAGCAATTTAAGAACAGAACTTTCACATCTGATTTTCCCGTGCAGTTGCCATCTACTGGACCTCTTACACATACAAAATAAAAAATTTGCCCCTGAAATCACACAAAATGTGCAAATTAAAAAAAAAAAAATAATATGCACACATTCAGGTTCAGCTGAAAACCAACAGCCTTGAAAGGTCCCAGCTCATTTATAGACATTACAAAAGATAAAAGTACCAGAGAAATAGCAGAAAATGCTGAGTGCCTTGTTACTTTTCCTGGCTTTTTCTTCTACATATGAATGTCAGACTGTTAATGAAAAGACTCTTAATGAATCAACACTCTTACAACAGTGTCACTAATGAACTACTGGTAGCTGGAAATGGAGACTAAAAATACTATGGCTCCCTTTAGTGCAGAGTTATCTTATCAATATGCTGTAGCCAGAACTGTTAGGCTGAAAAATGCATTTACTTAAGAAAATAACATCATGAAGCAGAACTACAGTAACAACAATACTTCTGTTGCCAGAACACACTTGTAGTTGGTGGGTGGCTTGTATAACTTGAACACTTAATTAAGCGTATTTTTCCAATAAATACATTGTAGGACATTAATTTTTACTGATGGCTAAATATCTGCTAAGTAACTATCCTGTCTCTTAGGCAACCAGGCTAGATTTTAATAACTTGCAGGACAAAAGAGCAACAGGCGCATAGAGTCTGGTGAGGATGTCAGCATTTCCATTATAAACCCCATTTAGCACTGGGGAGGGTACTCTAATTTGAACATTAAAACATGCTGGGGATAGCTTTTATCCAGGAGTGATTTTCTGTTTTTCTAATAAGTGCCATTTGCATCCATTTGGAAGAATCTTAAATGTAGAGAGCTTGCAGGGGGAGGAAAAAAGCTTAAACAAAGAATAAATTAAAAAAAAAAAAAAAAAAAAAAGAAAGCCCTAAAAAAGAGTGGGCTTCAGGGTTTAAATGCAATATTGAGCCTTTCTGCTTGACTTGGAGAGGACGATGCCAGTAACTACGAAGCTGATCAAGGATGGGCCAAGGTCACCTGGCACCTTCAGGACACATGTCTGAGCTGTAGAGTCTGGCAATGCTGATTGACAGCAATGCCACTGAAGTCAGGAAACAAGAGGCACAACATGCTACTTGTGTGATAGTGGGGAAAAGGTGGTCCTTTGGAAGCAGGAAAATTAAGTCAAATCCCTGTTGAGTCTGTAAATCCTAAGGATATGATACTCTCTCTTCGGAGGATCTTGTGTGTTAAGTTCCACTGTTGTAGGCACTTTCTAATTCCAGCTCCCCATAAATTTAAAATAGCCTTGACTTCCTTTCCTAAATATATTTGTAGGAATTTTATATGTCTTCTGGATCAGCTATGAATCAGCCACTCTATGTAAGAGCATTTCAGGTATGGAGGAAAATTATTCTTATATATTCAGTAGTTTGATGTATACTTTAAGCTTGTAAATTTTTTTCTAACAAAATCTATTTTATAACTAAACTACACTATTACTAGAACCAGGCCAATAATATGTATTTTAAAGCTATCTGGATACAAGTTTACATTAGTGGCTCAGTCACCATCCACATCTGTAAAAAATAAAACAATAAAAAATAAATAATGCATATAGGAACTGTTGTCAAAACTCATTCGGGTAGTTACATTTTATATACAATTCATTTCCAATGTTTTAAATACTGAAATATTGATTTATGTTGTCAAGGCATCCTAAACTTACATAGAAAAAGGCTTCAGAGACCTTATAGACTTTTAAATAATTTCAAAATAGTGCAGATTAAGTGCCTTCTAACCAGATGTTCTTATTTTCAGCTTTTGCCTTTTTGTTTGTTTGGGGTTTTTTTGACTAGCCTATATACTTCTATCTTTTTCTACATAGCTAGCTTTTTCATGATATCCCAGGCATTTTGTATTTCTTCAAAAGTGAAGCAGATAGGAGTCACATCTGAAATTACAAGGGCAAGCAGTCACTTGTCACCAGAACTGTGCTTGGAGAGGGCACGAGAATTTTCTAAGTAATGTTTATCCAAAATTTCCTACTCTTTCTCAAAAAGGCAGGAAAATGAGTAAAACATTTTAAGTGGCAACTCTGTACAGTCCTCAGCAAGTCCATCCATTGCCTCCTCTGGAAGATCATGAGTCCTTGCTGCTTCTCAGGGGCACTGACTACCTCCAACAGCCATGGACCTGTTGGTATGAGTGCAGAGAAGGGCTACAAAGACGATCAGAGGGTTAGAGTACCTCTCCTGTGAGCACCTCTCCTACATTTGGAGTAATGGCTTCAAAGTGGATAAGAGTAGATTTAGACTAGATATTAAGAAGAAATTTTTCACTGTGAGGGTGGTGAGACACTGGAACAGGTTGCCCAGAGAAGCTGTGGCTGCCCCATCCCTGGAGGGGTTCAAGGCCAGGCTGGATGGGGCTTTGAGCAACCTGGTCTGATGGGAGGTGTCCCTGCCCATGGCAGGGGGGTTGGAACTTGATGATCTTTAAGGTTTCTCCCAACTCTAACCATTCTGTGATTCAACGACTTACAGCTGTGCAGTTACATTCAGCAGCACAATGCAAGTGATGGCTCAGAAGATATTGTCTTTATTTGTACATGTTGCTAGACAACAGAGTCATGTTATTCTCATTTCAGAGGCCAGGAGCTGAGACACAGGGACTGAGGGCTTTACTCAGCACCACAGACACCGGTGGCAGCAGCCAGAGGACTGGCAAGTTCTTAGATGGAGAACTTCTCTCTCTCTGGAGGGCCATCTTCAGTCATCAGCCAAACCCACCTTGCAGACTGAAAAGGAGAAATAACCACTGGGAGTAACATTCATCTGGTTATAGCTTTGATTTTGCCAGCCCTGTCTAGAGCTACAGCGAGAAAAGCTCTCTGAAACCAGCTGCCAAGCAGAGGTTGTGATGAGCCTGCACACCCACCCAGGGCTTACCATTCTGCTGTGAATTGCACCAATATTCCCCAAAGCAGGCCTTTGGTACATATGTGGGCCAACTTGAAGGTTGAACAGTTGAACACTTCCCCAGCTATTTGCTTAGGAATGAGAACTCTCACATTATTTGGCCACATTTTTTTGCAGAGCGTTTCCTCCTCCTCCATTTTACTGGCAGAGAGTTGGTGGCCAATTATGTCCTTCAATAGTAAATGGGAATACCTTCTCTGTGTCTACTTTTCCTACCAGCACTAAGATAAAATACCTTATATATGTATAAAGGAGAGGAGAGTAACTCCCATCAAAAATGACATGCTGGGATTTCAGGAGGATTCAACTTCTCAAAATGAAACTTGAACAGCTGCTGGATGATATAACCTGAATAAAAGTAATTAAAAGAAAATGAGTTCTGCCCTCTTGTATCCTCCTGACTCATGCCTCATTTTCTACTTCAGGATTTAGGAAAGCAAATGTCTATTTCTGTGTCCATCACCAGAGCGACATCACAGCAAGTTAATTAGAGCACATGACAGACAGGCGCTATTTTTGCCTTCAAATAAAGATCTTTCTGTTGCACATGAACATTTTTCTTCCTAAGCTTGTGAGAGAAACTTCTTAGCTACCAGGAGAGGATCCTCTTTCCCAAAGGTGTATGAAAATTATGCTTTTTCTACAACTTGCAAGCTTCAAGATTAGAGTTGCCAACCGTGCTATATTAAAGAGGATGCAGTCAGACTTGACCGATCAAGCTTAATTTAGCCTTATGTTTGTGTTTCTGAAACACGGTAAACAATTTTTTAGCATGTACATGCTTACTGACTTGCAAACAAGAAACATTTTTCCTTATCTGAATAAAAATGAAATCTACAAACTCATGACCTGTGTATTAATTATGATTTTTATATTCCAATGTGTATTGGTCCATGGAGGGGCCCAACCATTACTATGGATATGCCCTGATAAAGAATATTCTGGGCATTTATCACTGATAAACACTAATGAAGCTAAAAGCCATATTTCCCTCTCAGTCTGGTGTCCTTGTTGTCATGTGGGAACAGCAGTTCGGAGGATGTGGGGACTGCTCACCACTGCAGAATCCAGGGTGTCCATCTGAAATGTTTGCTTCCCAAACTCTGACACTGTGTGTCTGAAACTGGATGCCCAAATCTATATATAACAACCTGAAACCCATAAGTGAAAACATTATTCAAAAGCAGCTGACATTAATCACAGTTCCTCACCATCCAAGCTCCTCTTCCCCTGACCTTTACTTACCTCTCCTCCCATCCTCAGAAAGAATGGCCAACGGCACCTGAGAAAACAGACCTTCCTCATAGGTTAATAAAATGCCTCGGTACATTAAGGGATTCACAGCAAACAAATAATCATCAGTAATTTATAAAAGGGAGCTGTGCGCAAGCAGATGCAGGTCAGGCAGCTTGTTAATTTTCCTATGGAGAAAACAGCCCACGCTACTCCAGCAGCCAGAAAGACTCAGCTCTGGTTTTTCTTCTGCTGCTTTTCTTACAGCCAAGCAGAAGTACTCAAAGGATGCCTCGAGTTGTGACTCCTGCATCTTGGAAGTCTCAGAGTCCCTAGGCTAGTGATGAACACAAGCAAAGGCACAAATTCCTCCGGCCAGTGATACAAAAACTCCCCAAAAGCCCTTTCCAACTGGAAGACCACGTTAATTAAACAATAGGGTCAGAGGTACAGTATATGGAGAAATGCTGTTAAAATGCGTGACCAGATGAGGAGGAAAAACAAAGCCATTATGATGGTTTTATGGACTTTCTGAATATATTCCTAAGTGTCACACAATTTTAACATTGCTCTGACAGGTTAATATGTGCAACTTGCCTCCAGGGGCTAAGATTAGGTAGCAAAAAAGCTGAAGGGAAAAGCTTTGGCAATAAACAATGAAAAAATTTTTGTAAGCACTCTTTCAATATGGGAATATTTTATTTAAGTAAAAGGAAAAAAATTGTAACGTGCATGATTAAAATCAGACTTGCAAAGGGCAAACTTCAATTATTGTTATAACAATGTGACATACATCCCCAGTAATTTTCTGTTCTCTTTCCAAATACAACATTGTTCAAACAAAACAAACTCCAGCACCTGTTCACTGTATCTCCTTATGGACACCACCCAACCCATGGAGCGTGTCTTACACTACATGAAAGGGTAGTCCAGACCAATGAGGCATAGAATCATAGAATCATAGAATAGTAGAATTGTTTAGGTTGGAAGGGACCTTAAAGATCATCTAGTCCAACCATCAACCTAACCCTGACAAAAATCACTAAACCATATTCCGAAGGACTACATCAAACTGTCTTTTGAACACCTCCAGGGATGGTGGCTCAACCACTTCTCTGGGCAGCCTATTCCAATGCCTGATAACCCTCTCCATGCATGACCATGGTCAGAAGAGGAATTGAAGGAGCAGGGACTGCAGGGAGATTTCATTGAAGAGCACAAGGTATGGATGGTATCTGAGCTCTCCTAATGGCAGAAGGTCCATTTGCTCCACTCCCTCCAAGTTGGGCAGTGCCAGGGCTGTTCCTGAGGGAACTGAGCAGTGGAAAGGGTGCAAGTCAAGAAATGAGGAAGGTGAGAGCTGGTACAGAGCTGTAGTAATGGCAAGGACACTATGAGCAAGGATCAGGACTGAAGGGCAAAATGAGGAACCCAAACAGCCCACCATGAAGGTGAAAGGCAGAGTCATGTCTACAGTCACCCAAGGTCCACTGGAGGTGCCAGCATGGGAACCATCCAAGAAACGTGCTCCTTTAGAAAGCCATCACCACTGCTGTTGAGCGTGTCTAGCTATTCCAAAGCACTAGTGTTCAGAACAAGCTGCTTTCATCAGATGAGGAAGCATATTTTCTAGGTTCTCCCAGTCAAGCCAGCTCATCTATATTTCACTCTTTGATGTAAGGGCAGTGTGTTTTTCAGAGACATGTCTCAAAGAGGGAAGTGCAGTCATTTGGCACATGAAAGAGAGCAACGCCGTGAGAATAAGGGACAGCAGAGCACAAGCGTAAAGCAGAGGGAACACAAAGGCAGCAAAAAATAGAAGGCACCTCGGAGTGGAGAAAACAATAAAGAGCAGAAATCCATGGACAAAGATGCTGATAAGGTGCCGTGAGGCACACCGGGAGCAGTGAGGGAAGCAGCAGAGAAGGACAAGAGCACCGTGAGTTACTCATCAGCCGCAGGATGGTCACGCTGGCTGGGAAAGAGGCACACCACTGCCAAAAAAAAAGCTGCCAAGCTGCCCTTGGGTTGGGGAGGGAAAGGTGGGCTCGCAGGCAGAGAGGTCTTCACCCCGGTGCAAGCACTGGGCAGCCCTTGCCCTTGCCCACAGCCCTGGGCTCAAGCAGCGGGTGAGATGTCTGAGCCAAAGTGCTGCTGGGAATGTGTTTGTGATGTTGAATTTAGATGGGAAAGTAATGAAAAGCACGAGGAAAACATTTTAGTGCCCTTAATTAATTGGTTTCTATATTATATTTAAGGCTCTTGGATGTTTTTTTTTTCAAAGGCAATTAACTCAGCTTTATGTTTCTAGTAAATAAAAATCTCCATTTTGAAGCAGCTCTTTTTAAGCTGAGTGGAAGAGGAAATCAGACCCCTAATTCTGACCCCTACTCTGCAAATCACTGATTTTTTTCCACAGTGAGATTAAATGCACCGTTGTTGTTCTGCCAGCCCTTAACACAAATTAATGACTTAAATTACCTTTCATCTCACCTTATAAATTCTACCTTGAAGCAGCAGAAAGCCCAAGGGCTCTCGCATAACCAGATGAAGACAAGTTCACTGCCTTGAATCCTTCCCATCTTGCCCCACTTTACATCAATTCTTTATAAGAAGAGGTCTCCAGGGCTAACAAAGAAGCTGGCCACGCAGCAGAAGGTGCTGTGGGACTTTCGGAGGTAAAAGCCCGTCTCACGGTGACTCAGTGCACTCCATTAGTCCTAGGAAACGCGGGGCACATCGAACGCGGCAGATGTGCCCTCACTTGCCAGGCTTCAGACAAATGCAATCAAATCTATTTTAATCATCTATGAAATGCAAATGCGTTCCACTTGCGCACCCGCAAGATCCATTGTCTTCCTCACTGAAGCATACGATAATGCCAATTAAATGTCGTCGCTAACCTAATAGGTGTTCTGATTGCCTATGGGAAATTATCTTTACTTTTTTCATTAGTAGCATTATTACTATCTTAGATCACAAAGATTTTAAAATGTTTTCATATTTGCAGTAGGCTTTGTTTGTGTTCTGCCTTTTTGGGGTTTTTGTTGGGGGGCTCTGTGGTCAACACCTATCGAGTGAAACCTGTGCTTATACCCAGAGGTGTAATGCACTGCGTCATTCCGGGTATTAAAATTACCCTTCCCAACTTCTTCTGGATGGGCCCTACGTAGACGAGGCAGTTGCACTAATCTGCTGGCAATCTCGCTCACCCAGGCAGGCTCCCATACACGCACACAGCCCCTTTGTTATTCCGCTGGAAAGGGCCAGGCAAGCTGCAAAGATTCCCAGACCCGCGTGAAAAAAAAAAAAAAAGAAAAAAGAAAAAAATAAAAATAAAAATAAAATAAAATGTTTGCGGTACGTATGTAGCCTACAAAGTCAAGAACGATAAGCATTTAAATCAGACCGGCCCATGCAAAGTCAATATTTCGATATCAGAGGAATTGATTCTTGATCTGGTGCCAGCGCTGTGTACTCAATGTACTGCAGAAAAATCCTCGCCCAGCCTTCCTGCCAGCGCGCTGTTAGGGATGACAAGCATGCAGTTATCTGATAGAGCAGATATTTGTTCCAAAAGACGATTTTCATTTCAAAGACAAAACATGAAAAGAGCTTACTTGTGGGGAAACCAAATACTGTATTCTCCTCTTGATAAATCAAGCTTTAGAGAAATAAAGCCAAAGAGAGCAGGATTCTGAAAAGAACTTCTGTAGCTCTTTTCATGCTTTTTCAGCTACTCAGCTGGCTTAGCTCTGCCAACTAATAATCCTGTGTTTTCCTAAGATGTGTTGAGAAAGAGTTTATTTGCAAATAATTATTTAGTGATAAGGATGCATGTCTGTTTGCTTTTAAACAGACCCTACAAAGCTAATTAGGGGGTTTATGATAGAACACAGGGTTCTATATGGTTTATAACTTAAGCTGCTAATTATGGGATTTTCAACAGCATCTCTTTCTTTCTCTCCTTTGCAGAGGACTAAGACAGTATTACTTGACAATAAAAGCCCTGTTTCGGTGAAAAAGGTGAAATTTCTTTATGTCACAGTCTTGTCAGCTCTCCTCATCACTGGATTTACATAAAAGTAACCAAGTACAAGTAATAACAGGCGGGAGAGGGAAACATCTTCTTACCCTTCGAGACCCGAGGACTAGCACAATGGTCCTTTTATATTCCGCAAAGACATCTTTGCTGTTTGGATGCAGACCTCCAGATAACACTGCCTAATTGCAGTTAGCAAGCAGCATGCCCTTGACACAGCACAGAATAAATATAACCTGCCCTTTCAAGTGTGTCGCTGTGCTCAACGCTTGCTTTGTGCATCCGCACTGCTAACCAGGCCTTATACAAAGAGACTTAACCACGCCTGAACCTGCAAAATTAAACAGAATGGCATTTAGGGCTACTTTATTTGAGGATGGCATCAAGAAGTGTTGGTACCAAACGGCTAGCATCCAGCTAGATTAACTAACTAAGGGCCTGCCTCACTCACTGCTCTTCCTCGGGGCATAATAAATAATTACCTGCATGCTTTATTTCACTGCCAGTCTTTTATGTAAGAGCAAACGTGGAGCATCTGTCCAGTTTCTAAGAGGAGAAGTGAAGGGTAGACTGTAGATAAAATTAATCAGAGGCATATCAGAACCTTACTGGGATGCAGCTCAATTAAATTCAATACATACATCCACTGTGGAGGCCATTAATAAGATGCTAACAATTTCTGTATGTCCCTGCTGGGCTTTATACAACATTTTGCCCCTATAATGAACTCTGCAGGCTTTTCAGGTGGGGTTTTCAGAAGTGTTCAACACTGACCCAGCTCTGCTCTCCTTGAAGTCAGCAGGAATTTTAACCAGCAGCTTTAAGGGGGAGGTAGGGAAAGGTCAGCCTCGAATGCTTTTCAAAGTCCCGTCCCACCAATCTGCTTAAGCCCCCTGCAACTCTGAGGGGAGAGAAGTTTTGTTGAGTTTATTGCACAGAGTCAGGAGTCTTTGTATATGATGAACATCAGATTATGTGCTGCGGAGGCATAGAATATTTTTGCATCCTTTATCTGTCAAAAGAACCAACCTTCAAAACAAAATACGTACACGAATAAACAAATCATTCTTGCCCAGGGAGGGTAACTTTGTTTGCTCTCACTTGCGTAGCTTAGAGACCCAAAATACAGCTATTGATCTGGTCCCTTAAACAGAAAAACTATCAAAACCCAGAGTTGTATGCAAGACTAATGGGCTGAAAAAAATGTAAACTGAATAGAAAAAGGCTCTGAAATTTTGAAACCTGCTTGTGAGGATCAAGCTCTCTGTCAGACTGTGGGAAGACAGAGCAAGTAATAGCAACTCTACTAGTAGGCTGTTGATTCAGGCTTCAAATTAATTATAAATTCATAATTAATTATGAAGTGCTACCCCTTGCTCTGCTTTCCCGTGGCCTGAGGAAGAGACAGATTCTCAAAAGCTCAGAGCCAATTTCCGTTTTATTTTTAGCCAGTCAATCTCACAAAAGGTCTTACCTACAACTTGGGGACTTGCTCTTTTATATTCCATCCATGTATAGGCTAATCAGCTGGTGCAGTGATCTGTGACACTTAAATAGGAAAGATGCATATAAAAGGCAAAGGCAGAGCAGAAGGGACCCAAATACTCTTCCAGGGCCATGGCAAGGGCAAAGCAAGAAGGCTGTCTGTCCTCAGCATCCTGTGGAGGGAGGTGCCAAAGAGGGATGAAGGTCTGGTGACCACCAGCAGCTCCTGCTGCATCTTGTGATCTGAGGAATGGGAGCAGTCTGTGCCCATGGATGGAGGAGGACATGGAAGAGGTCTCTGGGGTGGGAAGCGCCTGGACACCAGGATGTGCTACAGATTTGGGTGTTCATGATCTTCTCTGTTCCTGCAACAGCATCTACCATACAGCTGGGAAGTGAAGGACTATTTTCCTCCATGGTGTGAATCTGGTACAGGATCAAGGACAAGCAGCCACAACCAACCAGATCCTTACACCAGATCCCAGACAGCACATCCTCACATACATCTCCTCCAGTTCAGCTCAAAAGGGACTCAGGTACCAGTTCTGACAGGGTCAACACAAGGGAAGGTCACGGCAGGAGGCACACAGGACACTCAGGAGAGGGCTTCAGCCTTTGGTGCAGTCCTGCTGCACAGAGCAAGTGGGTGGGGAGCAGAAGGGGGACCTTCCCCTGCCATTCTCTGCAAAGCAGCTCTCCTTGGACTGGTGACCCTTGTGCGAGGCATGTTGTGGGTTTGGATGGGGCTTCTCTGCAGGGTGGGAAGGAGATCCCAACAGTCTGTGTCTTGGGGTGCTTTTCTGTCTGTTTTTACCAGCCCTGTAGCAAGACCTGGTAGCCTTTGCAGAGCTGTCATCTCTTAAAACCAAAGCCAGCCCACCTACAGTGGAAGGCTGTTCCCGAATTCTCCCAGCCATGCTCCTCATGCCACAGTCCCAAAGTCAGGGCGCTCATGGCTCTTCCATCCTCACCCAGCCATTGCATTAGCAATGGCAAAGCTCCTTTTGTTTCTCTCTGCTGAGTTTTTAGCTCTATGAGTTTAAAAGGGATCCCTATTAGTCCGCTTTTTGTATGTTTATTTATTTTCTAGTCTTTTCATCAATGTAGATCTTGCTAAGAAGCAGCATCTGAGAGAAAAAATGGTGGCTTATGCAGCTCAGCAGATTGAAACAATCTTTCGTTTCAGTCATTATTGGAGGATGGAGTGGTTACAGCAGAGTTTTTGCTTACAATTACAAAATCAACATACAGTATGTAATTAACCTTAAAAACTTTCAGTGTCCAGTAAACATTGATCTCTAATCCATTATGTTAGTTCATTCCAGGACTGAGCAGCCTTAAATAAAATACTGTTCTGCGAATCAGGGGCCTTTTAGTAAATGGCAGGAAAGGAGAAGTATCCGACCATGTGGTATTCCCAGCTTGCCTAGTTAGCCGTAGTTCTGATTAGGAGTAATTCTGAAGAAGGTTAAAGTCATTTGGGAAGTAACAAGAGTCATTCCTCTGCTAGGTCTGTCCCTACCTTCCTGTCTAATCTCAGGTAAATCACTTATCTTGCTTTAATTTTCTCGTGAAAAATGAATATGTGGAACCTCCCATGGTTGCCTGGTCTTCAGAGTAGAAACTGCCTCCAAACATATGTATGTACAGCACTAACCACAACACAGTGCTGGGCCTGACTGGAGCCGGTAGCTGTTATGACAATAAAAATCAGCAAATAAACCGTGATGTGTTAGAAAGCCATTTGACCTAAACCCAACAGCACATGACCAGAAGATGGCAATATTCAAAACAGAGGACTGTTACAAGTGCACTAATGGGTCATACGTGTTGCAGCTCCCACAGGTTACCCCCACCTCCTTCTGTCAGCGATATGAAACCTCCACAACCGTCTGAAATCACCTTCTGAGCCAGGAGTAGGAGTAGGTAATTTAGTTTCCATGGTAATGCAGTTCTGGACCATTCTTAAGCAGAAGCTGCCAAGTATGACAAATGGTAGGTGCTGATTTTTTTATGTGAACAGCTATTCACTATGAATTGAAATGAGATTGCCAAATTCACTTTCCTTGGGACTGGAGCTAGGGTCAAAAGCTATTGTTACATTCAAGCCATAGTCCAAAACTAGCACTTTAGCCACCCATCTCCAGCTGCAATATAGAATTTTTTAAGTCACGGAATAAAAATGAATGACTCAATATCAGAGTTGTCAAATAGATGAGACAGATTTACATCAAGCAATTCTAAAATGCTCTGTAGCCATGAATTAAAGGAAACATATGACAAATGACTCGTATTCATTCCCTTGTGGGGAAGAAATTCTGTTTTAAACATTGCTGACTGTTGTGCAGTTCCTATTTTATATATGTATATATGAAACCTGCGTTGGGATAAATGCACGAAATGGTAAGGGCTTGAATTCAGCCACTTTTCTTCCATGAGCCATCGCTGTATAATAAACCATGGTAGGTTTTGCACTCTGCTAATCTCCCCAAACAGTATGTAATTGGTCTTGGAAAATGCTGTAATACAGCAATTAGTAACACGACAAATAAAAGAGGAAAAGGCCCTTTTATGTTAGCCTTGTTTTCCTCCAGAATGAAGCCGTAGGAAGACAGGTTGCCTGATCAACTGACGTTTAACACCATCATGTCTGTGTTAAAAGCAGCCCAAAAAGCAACTAGGTTCTGCCCAGGCTGGGTCCCACCAGCCCCCCCGAGCTGTAGGCAGGTTAGTGCCGCTGCATGGCAGTTGCCAGTGTGGGCTGGAGGAGCTCCCCAAAATTGTCTCAGGGAGCCCAGCAGCTGGATGGCATTGAAAAGCTACACGCTTTTAGGTGCTGTCGGCCTATTTGTGAACCGGCAGACTCTGTGTGGCAAACCCAAGGAAGAAGGGGCTCCCAGAAAGGGATGGTCTTCTTCATTTTGGCAGCTCTTCCCATTTGCAATGTTACCTTTGACAAATACAGAAAAAAGAGCAAAACATTGTAATTGTTGGGGGTGGAAAAAAGAGATTCCCATGTCATTCAGTCATGGAAAGACGAGAAATACAGCTGAGAAGCACCATGACAGCGTGAAATAATGTTTCCTCAACTTTGGTTCTCACAACCTTTTGTAAACGTTCATTAAGCCACACAGCATTTCTGTGCATTAAAATAGTAGCTCTTCCTGACATGCCTTATTCTCTGTTTCTTCTCTGTGGAATGCCTGGACTAAAGGGTGTTTGCTGACCGTTTGTATTTTTAGGCATTTACACAACACGGTTGACGGAAGCTGTTGTTGACACGTGGGCAGGTGAATGGACTTGTTTGGGGTGACACCGTCAGATGCTTGCAGGGGCAGGAACAGAAACCTTGGGTGCAAAAAGAGCAGAGTGGTTCCTCTGAGCCACCCTGGGGGCTCAGCAGATCCACCTGAGCCTGATAGATCCCCCCTGGCACTGCCTGACCCACACACCATGGTCACAGACTCAACCAGAGAACCACAGAACAACAGAATGGTTGGAGTTGAAAGGAACTTTTGGAGATCACCTAGTCCAGTCCCACAGCCAAGGCAGGTTCACCTACATCAGGTTGGGTGGAACGCATCCGGGCGGGTTTGGAATGTCTCCAGAGATGGAGACTCCGCTACCTCTCTAGGCAGCCTGTTCCAGTGCTTTGCCACCCTCTAAGTAAAGAATTTTTTCCTCATCTTGAGATGGAATTTCCTGTGTTCCAGCTTGTGCCTGTTGCTCTTTGTCCTGTCACTGAGCACCACTGAGCACCACTGAGCACCACGCAGCACAGCCCCATCCTCCAGACACCCACTTTTCAGATATTTCTAAGCATTGATGAGATGCCCCTCAGTCTTCTCTTCTCCAGGCTAAACAGACCCCGGTGTCTCAGCCTTTCCTCATACGAGAGATGCTACAGTCCCTTGATTATCTAGTAGTTCCCTGCCCTTCTTGAGCTGGGGAGCCCAGAACTGCACATAGTGTTCCAGATATGACCTCACCAGGGCAAAGTAGAGGAGGAGGATGACCTCCCTCCACCTGCCAGCCATGCTCTTTTTAATGCACTCCAGGAACACATTGGCCTTCTTGGCCACAAGGGCACATTGCTGTGGGTATCCCCAGGTTGCCCAGCCCTTCACGCGCCGCTGCCCATGCCATGCCAGTGGTGATGCTGGGGGATGCCGGAGCAGTGAAAGCATCATCAGAGAGACTCCAGCAGTCATTTCTGACTCTCAGAAAGCAACAGCAGGTCCCACAGGGGACCCGCATCCTAACACGGTGGAGTGGAGACATCTGTTATGAGCTGTAATTAGTACTGATTCCCCAAAAGCAGGCTGTCACTCAGACATCGGATAGTGAAAGGGCTGAAAGGGGGGGGTCTCCGCATCCTTGCAGTGCCGAGGGGATGGGTGGTGGTTTTGGGTCTGCTGCAAAACCCAGGCAACTTCCTTAGGGATCGCCCTGACCAGGGGTGGCCAAAATTTTATGGAAATAATATTCATTCAGAGCAGGTTGTTGCTGTCATTCAGCAACCAATCTCCACAAGGAATGGCAAGTCTTTTGGAGACCCAGCTCAGTGTCAGACACCTGTGGGTGCTGGGGAAATGGATGACTGAGAGGCAAGAAAGACTGTGGATTACACCACTGGCAGGGAGTTTAACCAATGTACCTGAACTTATAACAGATATTAAGAGATAGGGCTTCCCAAATTGCACTGGGGCCACTGCTGGTCCACATGCCTCCCGCAAGAGATGCCTGAAGCTGTTAGTCTCTGGCACACCAAGTAATTACCAGGCAAGCCTTCTCCCCCAGATCACTCATATTGATGCAGAGGGCTGTGCAATCTGTAGTTTAGCTCTTTCCAAAATTAGTGACTTTGTTTTCTTCCTACTGTTGCAGTTAAAAGCAGGATGTCTGTGCCCCTGCATGCCCCAGACACTTTCAGTAGTGCTGAGCGGGTAACTGGAGAAAGCACTTACAGCCCAACATGTAATTCCTTCCCTGCACACAAAGAGGGAATATTTGTCACCTGCTGACACACAGCACTTCAGAAAGTCAGGAGAATTTGTGGGATGGCAAGCAGACACTGGAAACCTGCTTTGCCCAGAAACGTTATTGACTATCATGAGTTTTCTCCTCTATGAAAAGCTCTTACGACTTCATCCACGGTGTCTCCCCTGCCACACCTAGACAGTTCTGCAAGAAAGAGAGAGCAGTAGGAAGCTGCACGCTGCTTTTCTTAAGAGGACTTTTTTCATTTAACTTAGCCACTGGGTTTTATAATGCAGCCTGCCTGGGACAACGCATTAATAGTCTCATTCTGCCAGTGTGACAGAATGACAAAGAGCCCAGTATGTGCTGAAATATGCACTCCCCTTGCTAAGCCTGTAATCCCAGCTTTGATTATTTTTTTTTTTTTCCTGTTGTTTAAGTAATCAGCACAAGCCTAGTGAGGATGACTCAGAAATTGTACACTTGATTTTGTCTTCTGCTTGTCTTCCAAAGAGGATGGGGTGAGGGAAGCGCATGGCTTCCTCCCGCAGATGATGTTAAAAGCCAGCTTGCCATGCACAGTAGCCTCCACGGTAATTATTTTCTTGGTCATAACCACAGAATCCTTCCTGCCTTCCTTGTAATTTTCTCCAGAAGGACACCAAAAGCACACATGCACCTCCCTAATTAGGGCTGCTGCTGCCACTCTGCTCCAGAGTTTCTCTGTCACCTTCCCTCCAGCTCCAAACAGTTACGGCCCCAAAATGGGTGACACAGCCGCGAGACTGGTTGCAGAGGGGTTTCAGTGCCCTCGTCAACAGCAGCCTCACCACCAGGGATCTCCTCTGCCACCATCCCTTGCTTATTTTCCTACCCTTCACCTTGGGGACTATGCCACCATGGTGGCTGTCAGCAACTGGTCAAGCTCTTCCATCCCTTTGGCAGAGCTTCAAAGAGTTGCCAGCTTGCCATTTCCCCCTTCTTTGATTTTTAGGAGCTGTCTGCTAACTTTTTAATGATCTTGCCATGCTGACCACGTGGTCCCCGCCACCTCCAACTCTGTGGGATGCCAGCAGACGGGCAGAGGGCCATCGCCACGGCAGGGCAATGGTTAATTGCCACCTTTGTGGGACCTCTGGCCAGCTCACAGCATCCCTGAGTGAGTGCGCTGGGGCTGAGGTGAACCAATTACTGTAAAAATGGGAGAGATGATGTGGAAAGAAGGGCGAAAGGCCAAAGAGCGCGCATCTTCGGCGCACAGGAGAGCAGGAAGGGTGGAAAAGGCAGACCTCAGAGGACTGAGGGGCTGTAAAATCTCTCTTCTGCCTCAAGGATGTTCACGTTGCAAGGTAAGGACCTGCAACCAACACTGATCTGGGCCAGCAAGCTTGTCTTCAAAGCATCTATGAGCTTACCTCCCTGCTAAGGTCAACAGAAAATTCCCATTGATCTCATGAGGGCTTAGGTTTTTAAGTAATGCAAGCTATTGGAATTTATGTGTAATTATGCAACATTTGTAATTATTAATTTATCTCTTCTCTGACTTCCAGTTGACTTCTGAAAGGAGATAATACATTGTATCACTGCTGACGACTGAATGTATACTTGCACTTACTTTAAAGCACCATTCTCAGTGATAAAAGCCCGTGAACTGAAAAACTATATTCTTCTGGGCCAGTTTAAGAAGCAGCATGAAAATAATCTTATTGGATGCTTTTAAAAATGAGCTGTGAGTCTGCATGATTCTATCTAGTTACTGTACCATTTTACTTATTGTCAACTTAACGCATTTTGCTTGTGTTAACACATAACTGTAACACACTTTCCAAAGACAGGATGCTGAGAGGTGTTTTTTCCATTCTTCTAAAAATTTTGTTTTACGATCAAGATTCAAATAGTCTGCACCTGCTGTTTCAAGAACCCTGAGAAGTTGCGAAACTCCTCGGTGTGTCTCAACAAGTTGCTTTTACAGCGTTGTTGAGTATTCAGAAATTAGTTGTTCACCTCTTCCTCCTACTCTCTTTTAAACCCATACGCAGAAAGTCTATTAAGCTCAACTGAGTCAACCTTTGTGCTTATACACTCAGAATTACAGAAGCCACTGGGTGTTACAGTGGAGTACAAACTGTTCCAGCGTGGAAAGCTGCATACAGACCTACCGGTGAAAAACAGTTTGCTTCCCCTCTCCAACATACTACTTGATACCAACTACGGAAACAATGGAGGTACAGAGGCTCCCTGGAAATCAGTCCATCTCCAAAAGCAGGATTACTGGAAGTTTACTGGAATATGCAAAAGTCTTCAAAGTTGAAGCATGACTGTTGTCAAAGGCCAAGGAGGTATTTGAGGAAGCAGTTAAGCAGAAAGGCATTCCTCCTTCCAGCACACCAGCAGTGGGGGCTGGAGGTAGCCAGAAGGGAGGCGCAGGCTTGGGATGGGAGGAGGAGTCGGAGGGAGCAGCAAGTCCCAGCAGCGAGCCAAGCGATAAGCCAGGCTGGCAGAACATGTAGCACTGCTGATAAGTTGAGCCGAGGAGATGGAGATCAGAAAACAGCACACCAAGAGGCTGGGAGGTGATGTTTAGATATGAGTCTGAGCCACACCATGGGATGAACGTGGGCAAGGTTTTGGGAGCAGCATTTTGGATCACCTCAAGGAGAAAACTGGGAGAAATTGGAAAGACCGGGTAAAGAATAATCCGCAGTAGTCAGGATAAGGAACGGGAGTATCAGCCAGATCTTGGTCACAAGCAAGAGAAGAGGGACCACTCTCTGTGACCACTTTGAGAAAGCCCCATGAGGCTTCAGCAGTTGCCCAAGTGTACAGGGAAGGAAAAGAAGGTGTTAGAGCATGAAAAACTGAAAAGGAGATGGTCATTTATTCACTTCAAAACATGGTTTCCCTGCGGTATTCCTCACACAGGTATTAAGCACTACAGAAACATCAACCATCTTTTTTATAAATGGGACATTTGTGCACAGAAAGATGAAACAATTTCTCTAAAGTTTCCCAGCAGGTCAGAGGCAGAGCTGACAAATTAACTCAAGGGTCTCCAATTCCAGCCCAGTCCAGAATTTCTACCTTGTTCTCCATTTGCAATCAGTTTAATAGAGGAAAAAAATCTGTAAGTTGCTTGTAATTGTCTAAAAATCATTCATGCAATCATCCTTAACTGATGAGGTTTTTTCCTACCCTTTGTCTATGCTAGTTATTTGCTAGTGATCATTTGTGCTGTGAGGAGTCAATACTACAGTGTTATTTTTCTTGATACCCTGATTGGGTACTAACTTTCTTGAAAAGCTAGTAGCTAAAAAAGAATGTAGAGTCTCCAAATACATCTAAATGAAATCTGTATTTTGCACAGGTGCTTTTGACCAGCAATCTAAAAGCACATCCAGTTGTGAGCCAAACACTCAAAATCCAACAATTATTTGAGATGCCTATTTTGCTACGTTTAGACTATTAGACTGAAAGATGAAGAAAAAGGAAGAGGCTGTTCATGTACTGTAATGAGGAGAATGGAAAGTGGCTGGCAATCACTCTAAAATACACAGAGCTTTTTCTCGCATCGTGCTGGAGTATGTAGGCTCTTGAGCAATGGCCCTACACTGTAAATAGCCTCTTTAAAAGGATGTACCTTGGAACTAATGCATTACCTATACTGTGCAAGAAAGCAGCTATTTAGGGGAAAGAAAAAAAAAAAAAAGGAATAAAACCTATCAGAATATCAGAGAGTCAGTGAAAGAGCAAACTGGAGACTCCATTGTGCCACCTAAACCCAGCTTCCTTGTGCCAGGTGAAATGCCCTACAGTGTGCTCCATGGCATCCCAGACACCTTTCCATGGAGGCATAGCTCCTCTCATAGGTTCCTGCTTTCCACAAATACAATGCCTGACATCACATCTGGCACTTTAGAGGCCCAACCCAAAAGCCTATTATCCTGAATTAGGACCGAAATGAGCACATTGAAGGACATGGATCTGTTGGAACAGGTCCAGTGGAGAGCCACAAAGATGATCAGAGGGATGGAGCACCTCCCCTATGAGGACAGGTTGAGACAGCTGGGGTTGTTCAGCCTGGAGAAGAGAAGGCTCCAGGGAGACCTTATAACAGCCTTTCATTATCTGAAGGGAGCCTACAGAAGAGCTGGAGAGGGACTCTTTGTCAGGAAGTGTAGTGACAGGACAAGGGGTAATGGTTTTAAATTGGAAGAGGGGAGATTTAGATTAGACACCAGAAAGAAATTCTTTCCTGTGGGGATGGTGAGACACTGGAACAGGTTGCTTAGAGAAGCTGTGTCTGCCCCATCCCTGGAGGTGTTCAAGGCCAGGCTGGATGGGGCTTTGAGCAACCTGGTCTGGTGGGAGGTGTCCCTGCCCATGGCAGGGGGTTGGAACTCGATGATCTTTAAGGGCCCTTCCAACCCAAACCATTCTATGATTCTATGATACGTTCCTTCTTTGCTTCACCCTGAATTCCATGTGTGCTCTGCCCTCCAGCCAGTCTAGAAGTTACAAACTGCTGGCTGTAACATTAATATTGTGTCCACAGAATGAATGTGATCCATCTTCATTGTCTCCCTGGAAAAAAAGTTTTGATACTTCCATTTCTTCTACAAACAAAATCAACATATAATTTATGTTTGTGAGCAAAGTGATTTTATGGTATTTCCCTTTGTTGACAGAATGATTGGAATAAAATTACATTCTGTTGACAAAAAATGTGATGAAATGTCGTTTGTGAACATTATGAACAAAAGAGTTTGACAAAACGCAGTTTGCCAATGGGATGTAGTAAAGGTTTTAACAAAATGAATTCTGTCTGTCTGCTATTTGTCCTAGGAATGACATGTGAAGTTTTTCAAAATCCACCATGTCAAAACAAAAAGTAAAAATTTCACCTATAAAAGGAGTAAACATTGCCTTTACAGAAGCCGTTTCTTTGAGCGTTTTGAATCATATTGCTCTAGGTCACCTCTTTTTTTTTCCATAATCCTGTAACTTCTAATAGAGATAGATACACTGGATTCACATGTTTTGTATGTATCTACCCTACACACCACCATTAATTAACAGTCCTAGGCTTTCACTTTTTTCTGGATTTCTGGTAAATTGATCAATGAGGTAGAGTATTGTGATTTTCAGGCATACTAGATATGTTTAAAGATAACAGTGTTTGTTCTTGGATGGCATCAAGCCTCTGACAGCAGCATGAGTACTCACATAATTTAATTCCTTCAGAGCCTAAGCAGCAGTCTGACAGCATCTGGAAAATGTGTGCCAAGCTATTTTCTCTTTGAACTTTGATGCCTGACATCTTTACATGGACATGAGCTCATATGAGGATGGACAGAAAGGGAGGGGAATCTTTCTTTGGTGGGCTCAAGTGAATGAGCTTAGACAAGGCTGATTTACCCTTGGTGGCAGAGGGCCTTTAGGTTAAAAGAAATTTGATGGCTCTACAGGGAGTGGGATATAGAAGCACAAGGCCCAGAACAAAGGGAATCGAGTTAATTATAGGAAGAAGTCACCATCAAGAAATGGTTGAGCACAAAACAAAAAGAGAGCCACTAAGAAAGGTTGAAGTGCGGAAGAACAAAGTAAAGGTCAAACAAAATTAAGTAAGCAACAACATATTAGCAGAAAATAGAAGAAAAAAATAAAAATTGCAGCATATACATAGCCAGCTGCGTTGCATCCCTCCCTGCTTGCTGATTTCTCATTAGACCTAAAGTCTACAAACCAGAGCAGAACAAGGGGCTGCTCCTGGGCAAGGTGATGCTGGAGGATGACCTTCTCTACAAAGCTGGTGGGGGGGACTAGCTCAAGGAACAGACTACTTGGCCAGCCTTGTCCCCGGACTCTGCCCATGAGGCTGTCAGTGCTCCCAAGGGTCTGGCAGGTTGTGAGAGAAGTTGTCTTTCCCTCCAGACAATTGAAAATGAAAGAAAAACACTATAATCCCACAAGCATTGGAGGAATTCAGTGTGATCTTCCATCACACCATGAGGGATGCTGTCCCCAGGGAAAGCACTGGTGGGATTTTGGCCATAGCTCGCAGCACATCAGCTCACCAGGGCATGAAGCCTTGGTGCACCCTTACATTCACTAAATCCCCCTAAGTGAGGAGGTACACCAACAATACAGAAAGAGTCCAGTGAGATCTTACAATGAAGACACACTTTCAAGCATTAACCAATTTGAGCTTTTCAAGTCACTGGAGCTTCACACAGTCAGAAGTCTTTCAGACGCGAGTCCTGAACTTTAATCTGTGAGGTTGGGGCCACCAAAGATCCTTTCAGACTTGCCTCTGGCACTCCATGGCTGTGTAAAATATGTTTAGCTCAACACTGCATGGGTTAAAGATCTGGAGGAGACCCATCTCTATATGGATTGGCCAGTCCCTGTACAAATATTAACAGAAAAGCAGTGATATAAATTTACATTCATCAGTAAATGCCTCTTAGAGCTAAAAATACAATTAATTGCACTGCTTGCACTAAGGTTTTTGTTCTTTTCTCCCCTCCCTCTTCCCCCCCGCCGGTGAGGGAGAAGAAGGGAGCTGATGTGGTAAATGGTTTTTCCCCTGATTTTTCCCTTACAAAAGAATAAATGAGATGAAAAGGTAAGAAATGTTCAAACGTAATCAACACACACATACATTCTAAAGAAAATAGCAAATTAAATGCAAAGCCTATGCTAATGCATCATCCAGGTTGAGATTTTAATTGCAAAAAGTCAGGAAATGTAAAGTTATGGTTCTCGCAGTAATCATCACTCACCCCCCTGAACACAGTTAGGATTTGTATTCCAGGCAGTGTGCGGTGTTAACTCCAACACCAGCGTGTATATGTGTTCTCTGCCTTCATTACAGTTGCTGGGGGAACCATAATTCTGCATTTGCTGACTTTTGCTCAATTAATTATTTTTTTTTTCCCTTATTGCTATCCTATGAGGTTCTTGCATTTAATTTCACTGTATTAAAAAAAAAAAAAACACAACAAACCTAAAAACAACAAACAAACCAAAACACGTAAAATAATGAAAAGAATCTGGAACTTCCCTTCACACATTAAAATCAGGACATAATCCATTCTCTCTGTGCATCCTAAGGCTCATGTGCCATCATTTCAGAGCACAGGTACATGAATAATAGCAGTAATAATTAATAATAAGAAGAATGACGATGACAATAAATGCTTATACCTGGAGCTTCATCTCATTGTGAAGCGAGTGCAAAAAGATCAGGGAATTGGCACACTGTGGACAAGGAGTTTTTCCAACCACTATGCTAACTGCACTTGTAAGACACTTCTTTGCAGAGAAGGCAATGCTGAGGCCCTGTCCTTGGGGGGACAGCAGTGAGATTTTTTCCCCACCGAGCCTGTCTCAGAAGTGTTTCACCAGAAAAGCAAATGTTGTGCCCCCGCAACCTGCTCAGCACTTCACTACCTCTGAGGATAGTGGGATATATATATCCCTCTGCAGTGGGATATACCTTCCTGGAGCTCTGCCTGGCAGACCTGCGGGAGTGGCCACGAAAGTAATTCATTCTAGTGGCCTGAGAAATTAGTTGGAAAACAATGCTTAGAGTAGGCATTTTCCCACTCTGAAACAAAGGAGTCATCAATCTCAGCTTCACCTCCGATGTATATTTGAAGGCACTCCTTCAGACAGATACTAAGTAAGCTGTACTAGCATTAATGACATGGTCATCTTTGTGCCAGGAGAGCCCCACACCGTCGCAGCCCTTAACCCACCTCTCGTCCTCTTCTGGATGAGAGGATGGCTCCTGCAATGTGCCCACAAGGATGCACTGGATGCTTCAAGGTCAGATTTCCAAAGTGGCTGAAGCATGTGAAGATGAATACAAGCCCACTCAGAGCCTAAAGAACTGAGCACTTGGGCAAATCCCACTAATCCCACCTTTCTGTTATAGCTCATATGCATATAAAATCGGTTCCTAGGAAAAGCCATCCCCCAGAAATCACCATTCTCATGCAAACTGTCATGCCAAGCGTTCTCTTTTTCTTATAGCAGAGGGTCTGCAGGTCAGGCAAAGCCATTAACCCCAGCTAGAACAGCCCTCACCCAGAAGCTGAACACACTTAAATCTCCTGAGCCAAGAAGATATCAGTATTTTTTCTCGTTGATAAATCTTGGCATTTTCTTCATAAAATAATTCCATATTTTACAGGTTTATGATAGCTAAAGTGCAAATGGGAGACACAGTGGTCTCCTGCCCAGTGTAAGGTCTCTTATAAACTCTCCTCTTGCCATGAGAAGAATGGTTTTTTGTGCTGTTAGATCAGCATAGACACAGGTGAGCCTTGGCCTCTGGTTTAAAAAGAACTATTAGACCTACATGGTCCAGAACACATGCTATGTTTGCTGCAGATAAATATATTATTATTTGCCTTGTAAAAACAGTAGATACTCTCTAAGCATAGCTCTTAGTAGGACTTGTTAAAAAAAAGGGGGGGACTCACAAATTCCTGACTGAAAAATTGCATTTATAAAAGATGTCAGCAAATCTTGGCAGAAACTTTTTCCAATATCTATACCCTCCTCAAAAAGAAACAGTTTAAAACCACCACTTTTTGCTATTTATATCTTTCATCCTTTCCCTTTTACCTTTTCCATTGCAAAGAGAAAGGAAATAGAATCACTAAGAGGGGAAAGACCTATGGAGGAAAATTCCCATGGGTTTTTTTAAATCCAAGTTTGCAGGTTTTTTAATCCTTCCCTGAAATATGTTTATTTGGGTGAACTGCAAGCCTGTAAGTCAGCCTGTTCTTTGGATTCTGAGTGCAAAGAGCTCATCCAGCCAGAGGTAAGCATCCAAGGTACCTGGCAGAGAGCAGCATCGAGTAGAACAGATGGCACCTCCTGACCACGCCAGAGAGAAGAAAATGGTGTTCCAGAAGTGCAAAGAGTTCATCCAGATCTATTTAATGCTTTGTGTCAATTTTCCCAAACCATAGTCAGAGGAGTCTTAATTCTCTGCAAAGTCATGTCAAAGTGGCTGAGCCACAGCATTGTACCACTCTCTACTCATTTCAATTAAAAGGGTGATGGTCACATTGTGAAAAAAAAATTGAGGTCCACTGAACTAGAAGGTGTAGGAATCATTGTTTCCAGGGGCATATAATATGTAAATAAGACAGTGAGCCATGGAAATTGGTCTTGCACTGGTCACGAAGATAAACACTACCATGAAGAGCTCATTTCAACGAGCTGAATCAGGTAAGGAATCAGCTACAGAGAACTTAGGGCAGTTCCATCATGGAAAGGAAAAAGTGCCACCTTCCAGCTCTCTTTACTGAGGAAAGAGGCTGAATTAGCTGAAAGTAGAAATTAGCCACCAAGTACAAAACCTAGGTCGTAAGTGGAGATAAGCAAGGAGGATTTTGGTACATCCTATGTGAATCAGCTCTTTTTGTTAGTGTTAAATTGATGGTTGGTCTAGGTGATCTGAAAGGTCCCTTCCAACCTAGACAATTCTATGGTCATCAGACAGGACTTCTAACAGCCTTAGGACTATTGAAGAGGAGATCACAGAAATCAATACTAGGTGCTACCTGGAGTATGGTGTTTGCTTAGTGCTTTGTACCTTAAAAGAAGGAGGCAGCAAAAAGAAATTAGGAGCCCAGAGGTGTGGGATAGGTGAGGGGAGGAGACTGTGTGCAGAGTGCTCACTCAGGCTGGGCAGACCCAGGAGAAGACAAACACCAGGGGACATAAATGGGTGGGTGAGGACACTGACCAAGTTCTGTTTTATCTTCTGAGGACAGCAGCAGATTTTCACCAAAATTAAATGGAAGTCACTAGTCTCTAATGGTGACACCATGGACAATTTACCATAGACAACTGGTCCGAAGAAAGGTTCCTCAAAAGATGAGATGTTTGGGTAATGCAGACTTACACATTAAGAGGGGGAAAGATGGAGGGAACACTACTAGCCAGCCCCTTCAGCAGTGCCCTTATGAATATATTGGTCTTTCTTGCTACTGGTTGTACCTATTTTTATGAAAAATGAACTGTCTAAGAGCAGGCAACACATATCTGTGGTAGAAAAAAGTTATTCTGAAACTTTTCTTTCCAATTTCTGCTTCAGATTTCACTTTGAAAATCTAACAATTTAAAAAGAAACAAAAGCATCTCACAGAATGATACCAAAGGACAAAGTTATTTTAGGAATACAATTTTAATCAGTGCAGTTCCAGCATTTAAATCTGCTGCTGCACTGACATCAGTGGGGAAAAAAAAAATTAATTAAAAACAAGGAGTCCAGAGGGACTGGCAGTTTTGGAAATGAATCCACACCTGTGTCACCTTAGCGTAGGATTACTGCAATTCACCCTCGATGAGGAAATTGTGGGGGGAGCAAGAGCTGTCAGCTGGCTTGTTAGGAAGAGCTTCACAGCTAGAGCGTGACACCTCTGCTCTGCGATGTATAATGGCTAAAACTGATTTCCATCTAACTCCCTGCATTAGGGACTCAGCAAATGAGTCACCTCACTTTTTATTTCCATGTGAGTCCAATAATCTGGGCGATTACTGAGGTGAGAAGACAAATGAAATCAATACCATCTCTGTTCACAAACAGATTTACTATCAAAACACAGCGTCAAGGGAACGGAGAGGGTACAGCAAACAAGGGTGACTGCTCACCAGATCGGGGTGACACGTGCTGTGAACACTCCCTCATCACACGGGGGCAGGAAACCAGCTCCTCTGAAGAGCAGTAATATCTCATGTGTATGTCCCCAGGGTTTTCCTGCTCCAGGGACAGAAAACACCCCAGGCTTAGCCTGCATATGGAGCCAGAGCCATGGCCAGGTGAGCTGTTGGGACCAGCCCCTGGCTCTCTAGGCAGGTTAACATCCCTTCAACAGTATCTTCCATCCCACACTAGCCCCCATCAGCTCCCAGGGTGGGGGGAGCAGCCACCAGCCAGGCTAGAGGCATCCAAAAGAATCACTTGGACATCAAACCTGCAAAAGTAGCACTCTGCTGCAGTGTAGGAAGCTCAGGAGATGGCAATCACAGCCTCTGCTACCATGTGTGCCAGTGCTTCTTAATCATCATCTATGCAAATCAGGACAGCATTTGGGTGAAGTTTCAGAACTGTATTTGCCTAAAACACCAGCTTTCCACAAGATAAAAATCAGTCTGAAAGCCTGAGGACACTTGTGCTTGTCAGAAGAAGTTTCTCATTTCTTATTGCTACATGCTGTTAGAAAATGAATTCTTCATCCTTGGCCTCAGCCCATAACTCTGTAGTAAAAGGTTGGTGATGTTTTCCAACAGAAATCCAACATTCATTGCTGTTTCAGAGAAACTGGATTTCAAACTGAACCTGAAAAAAAAAAGCAACCAAAATTTCCTAAATTTTTCAAATCTCTTCTTAGACATATCAAGATGAAATATTTCTCTATGAAATCCTTCTGAGATATCTATACATTTCTGAAAGGCTTGAACAAACAAGTGAAGTAAAAAGTTGCAGTTTGGATAAAATAAAAAAAGAAAAGAAAAAAAGAAAAAAAATATTGCAGTGAAACCAATATTTCCATCCAGTTTTTCATCAGGGCCATCACTCAACCCTGGGATATGGCTATATTTTCTCCAGGGCACTGAAGAGTTGAACTGCATGCACCAGGAGCAAGGTGGCAAAGTAAAACCAACTCTGTGATTGAAACGAGCCATGACTATAGAAGTGTAGTTTGAGCCTTAAAAACTCCTGCCAGTGGAGCAGTGTCTCTTGGGGTCCCTTCTCCCAGCACACTGCAGACTGGGAAGTCCTTTGCATTCCCCAACACAGGCAGGTGATGGGCTGGGCTGACACAAATACTTAATAGGTGGGTGTCAGGAGGATGGGGCCAGTCTTTTTTCAGTGGTGCCCAGTGACAAGACAACAGGTAACCGGCACAAACTTGAACATAAGAAGTTGCATCTAAACATGAGGAGGAACTTCTTTCTTTTGAGGGTGGCAGAGCTCTGGAACAGGCTGCCCAGAGAGGTGGTGGAGTCTCCTTCTCTGGAGACATTCAAAACCCACCTGGACACGTTTCTGTGCAACCTACTCTGGGTGGACCTGCCCTGGCAAGGGGGTTGGACTAGATGATCTCCAGAGGTCCCTTACAACCCCATATCATTCTGTGACTCTGTGATACGTGAGCAGGTGAGCGACCCTGGCTGCAGCTGATGGGACCAACAGTGTGTCTGCACAAGTTTCATTTCAGCCAGGCCCTTGAGCCTGAAGGTTCCTTCTGCCCATGGAGACAGCCGTGCTAAGCAGCAGGGACGAGGGGTATTCTCAGCTCACCAGCAAGTTTTCTTCTCAGAGAGATGCAAACATCAACAAACAGGACTCAGCCTCCATTGACAGCATATTCTTGCACGGACCAGCTCAAGGTCCTCTTTCCCTGGTGGGAGAAATGGAGGCATTTATGTGTGTGCAGCATCCTTGGGGAAATAATCGTAACCAGCCTCATTGCTGCCAAGGGCAATATTGCTGCAGCCAATAATAACACCCAGACAGGTTTCGACAAGCTCATGATCACTTCAAGCATGAATCTGCCCTCACAACACCTCGGGAAGACAAGGAAAAGGTGGAGACAGCAAAACTAAGTGAGCCCTTGGAGGTCACTGAAGCAACCTACAGTAAGGGCTGCAATCAAGGAGCTCCAAGCTCAATGCCATGTTGCCCGACCATGCCGCCCTGTGCCCTGGGTGGGGGGAGAGCAGGACCACTGAACTACTACACGTTACACACAATGTACCACGCAACTGCTTTTGGGTAAAAAGGAAAATCACCACCTGTCCCGATCCTGAAGGTATGATGTACTAGTGCTTGACACTTTTTTTAAACTCAATTTTGTTCAAGCTGACAGTTTCCTTGGAGGGTGCTTCTTTATTCAGCCATCTTGTAGCTACTACTTTCATACAGGTATACAAATAAAGGATTGGCAGGAAATGGCAATTATTAGGAGCCTCTGGCTTTTAGTGCATGTGGAGCAGTTAAAGAGGAGAGCCGGTGGTTTTCCATCACCCACCACCCCTCCATCCAGGTGGACCTTCACAGCCTGCTCCTCCTTGGCACTGCCAGGGGACAGCCTCTGAAGTTATAACCCACAAGCACAGTCTCGCATACAGACCTGAGCAAAGAACAGGGCAGGAAAAAGCCAGAGAGACACCTTTGCTGCACAAGTACATGATGCAGTGAAAGCTGAAGGAGGAGAACTGTTAAGGTCTTGCCAGCATCACTTAGAGGCACCTGGCTAGCTGTTACCAGTCTGGCTGCTTTTCTGCTGACTTCTGTCAAATTATCCCACCGGTGCCAGCTAACACCAGAGATTTCACATGCCATTTGAACAGAGGAGACTCAAAAGTCAGGCGGCAGAGCTGATGAAAAGCAAATCACCGAGTCAGTTTACTACCAATGAGCTCTATTAAGCGACTGTAATGCAGTTCATAGCCCTGGAGTAGTCACCGTCCCTCACTAATCTGATGGTAGTATTGACAAGGATCATTTACACAGCTTCCCTTAAAGGTTACTGCTATTTGTCAGGGACTCTCTGTGCTCCGGACGTGTGTGCAGTCCTCATTCAGACCCCAGGCTCGTCCATCCTCGCTGCAGAGCTGTGGTCCCAGGCAGTCCCCATTCTGCTCCTCACAAGGTCACACCACTGCAGCCCAGCACTGTGCGTCCACATCTCCTAAACATCTGCTAGGGATTAACAGGAGGCGGCACAAACCTATCCTCAGGGTTGAACTGGTGCAGAGAAATTGGTTGTTCGACAGCAGGACCTTGCCACCAGGTATCAGTTAATCTGCATAAAGCCTATCCAGCTGTTTCTTGTGGTCAGTGGAATATATTCCCCTAACGATTCGGCCATATCACAGAGTTGTAGTTTTATGTCCTTGATCGTTATGTGCAACCACAGCTTCATTTTATATCTTCTATGTTAAAAATAAAAAAAATCACTAGTCCCTCAGGCATCATCTCTGAGCTTTAACAAGCAAGAACTAGCCTCAGGATTTTAAATACATGGATCTTTCTGTCTGAAATGTCTGCTTTTCAGACCCATTCCTTCTCTGTTTTATAATGATGATCTGAATTGATGAAGCATCACTGCCTCTATTTGGAGGAAGTCTCATTTCTTCAACAATCCAGCTCTTTCCAGAAAATGAAGGAAAACCACAGCAACAAAGCCCTCCCAATGCACAGGAAAGACAAGAAGAGTTCACGCAGACAATGGGCACTTTAAATCCTATCTGCACTTACAATGTAAATAGATAAACTACAGAAACAGTATTTGAAGGGTAGATTGATCTTGGTCTTTTAAAAATAGCTTAAACTGTTTTTAAAAAAAAAACCAAAAAGCTGTTGATAGTCTACTTAGCTTCCCACCTCACTTCACAGATACAACCAGAAGCTCCAAAGTGATGGGGGCCTCTTCTTGAGATAGTCTCACTGGAAGGGAGGATCAAAGGATCAGAGCAGTCCTTGGGATGTAATCCCCAGCAAAGAGGGATGAGATTAGGAGAGAGGCAGCCAGGGAAGGTCTCACACCTCTGACTCTCTCTCCAGCTTCTTGCTGTTGCTCCACACTCTCTAGTGGACATACAATTTAAGCGATTTACTCCTCCAGGCAGAAAGAGCACAGATTCACCCCATGCTTGGAGTTGTTTGATGGAGGACCTCTAAAACCACTGTGTAATGGAGCTTGCTTACTCCTTCCCTAAAGTAGCTGCCATGTACTTGCTCCCACACAGCTCTGAGGCCTCTGACTGCTTCTGCAGCTCCAGGTCCACCTTGTGGTAGAGCCAAATCAGGATCGTGGTGTTCAGTGTCCCCACCTAGTGGTCAAATCAATAAAATTAAGGTACAACTCCAGGGCCTTTAAAAATAAACAATATGAAAATCAAACTACTCATTTGTGTAAAATGTATGTCACCATCCAAAAAAGGAAAGACAGCAATGGCAGAAAGTCAGGGAAATCAACAGCAAAAGTAAACTTCACAATAACAACTAGTAAAAACCGCTCTCCCAAAAGTGTCCCTGTTAAAAAACACATAAGTGAAATCCCCCAGAGGAGTCAGGTTCAGAGACTCGAAACCTGGAGCCCACACACTGACTCTGGGGGTGGGCACATTGTTGGGACAAACTGGAGAGAGGAGGCCAAGCCAAGATGGTGTTTACTCAAAAGACATGTACTATGCATGTCTGTGAGAAGGTTACCCATCTCTTTAACACTGAGAAAGCATCTTCCTGGATTCATCTCACCTCCCAGGCCCTTGACTAATTAGTCAGTGCAGAAGCACCAGCTTCCCATCACAAACTCGGCACAGGCCCAGATCCCAGCTCCTCTTGGCTTTCAGCACAGAGGAGGTCAAACCTGGGCAAGCCTAGCTAGAGGCTCACCTGTACGTAGGGTTTAAAGATGTTTTGTCCCCGAGGTGAGTCCAGCCATTTCTCCTGACCCTTCAGCCTCATATGGCTCTCTGGTGCCTTCGGGGAATTTCCCTGCCTCCTGTGGGAACCTTGGGTCACTATTCAACTATTTCTTCTTTAGAGAGATGCCCTGAGACAGACAAAACCGGTATGTGATGTGCCCTGGTAGTAGTAGACTTTTACTGGAAAGATAAACTAAGTAATCAAAATTGAGAAGCAAAGAGTCAGTAATTGTTGAAAAAATAAGCCTATATTACTCCAGTTAAAAATACCATGAAGATTGTAGCAGTGACAGTCTCAGGCTAAGAAGGAGGTGAAGTATGCAGAGAGGAGTGATAGCTGTGACTAGGCCAATTGGAATAAGAAAATAAATAAATAATAAAAGGTGGGTTTCTTCATCTGTTTGACAAGAAACAGCAAAATACAAACTAAATTCAGGCCCAATTTCTCTTAGTTCAATCAAATTACATTAGTTATTTGTCCATTTGAGAGAAGAGCATAGTTAGTACTTGCTGAGCAGAAAAGCCTGTTAGCAAAGGGGCTGGGGGAGCAGGAGAGGAAAAAGAGGGTTAGGACCCATCTACCATGGAGATCTCAACCGGAGGATTGTAACGCCATGAAATCTACCTCAACTGCTGATTTTTCTGCCCGGACACCAGCTGCCATAAAAGTGACAAAATATAAAGCAGACAGGAAGTTCCAAGCAGAGGAACCTGCTGTCCCACCCAGGGCTGTGCAGAGGGTACAATCCCTGCTTGCAAGGGGATCTAAACTCCTCTGCATCTTCTACATGGCCTCAGAGAACTAAACTTCGAAGCTGCCCCCCACCAGTCCATGATTACTCCGTCCCAACGAGTGCGGGAGGGTTACTGCTTTTTCACTATTATTTCTCTTTTATTTTTTCTCTTCCCCATGGCAAGCAGCCGGCAAGACGAAGACAAGGAGGCAGGACACGTCCCCACGGAAAGCCAAGGGAATCCACTCAGACTGCCTCACTCTCACAGGGCTGAGTCTGCCCCACTGAGCAGCATCTAGAAATAGCCATTAAGTTCAACAGAGCAGGACCAGACAATTAAAGGAGGAAAGATTACCTCCCTTTTCCATTTTCTTCTGCTAACAGAGGAAAAGATTAAAAAAAAATCTTTTCCTTTTTTCTTGCTATTCCCAGCATTTGCATAAATCTGTGCTCTAATGATCAATGCACAGAACTGTGACGCAAAAGCCTTTGGGACAGATCCTCACCTTGATCCAAAAATGAATCAAAACTTCATGGCCCACCTGAGGATTCCCACCAGAAGAAGGCGGCTTCTGGTCCCACAAACTAGCACAGCTGCTGCAATGGTATCCCCTGGTTCCCTCCACAGGGGAAGAGCAGGGGCAGGACATCCAACCTGACCTTCACTGGCAGTAAAACCTCTGCTCTGTGGCAGCAACTGAGAAACTTTTGGATGCCTGGCAGGTCCAAAACTAGGGAACTACCCGTGTGCCCTTTAAATACTGGAAACATGAGCTGAGCACAGCTGAGAATCCAGCTACTGGCTTCCAGTCACTTTATCAACCCACACCCTTCTCCTCCTGTGTAAAACCAGGGTACTTGCCTACTTACACCACACAGTGTTTGGGCTGTTAGTTTCAGGAACATAAACACATCCACATCCCTCTCCAAATACTCTCTACCTAATCTACCAGTACATTTATAAATTATTGCACAACGGAGCTGCTGAGGCTGCCAAGTCAAACTCTCCAAAGAGAGGAAATGCAGAATTAAAGCCGGTCAGTCACATGCTATTTTATTTCAAATACAATCGGTGTTTCGATCGGTGCACCTGGAAAGAGCTGGGTTATGCAGTGAATTCAAATGTTGTCTGTGGCAGGCTTCCCACCTTTGCCGCAGAAACCGAGAGGGGAACAATGCAGAAGATTAGAGAAAGAGGAAAAATACATCCATTGCTTAAGAAGAAATGCCATTTAGAGGTACAGAGATTCTCTCTGAGCATGTGCCAGAAGGACTCTTTCTGATACCAGATAATTTTTTCAGCTTGAGCCACATGGGAATGGTTGGTAACCCATTGGATGTTCCCTTTTTTCCATAGGTTCAGACACGTGTGGATACACAGCAGTGAGGAGGAGCACTTCTGGCTGGGGGAGAAAGTGCCTGGATTTAATTCTGTGTTCTGTGACCCAGGGCCTCAGTGGCTCAGAAAGGAATGCAAACACCAGAAGAAACTTCCTATTGTCTCAGTTGTAAAATGGGAACAATAAGATCACCCAAACTCACAGGGAAGCTGCAAAGACAGTAAATTAATGTCCCTAATGTTTTTGGTAACAATCTTGGACAAGAAAAATGTCCAAATAGAACAAAAATAAAACCAAAACAACCAGCTCCTCACTGTGAGACACAAGAGCCTTTTGGAAATTATAATATGCAGTCAAGCAATCCAACCTCAACAGCCAGGGCAGCCAGGTCTGGAGCCCAGTCCCAGCCACTGTATGGACATGTCCCCTCCATGCAGCAGGACCATCTCTCGACGGCTGGATCAGCTGCCCCTGCAGCCACAGCCATCCCAGGCATCCGTGCCCGAGCAGTCACCCCAAACAACCCCTGGACCAGATTCAGGCCGTGGGCCAGCTCTTGGGCTACACTGAGGTACACGGTGCTGCTCCATCAGGAAGCTGCTCTGCCTGTTCATGAAGGAAGTACACATTAAGCGCCACCAAGCCTATAGCTCAAGACTAAAGCACCTAAACCTGCCCGTTTGTTGTCTGCAAAGAGCTGTGCAGATGAAAAACATGAGAGCATTATTGTGGCAGACGGCAGGATCCCAAATGCAACTCTACGTTTTTCCTACTTCATGTTGAAGCTGTTAAAATTCCCTGAATATTAAATGTCCAGGCCCACTTTCAGGGCTGACTTAAATGCGGTTTCCAAAAAATGTGCTGAATATTATTCATTTCTCAGAGAATCAAAAAGCTAGAGGCCCTTTGATGGGGTTGCTTGCATTTTTAAATCACACACACATACACACTAGTTAGAGGAATTTGGCAAGTATGGTTATGCACGTCAATATCTCAGGCAAAAATGGACGATATGAATACAAAATTCTAGATGTTTATAATTTTTCTTTAGCGTATTTTTCATGTCTTTAACCTGAAGCTCTCCTACATTACCCAGCACTATACCGCTGGCTGAAGGAATGCAAAAATGAAGCACAGAATACCCAGTTAACCAAAAACTGCAAAGAGCTGGTGCCTGCTACCTTCCAAAATACACCTTCTACTGCACTCATTAAAGGAAACAAGGAAATAGCTTTTCCCCAGTGCTAAATATGGATCTTATCTTGTATCTGGGTGCCAGCAAAAAGGGCTCAGCAACTTGTTGTGGGAATGATTGTGCCTCGATGTTTATCACCTGAGTTGCTGTGAGTGAACTAAACCTGTAGGAGCTGACGTTGAATAAACTCTGAATAAATCAGAACACTTGCTCCTGGAAAGAGCATACTTGAAGACAGCAGGCACATTTGGACAAAATTTGTGATGCAAGCTTATGTGCCAGTCCCAATGCATTTTTTAGACCAGCTCAGCTCAGACTTGGCTCTCCTGGTCAATCAGAAGTTAAATGTGCCCAACAAGCACAATGCTTAACCAGGTTTATATAGGTAGGTGTAGGCAGACCCGGGCTCCTCTGGCTGGGCTCTTAGGTGGCTGGAGGCAAGCCAGTTGTGGTTGAGAGGTCCTTTATAGCTGTGTTTTGCCTGAGCAAATATGCCCTGCCTTTCAGCAGGGTGCGTTGACCCAAGCATGGCTAATATCACATATACAGCTGCTGGAGCACAGCTGGCTCTCATCTGGCCAGCTCAGACCACAGGCAGAACGGATGCGTCTGTCTTCAGATGCTTGTCTTCAGAGGCATCCTCCAGTCTGCACGCGGGACGGGGAGCTGTCTAAATCATCCCAGACAAGGCAAGGAAAGATGCAAAGTTTAAGCGCTTACGAGAGCCTAGGTGATCCCATGCCAGAGGACATTATCTCCTTCTGCTAACAGGGCTCTCGACCACAAATGCTATTTTGGCATTCAACACCTAAGACAGGCTTTTCCCACAAAATACAGCGAGAACCCGATGCTCCCTCCTCACCCACACTGCCTTTTATCCTATAATCTCCTGATTAAAGACTTCATGTGAGAGGTAGAAGCACTCTTTTTTTTATTATTATTTTTTTCCCCCGAAGGCTTTTAACACCCAGCTTCTAACATTCAGCAGGGTAGTCTAGCCTAGGTTCTGCAGGGGGTATCTGGGGGGCTCGCACCGGTCCCTCCACTTAAAACTGCTCCACTTTTCTTTTAGCAATTAAATACCTACTGGGGCAAAGCAAAAGTGAAAGTTATCACGGAGTAAAGTGGTTTTACACTCAGCTGAGGGTAGAGGCAGCTTAACAGTGTAAATATTAAGCCAAAGTTGAAAAAATTAAAGGAGAGATTCCGAGAAGATCTGTCCCAGGAATACCCTGAAGTGGAGTAATTAAGCTTTCCTGGGAGACAGACAGGCACGTCTGAGTGCCAGCCGGCTGGGAAGGGATTTGGATGCAAGTTTCTCTTCTCTCAGATAAGTGCCTGTCTCCGGGTGAGGAAGAGTGTGGGCAGGACTCACTGCTCTTCTGCACGTGGGGAGAGGAAGGCTCCGGGAGCGCCGCGGGGGCTGGAAGGAAGCAGAGCACCTAACTCCTCATCCCAGCCAAGCCCCAGCATGCGTTGGGATTCACATCTGCAAAAGATTTAGGATCATCTGACACAGAACACAAATCCCTGGGTGGCATGTGTACATCTGAGCTGCTGGTCGCCTCCAGAGATGTTGCTGCCACCCCACGTGCCAGCCCTGCCACCACCCAGCCGGGACCCAGCAACCCAGAGACCTGATACTGCCCACCTGCCCTGCAAACACAACACTTAATGATAGACATGGGCTTCCATTGGCAGCAGAGGGACCACAGCATCTTCCAGATACAACCCATCGTGCTGGGGCCACCTTACTTTTAGTAGAGCAGGAAGGGCAACCTGCCTCCCGTGTCAGGGACTGGCTTCTGCAGCTGCCCATGTTGGGGAGACAGCAATCCAGCATTCACAGTTCCTCACAGGGATGTGTTTTGGGATGTGGGTAGTCCCCAGCCCTCTCTGCAATGCTGGGTACCTTCAGCATGAGCACAGGTACAAGGGAGAATGTTGTTCCAGGCCAGCGCTGATGAAAACCCTTAAGGTCCAGAAGTCTGTATGCACTTTTAGAAAAAAGCAACAATATCAGATCAAATGTATTTATCTTCCTGTCTCCTGTGTTCTCTCTCTTTTCTCTCAAGCCCATGAATTTTGAACCACTTCTGCTCAGCATCTGTCTGAGCAGCTACTGGAGGCACCAGGAATAGCCCTCTAATCTCTACCCTCTTCTTCTTATCCCCTGATACCTTCTGAGGGAGCAGAGGATGCATTTACTTTCCTTTTATCCTCTGCCCGGACATTCTCATGTGAGGCTGCATCTCTGTTCTGCAGTAGAAAATGTTAATAGCTTGGGGGTTTTTTTTGTTGTTTTCCCATAGTTGACTATCGTATTAATTTTAAATAACAGAGTTTTGTCATATGGCAGCATATGTCATATTCTTCATGTTTTGGTAGGACCTTCTATTCAGGTCCACAGGGTAACTCCTTGTGGTGGTTGTTATGAAGTTTGGAGTTTAAGATACTTCTGCAACTTCAGAAGTTTTTATTTTCAGACACTTGTTTCCAGGAATTTGAATAACTTGCAAGGGAATAAAAGAAGCAGCCAGAAACTTGGAATTTGGCATTGACCCAGCCCTTCATTCATAATAAACCTTTTAAAAAAACCAGCGATGACTCAGCAGAGGCATAATTCACAAACCAGAAAAGCCTGCTTCCCTACCTTACAATTGCATTGGTAGCTATTTAATCACGGCAAATAACATAGTGGATATTTTCTTTTTGAAAACATATGCTGTTATAATCATCTCTTGAAATTGCTGTAACACATGGCCTCTCATCTAATATATCCCTGTCAGATATAATTGGCAAAAGTCATCAGATGAGGTTCACGTCATATAATTAGATGTATTATATTAGGCTGTACTGGTTACTTTAATAGTAATGCCACAATGCACGCTAACAAGATGTTTTAAAATACAAACGACCTCCATGACCTTCTTGAGGCAATAACTCTGAGCCTCTGTCATTTTTTTTAAATTTTTTTTATTGGCAATAGTTTATTAAAAATACGTTGGGCAACTTGTTTGAGCCTTGGGTCTAAGGCTCCTCTTCCAAACGTACCTGCCAGTGTGGTTCCCTACACCCACACAGCCCCGCTCAGACCTCGGCTGGCATGGGATGAGGAGGGTCATTCTCCCCCTCTACTCTACACTGGTGAGGCCACAACTGGAATACTGCATCCAGTTCTGGGCTCTCCAGTTCAAGAGGTACAGGGAACTACTGGAGAGAGTCCAACGTAGGGCAACTAAGACGATTAAGGGATTGGAGCACCTCCCTTACAAGGAAAAGCTCAAAGAACTAGGGCTCTTTAGCCTTGAGAAAAGAAGGCTAAGGGAAGACCTTATCTATGTGTACAAGGGTCTAAAGGGTGGTTTGAAGGATGATGGAGCCGGATTCTTTTCTGTGGTTTCCAGCATTAGGATGAGGGGCAATGGGCACAAGCTGGAACATAGGAAGTTCCATTCAAATATGAGGAAAAACTTCTGTATGGTGAGGGTGACAGAGCTCTGGAACAGGCTGCTGAGAGAGGTCCTGGAGTCCCCTTCTTCTCCAGAGATTTTCAAGACCCGCCTGGATGCAGTCCTGAGTGATGTGCTCTGGGCAATCCTGCTTTGGCAGGGGAGTTGGACTAGATGATCTCTAGAGGTCCCTTCCAACTCTGACGATTCCATGATGCCATGATGCAGCTTCCCCAGGGGTAGTGGCTGGTTTGTCTTCTTTGAGAAGCCACCTAAATTTCACATTCAGGAAACACGGTAACGAAAAAGGGCAATGGCCACCTGATGACTCACTGCTTCCTGATGATATTCTGCTTTTTGAATAACAGCGTGGGCGTGGGCGTCTGGTTTTGGGGTGGGTTTTTTTTTTTAAGTTAACGATCTGAAGACGCCCCTCTCTTCACCCTGTGGTGCTCCTGGTTTCCTGTCAGTGTCACATTAGAGATGAGTTTATGAGGTCTTGCGTGCCTCAGTTTCCCTACCACCTGTGTTGTGATGTCAAGGCTAGGAACTCTATTGAAATACTGGAAGGAAAAATGCAGCCATCTATTTCCAAGGTTATCCATCGATGGGGCTGTATCCACACACGGGATTTTGGGCACTAAAAAGACACAATCCATCTCTTTTGGACTCCCATTTTACAGGCATAAAAGGTATTATTACTCTCGTAGTTCATCATTCCCCAGGAAAGAGGTGCCTGTTCGCAAGGCTAATTATTAAAGTAAACAATCACACCCTTAACTGACCTAGTTAAACTGTTGGAAAAGCTGGGGGTAATTTCTAAGGCAAATCAGCACACCTGCATCGGCGGCAGCCCTGCTCCCTGTTGCTACACAGGAGGTGTGGGTCTGAGCTCGGCTGTCTTGGGGGGGGGACACATGATGGCGGCCCCCTGCTACAGCTACCCACAAGATGGTACTGGGATACACCTACAGGCACTGCATGGCAAGGTTGGGGGAGAATTCTAAGTTTTATAGCCTGAGCATTAGTATCACATCGGGTCAAAAATATTACACAATAACGTAGCCTGGCTTCAGAGAGAAAATTGTTTTACTTCTAAAGACAATTTCCCCCCCGCCTAAGAAATCACAGATTCCCTTTCGACACAGCCTGGCTCACTCTGCCATGCAAATAAGACTGGTTCACGTCACAGCTGTAAGAATCACACGGAATTAGGATGGGCCGTCCCACAGGAAATTCTAACTCATCCTGATCTGGTTTTATTAAATCAAGTAAGCAAATCCAAATTTCCAGAAATGCAGAAGCAGGTGAACTGGGAGGTAAGATGTGCCACACGGGCCAGACCTTGTCTCCAGGGGCTGCAGGAACTTGGAGTCATCCCTGCCCTGGATCCCTTCCCTGGTCTACCTTCCCCTGGACCAGCTGTCTGTGACTTATATTCTTCCACACCTGAGTGTTGTACTATGTTTATTTGCTACAGAGAGACTAATCTTCCCTTTTTTATTGAATACCTTTGAAACCATTTCTATTCTTCATCTCTACGTCATTCCGTAACAATGAACTTGACATAATTACATGGTGTGTGAAACAGGTTTTCCTTGTGTTTATATTGCACTCTTTTTAATAATTTCTGTGGGTGCTGGTCTAAGAGAATAGCATGCAATCTGCATAATTTTCTCTCTTATACCTCTAACATTTTATTAAAAATTGCGATATTCCTTTCACGATACTTTATCTTTTCCAAGCCAAAGAGTGTCAAACTACTTTGATTGTCTTATAGTTTTGGTTTTTTTAGCTTTTCCCAGTTCTGCTGTATCATTTTTTAAATTGGACCAACCAGACCTATGTCTGGTATATGGGATGGGTACATTAATTTGTAACATGGTATTATTATATTCCTTTATTCTTTTTCTGATAGTTTTGTAAAGTCCTATTTATCTTTATAATCCTTCTGAATACAAATATGATATGGCCTTTTACAATACTGCCAGATACTTGGTGGACAAGGGCAGAGCAATTGATGTCATCTACCTGGATTTATGCAAAGCATTTGACACTGTCCCGCATGACATACTGGTCTCAAAATTGGAAAGTCATGGATTCAATGGATGGACCACTGGATAGGTGGATAAGGAGCTGGCTAGATGGCCGCACTCAAAGGGTTGTGGTCAATGGCTCAATGTCCAAGTGGCAGTCAGTGATGAGTGGTGTTCCTCAGGGGTCCATATTGGGACCAGTACTGTTCAACATCTTTGCTGGAGACATGGACAGTGGGATAGAGTGCACCCTCAGCAAGTTTGCCAACGACACCAAGCTGGAGGGAAGGGATGCCATCCAGAGGGACCTGGACAAGCTGGAGAGGTGGGCTCGTGCAAATTGCATGAAGTTCAACCAAGTCAAATGCAGGGACCTGCACCTGGGACGTGGCAATTCCAGGCACAAATACAGGGTGGGCAGAGAACGGCTGGAGGGCAGTCCTGAGGAGAAGGACTTGAGATGAGAATCTCAATGTGAGCCGCCGATGGTCACTGGCAGCCCAGAAATCCAACCACATCCTGGGCTGCATCAAAAGAAGTGTGGCCAGCAAGTTGTGGATGCCCCATCCCTGGAGGGGTTCAAGGCCAGGCTGGATGGGTCTTTGAGCAACCTGGTCTGGTGGGAGGTGTCCCTGCCCATGGCAGGGGGGTCGGAACTCAATGATCTTTAAGGTCCCTTCCAACCCAAACTATTCTATGATTCTGTGAAAATTATCTACATTGTTTCCAAGATTGGTAATAGCCAAAATAGATTCTCCTTGTGTTCTACTTAAAAGCAAGGGTATTTTATTTAAGTTCTGGTTTGTTCTATCCTAAACAACTGGGTATTATCCAGAAAAGTTGTCACCTTGCTATTCATTTGCCCTCTCCTCATTATTTGTGTATACGCAAATCCTCGCCTAAGTTGCGTGGAAGTTAAACCAATGCTAATTTCATAAAAGCTTATTCTCAGGATACCCAAACGTTTTCAGAGTTTCAGCGTTAATAACCAGTTTGGTGATTTTCTGAAATTGCACTTCATGTTTGTGAAATGTAATCAACCCAAACCCTTGCCTGGTTGCGGTTTGACATTAAACGGCACGAGCACCGCAGGGTCTGGCTGCTCGTTGGGCACACAGTGGGGCAGCCTGACCCCTCTCAAACGCAGCCCAGTGGTACCTTGCCAAAGGCTTTGCTGTTTCACACCATTTCTATTATAAGTTGAGTCCAACCCTGTGGTTCTTACTCCGGGGCACGTTCAAATGCAACAAGCTAAAGTGAAACTAAAAGGATATAAACCTAGGTAAAACCAAACCCACAAAAAAAAAAAGAAAAAGAAAAAAAAGAAAAAAGGGTTTCCAGAGTCCCATGCAAACAGAAACCTTTTAATTCTCACATATTATGACACATCTTACTCATTAGCTCCTGTCCTCCTTTCTGGAGCAACCTGCCTGTGTGAAAAAAAAAAGAAAGAACCAGAACACCTATCCTGACACTTTCTAAAACAAGGAAACTAATTATTTCGTGTATGCTCATTTGAAACTAGCATTACTGCCTGAATTCACAGGGAGTTGTTTCATTTTCCAGCACAAGGCACTCCTGGTTCCTGTTCACCCCCTGTTTGGGATGTGATCAGCAGTTCCCTCCTTGCCAGAAATGGAGCCTTGCCCTGTGTGCAGAAGAAAAAACCCACCCCAGAAACCCAGCCAATGTCCAGCGGAGAGCTAACCATCCCCTCACCCCTGCTCTCTCTCTCCATCACACTCCTCAGCTCTGCTCCCAGGTGCATGTGTGAAAACTGGCATTTCCAAGGCTGGGGCAGACACTGCAACTGCACCTCCAGCCGTGCTAGGTGCAAGGAGAAAGTTATTAAATATTTACTTTTTGATTGTGATGGGCTGAAGACATTTCTGGCAAATTAGCAGCTCGGCCACTATGGGAAGAGCACTGAAATGTAAATGGGGCCAGAAGAGGCTGCAAAGTCTGGCTGCGCAGAGCCTTTCCACTTGTGTTGATGTCAGCCAGTGCTTAGGGCTGTTACTTGCTTTTATTATTATTATTTTTTAAAAATAAATGTTACCATTAACTTTATGTGCAAGGGACTGTCGGATGGGGTTCATAGCAGTGATTACAACATGCAGCTGGGTGGCTGTAAAAGGTAACTAATTTATTCCCGGACTCCTCTCCGCTCTTCAGTCAATGTTATTCCTTTCCCAAGAAAAGTGACATCCTGGCCCTGCCACAAAGAGTGCAAGAACTCCCTGTGGTTCCAACAGGAGTGGATTTCACCTTGCCCAGGACCTGGCAGAGAGCTGACATGAGCCCTCAGATTAAAATTCAGGAGTTCCTGGCTCCCCTTTAAATCACACATTATTACCCTGCTCCCCTGCCCGCAGCCATCCACCAGCTCTGGACCCTGCTTATCCTGCAAGCCCCTCGTAAAGCCTTGGGTGTTTTTTTGAAAGTAAACGTCTGCCTCCTCATCCAGCCTCCACATTTGGAGTATTTGAGCACCTTTAGCAGGTTTCTGTCCCGCTTTGGCAGCCTCTGTTGGAAGGCATACAGAGTTAGTTACCTGCCAAGGAGAAATTAATCACTTTGCTGCAGAAACTCAAGCCTTTGGCTCCACCAGCAGCAGACCATGTGCCTGCTTCACCTCTCCCACCTCCCCTCCGCTTGTCGCTAAACTCAGGTTATTATTAATTGGTATTAGTGATGAAATATGCTTGCTTCTCCCCTTGCCCTTTCTGCCAGCAAGGGCGTGCTGTGATTAATACCATCTTCAGCTCCAGGCTGAATTACTGCAATTGAACCACACGGGGAGGCCATGCCAGTCTCCATCTCGAGCAGAGGGGACAGTCCCCTCACCACTTTCTCACTCATTCCCAGTCCATTTCCAAAACTAGGAACTTACTGGCAAAGCTCAGCTGTAACAGAGACCACATCTCCAGCTGCAACTCAAGCAAACGACGTTCCACCGGCAAAAAAAAAGAGATAAAGTACACTTATTTGTGAGTTTGAGTTGCAAAAACAAGCTACTGGATAAGACCAGAGAAATACAGAAGTTTTAGGAAAAATATTATATCTGTTTTTCAGAAAATCCTTTATCACCATAACTGAACAAGTCCCTGCTATGTGTCAGGTTTTTCTGATTGATAGTTCACATAACCCTGTTACGATCTCTGGGTTTTTGGCTTTTTTCAAAGGAGTCTGTGATAGGGTCTAGGAAAAGTTCCAGCCAAAAGAATTCATACATCAGTGTGAAAATTTATGGGGGCATATAAAACAAAGAGGTTTGACACCCCCTGATATATATGCTCTGTACACAAAACCTTGTAAACACATTACATATTTAGCATTCAAAAATTGTAATGTATGGGAGCAGATGTTTCCTGTGCTGGCTTAATTCAGTTTTCTTGTGTGCTTCATACAACTTTTAATTATATAGTAACTTTTCCTCCACACAAAGCTGCTGTTTTAAAATTATACAGAACTCTGTATATCAGCTCTGAAGTTGAACTGAAGGTGTGTAAGGATGCTGACTATCATCCACAGGTCAATTCCTGATATTTTGTTGAAGAAATCAGACTATACACAGTGAGTATCTAATGAAATTTGATTTGTGGAACTTTTGTCTTACCTGGAACAGGGAGAAGTACCAGGTAACTGGAACTTCTACCAGTTCTACCTGGAACTGGCAGAGTTCGGGCCAGCGCCATCTCAGTAGAAATGAAATCAGCTTTCCAGGTTACTTGCTGACTAGACCAAAGAACATGATGCCAGTGAAAAGGAGGAAATCAAGAAAGGACGAATAAAAGCGCATGTTCCGTTCCAGAAAAAGATGTTTTGAACAAAATTATTATACCACTGTGAGAGCCGGAGAGAAGGAGTTCTCCAGTGGCCTCTGCACCAGTGGTGTGGGCATGGGCCAAAGACAAAAGGGATTGAGACCACTCATGTAGGACCCCAAATTCACCCCAGTTTGCGTTGTTGAAACCTGATAAGAAGATCCTCATGGTATGAACTTCAAAATCATGATTCATCTCAAATTTAGGAATGTTTCAGTGAGCACAAATGTCAGAAAGTGATACTCCCTCTGTCATTGCCCATTCCCGAGCCCTGGACAACTGACAAGGAGATGCCTTGAATACCCCAACTGCAGAAGAACAAGAAGAGGTAACAGGCATCCTGGGCAACTACAACAGAGCACAGGGTGCCCATCTCCTTAAGTATCTGCCCAAACTGCACTAAAAGGTGCATTGACACAAACTTTCAATGGAGTGACGTGTGATGGGTGCCCCTTGATGTCAACATCAAGGTGTCCTGAAGACATTTCATGTCTCAGTTTTCACGGTCAGAACAAATTGTATCCACACAAAAGGAATTGTGCCTTACATCTCAGTCTGCCACGGAAAAGCTGATCAGAGAACAGAAATTGGCTGTTGCTTAGGTCATTTAACAGATGTAATTATGTGCAAACAGAATTATACGCTTGGCTCTATGGAAGGTCCAAGTTCATGAAGCTAAGAATAATTATGCACAAAAATCACCTGGAAGAGAAAAATTAAATAGAAAAATATCAACAATAGCTCAAAAATGCTTAAGAAAAAATTCCTGGGTGCTGAAAAAGACCATAAGGAATAAATTTTATTACATATAAATATATATATACACTGTATATAGTATAGTAATAATAAACTACCCTAATAAAGAAGAAAAGTGTGATTAAGATGGCAACCTGCTTAAAAAGGGAGATAAAGCAACCACAAGAATACAGACAATAATTTAAAAAAACTGAAAACTGGGAGCAACAAATAAGTGTCAGCTAAGAACTGTAGAAAGGTCAGCAGCAGAGGCAGAAATACTCAAGAAGAAGGGAGATCGAGCTACATAAGGTTAAACATATGGAAATGAACTGGCCCAGGTAACTTGTAGTCTCAAACTGTTAAGAGCTGGTGGAGAAGGTCATCAGACCTTTAATATTGTTTTTCAGTAAAACAGTCATAAATTCCAGTTACCTGGGAGAGAATTGATGCTACACCAACGACTGCAAGTGTCAATGGCCCTGCTGGCTGCTCTGTCAGAGACCCCAGGAGCACAGCAGCAGAGCATATAAAAGCTCTGAGTTTAAGGCTAATAACAGAAGTATTAGCAAACAACAGGTTTATGGAAAGCAGATCATGTCAAACAATACCAATAACTTGAGAAAATTAGAAGTTTGGCTGATAAAGGCACCAGCATTGAGATAATAATCCTGAATTTCTCTGAGACTTTCAGCTCCGAGTCACACTAGAAGCAAGAGTGAAACCAAACTCAGCTTGACATGCATTAAGTGAGGAAGGAAGTTAGTTCTTTGATAGGTTTTAAAAGATAAATGGAAACAGAGAGACAGCAATGTTTCTAGTGAGTTTTCTCTGGCACTAGGTCATAGCTCTATGCCATTTAATATTTTAGCAAAATGAAAGAAAGGTAAAATAATTTCAGAGAAACAATACAGGTATTAGAAGAATACTGTATAATAGGGAGGGGAAGTAACTGTTCCTCAGTAAAGAACTACACAGATAAAGTATGGATAGGTAACCGTTTTTGATAGAGAGTACCAAAGGAAAGGGAATCATCAGTGGGATAAAAAAAAAAAGAGGGAGTGTAAGTTCAATGAAGAGCTGGTGGGAAGGAGTCCAAAAATATCTTCCCAGATCAAGGACTCCAGATCTCGCCAGAACTGGAAGAGCAGTCAGTTTGCAATTCACCCTCTGGCAGCTTCTCCTTCTTCCAGGCCAAAGCAGGAGGAGGTGCTAAATAGACAAAGGCAAGAGGAAAAAAAAAAAAAAAACCCAAACAATTTTTCATCTGGGTACACTGCAAGACAAACAGAAGAACTGATTAGAAGCTAATATATATTTTGTAAAAAAGTAAATCCATCCCCCAACCCCAGAGAAAACCATTCTGGAGAGAGGTCTGGTACCTGGCACAGGTCTGATGTAGTAGAGCCCCAGCAGGGCTCTGGCAGGTGCTCCTTGGAAAATCTACCGACATTTGTACGTGTTCAACACTCCCACAGGGAGACCCTGGATCCACAAACTCTTACTTGGCAAATGGGTATTTAGCATGAAAAATGCAAGAAATTTGGATGGTGTAAAGAGGAGCCTCATTTGGGGAACAGAAAGAAGCTTAAGAGAATCTAAGCTGCTCTGGAAAGAGGAGCTAGGCTAAAGCTTAAAAAAAAAAAGTCATTTAGATACCATCTTTTAGAGAGAAAAAAAGGAATTAAAAAAACAACACATAAAAAACAAAAATAAGAAGCAAAGAAGCATAAAGCTGTGCACAGACTGACCACAGCAATGATGCTGCCATGGGTAGTGTACCTTCTCCAACATACACAAGAAGAGCTCAACAACTCCTTGGGATCCTAGACTACAAAAAAAAATCCCATCCACAAAGTGACTGTCTCAAGCAACAACCTTGTGTAAAGTGCCTGGTGGACATGACCTAAAAAATCTTTTAGGAGTTTGAGCAACAGAACACAGAGCTCTAAAACTGAGTGGCTTCAACCATGGGTGGAAGGCACAGTTGTTCACAGATGTCCTGAAGGATGGTCTTGGCACAGTCATCTGATGACCTCGTAGCCAGAACTAGAAACCAGAGAGCTCTTCACTTCTCTGCAGATGTTATTAAAAAAAAAAAAAAAAACCAACAAAAAACAAACCACACCACCTTGCACTAATACACTCATCTAGGGAAGGAGGTTGTGCACTCAGTGAGGGCACCAAGAGGTTCACACGTTGACTGCAACCCATGTTAACTGAAACAAACCTCAAAGCCCTGCTGTCGTTTCAGAAGGGGGCTGGCAATCCTTGCTTTACCACAAAAATATGGAGCTTGTTTTTCAACTTCAGATGTACGATTTGAAAATTGAAGGCAAACCTCAGAAAGGCTCAGTTGTTGCAGACACGGTCTAAAGAAGTAGAAAGAGGCTGTAGAGAAAAGACAAGAGCTAGATATCAGCCAGATCAAAAACAACAATTGCTGCAGGTCACATTTAATGAGAACTGTGATTTTGAGAGCTACTGCTAAACACACAACCCTGTAGACAGGGTTTAGGACTTCTGGCCCTATTTTCAGTTCAAAGAAATCATCTTGTAATCTGAAAAGAAACAAAAAACTATATTTAAAGGCATGAAGATGGTTAACCCCGAGATGCCATAAGAAGTTAAAAACAGAGATTAAGCAATCTAAGAAAAGCAAAGAGTCAGCAGGCGGAGACAGTTCAGTTTGTTGCATTAAACAAGTAGGGCAAAAAGGCCATTTTTGAGTCCCCTTTTGGTATTTTGGTGTTCCAACATAGCATCTTCATCCCCATATTCAACAGTTGTCTCTTCTTCAGTCTCCCTGAGCAGCAGTTCCACACCAAGGGCTTGAAGTTAACAGGGATGTGGGCAGGAGGTGGGCAGGATGGACAACTCGAGCTCTCTAGGATCAGCTCAGGGGCTTCACTGGGCTCACACTGAACATAGACAGTTTTACCCATTATCTTTCCCTAAATCTACACCAAGTCTGATTAGTTTTCCAAAACGCTGTAATTTATGGAGTCTTCAAAAGAAACTTCTTCAAATACCCTTTTAATCAGCAGAAAAAAAATTAATTTCTTTCTTTTTTGCCTTCCCTTGAAGAAGGAGAACAGTCTGGACCAAAAACCATCTCCTGGAAAGTACCAGCTGAGAATGGCAAGTCACCAGCATGAAGAAGGTCAGCCCAAATGGTTGCACCTCAGCACAGTTCCTTCCAACCAAAATCACTTTTTTTTTCTGTAAAATGTCCAACTCTCCTGCAAAAAAAAGGTTTCTGAACATTGCAATACAATACAAAATCAGTGCCATGGAGGGGAGGAAACTTTAAAAAAAATCTATAAAAATTGAAAAAAAAAAAAAAGATGGACTGTTGGAATTTATTTAGGTCAACACCAGTGGGGCTTTCTCAGAGGGAAGGAAACTTTCTGTGCACTAAATGTTTACCTCCTTTGAGGTAGCAGCAAATTAGGTGTTTAGCTCTTCAAGCAGCAACAGGAGCCAGTACACCTGTTCCTTCCAGATTGTCCCTGCTTTTTTTGGCATACGACACCCTGAAAATGGTTCCGGTGATCTGCTGTGGGAGGGCCAGGAGGTTTGCTAAAACAGGTTGAAGCATTTGTTTCTCGAAGGGGGAAAAAAAAAAAAGCAGGTAATAGTTGTGCTGGAGAAGAAGATAAAGCATTAATTGCTGCATTTTATTATTTCTGGTATCAGTTCCACAGAATATTGAAATTAGATTAAAAGGAAAACCAAGAAAATTGCATAAAAACAAACATGTCACATGCCTTTATATGAAAAAGCCATAAATCCTGTAGGGGTATGGGTATACCTTTCCCCACAGGATAAGTGATGGTTTCGGAGATGTTACCCTCCATCAATGCCCAGTGGGCCACCCACCTCCCATCTGCCATTCCTGGGGGGGACAGATGGGGACAGCATGACTGGGAGAGGGAACTAAAACCCCACCCCTGAGCTGCCCAGTGCAAACGTGTGCACCCTCCCCACACAAAAACAGCAGGGAGGGACCCAGGGGTGGAGATGGTGTGAGCCTGAAAGCCTGATTTTGAGTATCTGGCCTAGTGGGAGGTGTCCCTGCCCATGGCAGGGGGGGTTGGAAAAAGATGATCTTTAAGGTCCCTTCCAACCCAACCCATTCTATGATCCTATGGTCTGCATTTTTCTGGTGGCACCTCACACCAGGCACCATCGAGCCACCACGGAGTGGCAGGTGAAATTCAGTATATTCACATACACAGAAAGCCACAGGCTGGATTAAAACAAATTTTCCTTAAAAAAAAATTTAAAAAATTAAAAAGTTGTTAGGATGAGAGGGAGTAACATTATAATCTGCCTTCAGATTCACAATCCTCTGAAAAAAAAAATCCTTGCTTTTGTCAGCATCAGTCCAAAAGTGCCTTCAAATGTCAGAAAGGGTGCTGAGGTGTGCAGAACATCTCAGTCCTAGCCAAAAAATCTGCGAAGTGAAGACAGAGTTAACAAAAACCCCAACAACATAGAGGGCTTATGCAAAGGAGCCAGACTGAAAGGTGGATTGAAATTCCCTTTTGACCCATCAGTCATCACAGGCCTCCTCACCCCTTTGGTGAGCAAAGTGCCTCACCTGCGAGGGGGGGTGGAAAAGGTGGCTGGTCCCCCAGGCACATGGGCACCCGATGGAGCTATAGCCTACACCCTGTGCAGAGAACAAGCTTATACCAGCAGAAAAAAAAAAAAAAAGAAAGAAAAGTTGTTCTGCTGGTAGGAATTAAACCAGTTCACTGCACAGATTCCATTATAACAACAACAAAAAGGCCTTTTGATGGTGGGACTGAACTCACAGTAGGGATTTTGCTGTCGTAATTATACCATCGCCATGCCAGAACAACTTTTTTTTTCTTTTTTTTTTAAGTACAGACCAACTCCCTGCTTCTTTATCTTTTCAGTTAAAAAGATTACACGGAGGCAGAAGATATGAAACGGGCTGGCAGCAGGCGTGGGGAACTGCCTCGGCCCCTTAGAAAGCACCTCGTCTTGCCATGAAGAAGTCCCATGAGGGCAATTTCCCCGAGGAATCACAACCAGCTCCAGAGGCTTGCTGGGGGACGGGAAGTTGTGGTCCAAAGGCTGTGTGTTTGGGTTATAAATATTTATTTTTTTAAATGAGGATTTCGGTTGGGTTTCTGTTGTTGGGTTTTTTGTTGGGTTGTTTTTTTTTAGAGTGCCTATTTTGAAATGTTTGCAGCTCTTGTGTTAATAAAGCTTGAGGGTTTTTAATTGGGCAGAAGGGATTTTGCTACTTGCACAGTGGTGAAATGGTGTGCACACGGAAGATATAATCAAATCGTAATCCTTCAGGAAAATCTGATGTTTAAGTGCTCTCTATTCTGGATGTGCCAATTCAATAGCATACATGCTTTTTATGTATGATGTCTTGCAAGACTAAGATACTTAAGACACATTTAAAGAAGAGAAAAAAAAGGGTGGAACTCCTTGGCAACAGCTCTAATCCTTTGAAGGCTCTGGCATCTGCTGAGTCAGGCCCTCCCTCCCTACGTTTTAGTTTACAATCAGCAACTGAGTCACAGCAAATTCCTGACTTCACTATTTCACCTACTACAGTAGCATGTTTTTAGGGTTTGGGTCCTTTTCATTAACGCCCTTTTTTTGTGTTGTTGCTCAATAAAAAAACGAAATAATAATTTCACTGAATTTCACTGAAATAATAAAGTAAAATAAATAATAAATAGAAATACAAAGAACAAGGAAATAGAAATACAAAGAAAAAGGAAATAAAAATAAAAATAAAAAGGAAATAGAAATAGAACAGAAATTAAAAAAAGGAACCCTTAGCTCCCAGCTCTGAGCCCAGCTGCAGGAAACTTGACCTCAGAAATGCTAATCTTAAGCCACAAAATATACTTCACTCCTCGTGGAGTCCTGGGAGCCTGAGGAGGGTCCACGGGGCTGCCAGGCACTTTGCTGACCAGCCACGGGATCCCCACTAAAGGCGTCTGGAGGCAGGATTGCATTAGCAGAGCTCTCTGCCCCACCAGATAGACCTTGCTCCCCAGCAGACTAATTAGCCAGGGTGGAGCCCCGTTCTGATATAAATCCGTGCGAGCCCTGGTATCTTTCTGCAGCGCTTCCCAGTGCCACGCAGACACGGGGATGTGGCCTGGAGCCAGTCACCAATCCTGCCTAATTTCCTCATCCGAAAATTGATGATGCAGCCCGCCTGCCAGCAGAAACTCCCATTGTGAAACTTGAGTTTGCTGATATTCACAAAGCATTTAAAGGTGTGTCCCAGTGGGGAAAAGTGTGTTTCAAACTCCAGGTAGGTCATAGGAGAGCAGAGAGACACCAGTGAGCAGCATTTCACGCAGGCAGGGTCGAGCTAGGATTCCTCTTTAATCGAGTGAAGTCAGGTTTCATTCCTGGCCCTGACAATTATTTAAATCCCATCTACCCACAGAAGCCTCCAGCTCCGCTGCGGTGGAGCTGTGGTCTCACGTTGCCTGGTGGGACAGGGGGTTATGCTCCACCTACATGGACAGGGAGTAGTTCCATGGGAATGCTGCAGGGCACCCTCCAGCACATCCCCATCCCACCGCAGCGCACGCCGAGCCCATGGAGAGATCCCAGAGGAGTTTCCTGGGGAGATTTGCTCATGAGACCCCACCTGGAGTACTGTGTCCAGTTCTGGAGTCCTCAACGTAGAAAGGATATGGGCCTATTGGAGCAGGTCCAGCGGGGGGCCATGAAGATGATTGGAGGGATGGAGCACCTTCCCTATGACAGGCTGAGAGACCTGGGGTTGTTCAGCCTGGAGAAGAGAAGGCTCCAGGGAGACCTTATAACAGCCTTTCAATATCTGAAGGGAGCATGCAGGAGAGATAGGTAGGGACTCTGTCACGAAGTGTAGTGACAGGACAAGAGGTAATGACTTTAAATTGGAAGAGGGAAGATTTAGATTAGACACCAGAAAGAAATTCTTTCCTGTGAGGGTGGTGAGGTACTGGAACAGGTTCCCAGGGAAGTCGTGGCTGCCCCATCCCTGGAGGTGTTCAAGGCCAGGCTGGATGGAGCTTTGAGCAACCTGTTCTGGTGGGAGGTGTCCCTGCCCATGGCAGGGGTTTGGAACTCGATGATCTCTAAGGTCCCTTCCAACCCAAACCATTCTAGGATTCTATGATTTAGCATGGTGAGTCAGGCGGGAGCTGCTCCAGCCACCATGTGACGTGCCTAGAAACCTCAGGAGATCAGGGTGCAGGTACAGACACCGAGGCACTGGGGTTCCCCAAGAGGCACCAGGATGACTCCTAGGTTTGCCCAACACAGGGGGATTAGTTCCAGGTGACTCTGCATGGAAATATGTTCTGCGCTAACCCCCGCCAGGGAACTGAGCACAAGAGGACGTCTCTCTACTCCATTAGGATGTTAGAGGAGACACGCTGAAGAAATGCAACGTGACTGTTTGTGGAAAATGGTTTCTGCCTTTTATTCAAAATGTTTCCCAAGTTTAATATAAGCATCACCAAATTTAGCTATTAAGATTCCCTTTGCTCATCAGCAGCATTTCTGTCTCCAGGGGGAACGTGGTATCTGCTGAGGGACATGGTAACAGCACGTTACCACGCAAATTTACGGGGCAGCTTAAGGTAGGAAATAAGCAACACCACTTCAGCCCCCGATGGCACAAGATAACTGTGTGTAGCTACAGCTTGTCACATTGAAATGGAGGATAATATGTAGGTGCTGAGACTCCGTTCTTATTTGGCGCTATTGTTTGAATAAATAGAAAAATTGGAAGCATTCAAAAGCTGAAATAAGTTCCACTAATTAAGTCACTTCCACTTCAGTGAGATTCCCTATTATCTTAAAAAAAACTGTGTCCTTAAGCTGCATTTCTTAAAATCTGACTCTGTGGACTTCCCTCCTGTTTTTCGCCCACATACCTTTTGTTGTTTGCTTTTATTTCCATGTACATTACAAGATATCCAAGCTAGGGGTTTCTTTCATCACTTTATTTTCTGCAACATTTCAGCATTTCTCCAGATTTGAAAATGTTGCAGAATTATGAATGAAGATGGAAAATATGTACATTAAAAAAAAAACCAAAAAACTCCTAACTTTAAACCTGTAGGTAATGCCTTTTAGTGACAGAAGAGAGCAGAACTTATAAAAGCTAATATTTTGCCACCAGTTTTATATTTCAATGAAAATCCCCCCTACATCTGAAAAAGCCCAGCATTTCATTTAAGTTTTTTTGATCTCTAAAAACACAGATTTTCATTGAAAAAAAGAGTCTGAAGAGGAGTGTTGAACTTTCCCTGAAAACAATGATGTTTATTGCTGAGGGGATGGAAATTAAACACAGTCATGTTTACTGAGGAGCTGACTGCAAGGGGGCAAGGTCATAATTTACACGTAATTACTGGCTTGCACTATCGTTTAACCACTACAGAGATAAATATGTTTTTCTTCCTTCCCTCTTCCTGAGCAAAAGTAGTGTTCGGCACACTTCTTATGCGTTAGCCGTTCTTGTGCAAATCACTGTTTTCTGTGGTTTGCGATTCAGTAGTAAACATAGCTGTCAAAAACAAGGTCTGCATCTCGAGATAGCTCTGTGCTTTTTGATAATATTTTCGGTTAGTAAGAATGTGCCACCAGCATGTAATTACAGACACACATACAATGACAAACAAACGTGGAAATATGATTGACTACGGTACAACAGGGATATTTTAAATATGGGGTGTGTCTGCCTTTGTGCGGTACATACAGTCACACCAAGAGTCCTTTGTACCAACTCACACAAAAAAAATACCCTGCCAAGTATTCTGGGTGAGCCTATAAATAAATAATTCTTGTCTCCCAAAGGCTGAGAAACACGGTTCTTGGATAACCTTTGAAGAGTTTGAGTTCGAGATTGTCAGGACTGGCCAAGGTTTTGGCTTTGCTTTGTTAGTGCCTGCTTTGAAAAGGCAGGGTGTTTGGAAAAAGCCAAGCATCCCCACGCTGGGAATCAGACCTCAGCTGAGGGAAAAGGAAGGCGCGGAGAAAAAGAGGGATTCAAACTCACTAATCATGCTTGAAGTTTGGTCTTCTTCATCAAAGCTGGTTTAAAAATAGCAAGATTTCCTGTTTTCATGGTGCCACACCAAACATTCCAACTAGAATAAAGCTGTATGTGCTGGTAAGAGGAGAAACTTCTTCACTTTGAGGGTGGCAGAGCCCTGGAACAGGCTGCCCAGAGAGGTGGTGGAGTCTCCGTCTCTGGAAACATTCAAAACCCGCCTGGACACGTTCCTGTGTAACCTGCTCTGGGAGGACCTGCTTTGGCAGGTGGGGTTGGACTTGATGATCTCCAGAGGTCCCTTCCAACCCCATATCATTCTCTGATTCTGTGGCATCAGGTTTGGATGTGGCTGGGGTGAGTTCTCTCACAGGCACCAGCTCTTTCCAGCACAGTTATAACTCAAGTTAACTCCGCTGGTCTTTCACTCCTCTTTCAGCCTACAGCCCGTAGTTCTGCAACTAGTTGGAAAAATGCTACCTCATTGATATCTTCAGGTTTTGTTCCAGACTCTTTGCTTTCAAGAAAAGTGGGGGGTTTGAAATAGGCATGGGTGCCTGGGGCTGTAGCCTCTCCTCCTCGGCAGCTGCCCCTGTGGTGGTCCCAGGATCACACCCGAAGCCTGAGCTTCACACCTGAAGCCTCAGCCTCACACCCAAAGCCACCTACACCCTCAAATTCAACTGGGAAGGTAGTTCACCCGGGCAACCCAAGTTTCTTGCCTCAACATTTAAATCACCCCTCCAACTTGCCTTTAGAGAGATTTTCTGGAGAGGGGGGGAGTCCCAAGCTGGGATGAAATAAATTTCCAGTTTCTCCACAAGACAGAACGCTATTCTCTGCCTGGCTCTGAGAGGCTGATTGTGGGCCACCCGGTGCAGCCTCCCATTCTTCTCCAGCTGCTTGTGCCGAGGGCAGAGTACTGTGGGGGGTATTCACCCAGAGCATCACCCCGCTGGTGAGATAGCAGGACAGGCGGTTGCCCAGGCAGTCTCTCCCCGTCTTCTGGGAGAAAAATCGTGACGGAATCTCCACATTCCGACATCCACGTCCATGCTGCTGCCCCCCAGTAGTAAACTGGGAGCGAGCTGGGCTGCACGGCGGAGGAGGCAGATCGCTAATTGGTCAGCTGCACATTAAAAAAAATATAAATCCTAGACCCTCGATGCTGGAAAGGCATAAGGAAAGGCCTGTGCAACCTTAATTCAGCCCTTTTCTAATCTTCAATTACAAAATCACGTACTGTATTTTCCATGGGACCCTGTCTCATTCAGTTCACGGAATAGATGGTGTTCGCTTAATGAGCAGCTATTCAATATTTTATTTTCTTCTCACTCAGTGTGTTGCCCTAGGCGTGATTTACTACATGTAATTCAAACCTAGCTGTGCAGCCAAAATTATTAATTTCAGCACAGCCTTTTTTCCTTTGGTACTCATCCTCACAGCACTCCTGAGTGCTACGCAAACAGTAAATATTATATTTTTATAATGCCACAGTGAGGGTGTTTTCATAATACCCCAGTGTGATTAAATGGGGAGAAGGGGCGGAATTAGGCTCTGTATTTCACAGGTGTGTAGAGGAGGCAGAGAGAGACATTAAAGTTCAAAGAATCAAAAATTTGGGGCCGCCCCCTTGACAATCCACATCCTGACTGTTGAAACTCCTTCATACAGTGAGGAATATTTATATACTGAATATTCAAGGCAGGATTCCCATTGAGTCAACCTGCCTCCGTCAATGCTCAGGGACGGAGATCTTCTAAGATGTAGACTAGTCCCCTCCTATCACAGGTAGCTTTTTAACAATCTTATCAAATTGGACTGAATAGGAATTGGGTTTTTTGAGTTCCTTTAAAAAGCTGAGAATTCACTCCTCTGATAGTTAGAAACCATTTTCTAATTTTCAGACTAAATTTATTCATAGCCAGATTACATTCATTTGTTCTTATGCCAACATTGTCCTTCACCTTAAATAGTTCCTCTCCCTCTCTGGCATTTGCCTCCACTGATAAATTTAGAGAGAGCAATCACATTTTTTTTTCTCTCTCGGCATTTGTCTTGAGGAGCTAAATGAGCTACACTCCCAAAGTTGTCTCTCTCAAATTAAGCTGCCAGGCCCCTTGCTCATCCAAGGAACTGCTTCCCATACCTGCTTATCTGCTCTGAGCACAGCTGGTACCCAGCACCAGGCCTGGGTGACTTCACCCAGAGGAAGCTCCAGCAGTGAGATGCTTACTGGTGGTACCTAAAGAAGTTACAAATGCTTCTCTATCTGTCCTGGAAATGGTGCATTTTAGAATCAACCTAGGATTCCCACATCAGCATCACATCAGTAGCTCCCCAATGATTGCAGAGCACATCCCAATTTTTGCTGCTTTTTGGTTTCCAGCAGAAATTCTCAGCTTTGGCTGGATTTCCCCTTGTTCTTCTCCCCCTACTCTTCTGGATCACCACTACCTACCTCTACTCCAGTATCCCAGCCCACTCTGTGATCACAATGCTGCTCTCCCAACTTCCCTGGCCAACTTCATTGGCAGACTAGTGAACGTATATATGTACACATACATGTGTATGAAGTAGCTTTTGGAACATGCCAGCGCCTGAGATCAATTTTAAAGAATCCAACAGAAAAAAAAAAATACAATCAGAGCAACTGCTAGGAAAGCACATAGGTCAGATATGAGAGCTCAGAATATTAGACACCTTGATTTATACCTTTGGAAAAATTCCTGGTGGCTGTCAAATGTTGGTCACCTACTTGACATGAAATAAATTATATTTTTGCTTCTGAGAAGATTACATTCATCGCTAAAATTAAGACTGCTGCAGTTATGACTTATATATGCACCTTTGGGGGATTCATGTGTTTTCCTTTAAACTGTGATGTGATGTATGCAAGGCTATTTATAGTCCTCTTTTTTGAATAAAACATCTTACATTCACACACTAAAATACCTGGTAAATAACGATCAGACAAATGGAACACAACTAGAGAAACATAATACACATTTGACAGCAAAAGAGAAGAGTTTGGACAAGAAATCCAAGGAAGGAGAATAAAAGCAAGGTAGTGAGTGTGTGCCACCATGACTTAGATGAAATAAATTGTTCCATTCTTGCACAGACTGCTTGCTCTTCTGGATGAAAAATCTGCATATTTCACCCAGTATACGGGGAGGAGGAAGAGGATGCTCCCAACCCAGGGGTCAATGGCGGAACCATGGAGGGGGAAGTGCTATTTGGGGACCTACCCAGAAACCACCACTGCCACCAGACCAGAACCTGAGCTGCCTGGTGGAGTGGCCCCAGAAGGGGGTGGTGGTCTCCACTGTGTGGCTGATGAAAGACCAGCAACACTGTGACAGTGCAAGACAGTGTCAGCACCCCCTCCAGTGAGCACCCTTGGATATGCTCAGAAGGGAACAGAGGCACCAAGGCATTATCCTTACTGTCTTGCAGACATGTTTTCCCAGGCAGTTTTCCTTGCGTTGAGCTTCCTTCAATGTATTAACTTTAATACAGCACTGATTGGCCATAGTAATGAAATCTTGATTGTCAACAAACCCATTCAGAGACTCAGGGCAGAAGACCTTGGTAACACTGTGGTGCCATCTGTAGTCTTCCACATGCACAGGAGGATGCAGGTCTCCTCCCAGGAGGACCAAGTGGCGCACCATCTCCTAGGGTGACAGCTCAGGCCTTCTTAATTATCAATGGGAGCTGTATACCCAAGTATATTTCCAGGAGGCTTTAAAGAACCCAGGCATAGGGCAGCAAGTGGGGAGGGGACTGCATAAGAGACCTAAGTCTTGCCAAGGGGTCCGAGGGTATGTACTTGTCAGGCCACTCTATGGATGCTCTTGGAGATACACTGCCTACAAAATGACCCAAAGACTCTTGTAAGCAATAGGAACTTTCCAGGCCGGCAAATTATGGTGATTTCAGGATAATTTAGATAACCCTCCAAGGCATAGGATGGATCAGGTTTGAGCTGAGACGATCCAACAAGACAGTGAATAAATGTTATGCCTCTCTGACATCAGTAGGGCTCAGCCCAGATAGACAGAAGAAGTTGCAAAATCCCCTTTGGGGAGCCAAAACATGGAGACATCAGGCAAACAAGGGGAAATACGTGACGTTTCCCCTGAAAAGGGATGCACTGTCCCGTGTGCTTGGGAAAAGAGAGGAGGAGACTTTTGCTAAGGTGCAGGGGATGAAAGGTAGCAGCTGTAAGAGATGCTGGGGTGGAGCAGAGGGCAGGTACCAGCGCGTAGGAGTCGATGAGAGAAGCAGCGTGGGAAGGAGAGGTGTCACTGCAGGCACTAAGAGGAGGGCACATCCTGCAGGCTGCTGGAGAGGGGGGACCCTCCACTTATGGCACTGCTACCTGCTCTGGAGAACAGGCCTGCTCCTCAATTACCTAGTTGGGTTAATTGTGGTACCTTTGCAAGCACAGACCCAGCAGATGCCACTGGTTCTTCTGAAGGAGACAGCTGTGCCCCCACAAAGGTTTGCACTGGTTTCACTGGATTGGCTTTAGCAAAGGTTTTTGTCAAAGCGCTGCTGTGCCCACGAGATCCCAGGAGATAAGGAGAGAAAATGTCTGGTCTTGTGTCACTCCAGTGTGCCTGGCAGGAGCGTATTTAGCCTCTTTCCAGTGAATGACACCTATTTTGGGGGTAGAAAAAAAAACAACAAAGCAAACACCCAACAGTCCAACAAAGTCACACTTCCTACGCCCCTTGTTTTTCCTTGGGAAGTATCTTCAGCTGTGGATACGTATAGAGACCCTAATGACAGTCAGCTGTCACGTCTGTAAACATACATTTACCTCCCATTAAGGGCTATTTGCCCCTTTTTGTGACCTTTCACCAGCTTTCCATACCCCAGCCATGTGGCACAGATGGTATAATCCTGTCAGGCAAAGGCAGGTGACAGTGCTGCTCAGTGTTTAGTAATCAGTGACTGTAATTAGCCAGACTGGACGCAGGCTCAGATAATGGGGCAGTCAACCAGCTGCCAGTCATGAGGCTTTTCCTGTGGACTGCAGGACAGGGGATGATATAAAGAGGACGTACATTTTTTCCAGCCTGCTTGATACAGAACTGCTGATAACGTTATAGAGGGTGTTTGTTAATTAAAAAAAAAAAAAAAAGAAAAAAAATTATTCCAGGGTGACTGATAAAGTGTGTTTCGCATCCCATGGGCATTCAGTTGGTTGCTAAATCTGATGGAGGTGTCTGGAGACTGTTCAGCAGCACCAAAGCTTTGGGGTTTTTTTGTCTATTTGGAAGCTATCTTGTGGAGCTTCCCTTACACAGCCACCTTCACAAGCACACAAAACGTGCGTGGATGAAGCACTTGGGGTTCACAATCCCTCAACCAACGGGTTTAACGCAGGAAAGGGCTGTCACTAAGCTACCAGCCCTCTGAGTTCAGAGAGCAGGATTTAGACAAGCAAAATTAAACTCAGTTGCAGTGAAAGTAAAGAAAAACCTAAATTAATTTCAAGTAAAGAGTTAAAAAAAATATGATGGGGGTACTGAAGATACTAGCATTAAGAAGTTACTAGAAAAATATTTTGCGACTGATTTTAGTTGTTTTTAGGGAGCAAGATGCTCATCCTTATTTCTGATCCCGTGTCAAAGTACACATTTAGACAATATGCAAGCTGCACGGGCTGTATTTAAGAGAAGTAAGCAGTGGGCTGAACTGACCGTATTTTCATGTGAGAGATGACTCACGGCCTCCTGGATGGCAGAAAATTCTCCATGCTGAGCAGATGCTCGTGCTTACAGTTTGTTCGGGTGAAAGAGGTTTTATTACCAAAGAGGCAACGAGTCATCTCTCACCGAGGAGAGGCTGGCATTCATTGCCTAGGAGGGCTTTTTTTTTTCCTTACTTCGGTATAGCTTTCCTGTTTTTAAACATGTGCCTCTTATTACAAAGACACTAATAATGAAATATATTTAATTAAAAAAAAAAACAAAACAAAACACAAATGCATGCATCACAATGAATCAACTTCTCCTCATCTTTTATTTCATATATTCCAATGGCTTTTCTCCCTCTACCCCTCCAAAATTACGCTATTTATCTGCACGGAGCAGATACCTTAATCTTTCGGGGCGAGGATAGAGGGGGAAGGAAAAAGCAGAGAATAATTTCAATTTCCATGCATTTATGAAAAGGCATTCTTAAATAGGCCAGGGAAAGAGATATGGCATCTATAAATAAATTATTCTGAGGCGGGCGGTGGGGCTGGGGGGTTTTTTACACATGGCCATTGTGTGAAGGGGAGGCTGCAAAGCCCGACCCGGGAGTGCAGCTGTTGTCTTTGTGCCGGGCACTTTCTGCCTCTGCCATTGTTCCTCTTTCACCCACCCCACCCCCCCTTTCCCCCCACCCCCCCCAAAATCACAACAGGCACCTCGAGGTGGCGGGGAGGGCCAAAGGATGGCTGTTGCCTTGAGAACGCCTGGCACCATCACGGAGGGCAAGGACAGGCTTCTGGAGTCCCCCCCACCATCCATGGGGGGTGTGTGTGTGTGTCATCTCTCCCCACCACCACCACCACCCCCCCATCCCAACACTCCCTCCCCTCTCTGAATCAGCAATTTCGGAGGGATGCGAATGCGTTCACCCTCCTGCGTGTGCCAGCTGGGTCTTACACACACACACACACGATTGTGTCAACAGATGGTGTAAAAAGGGGACAAAAAGGACAGTATTTCCACATTGAATATGTAATATCAAACAGGTGTGGAGGTGAGGAGATGGTAATGGGGGCCTACAGGAGAGATGGGGAGGGGCTCTTTATCAGGGAGGGGAGCAATAGGATGAGGGGTAACAGTTTTAAACTGAAAGAGGGGAGATTTAAATTAGATACTAGAAAAGGTTATTTCCCGTGAGGGTGGTGAGACACTGGAACAGGTTGCCCAGAGAAGCTGTGGCTGCCCCATCCCTGGAGGGGTTCAAGGCCAGGCTGGATGGGGTTTGAGCAACCTGGTCTGGTGGGAGGTGTCTCTGCCCAGGGCAGGGGGGTTGGAATTCGATGATCTTTAAGATCCTTTCCAACCCAAACCATTCTATGATTCTATGAATAAGGAACACCATGCTGCAGAGAAGGGCGTCCAGGTGGCTCGCAGCAGAGGAACTCATAGCTGTTCCCCTACTCTGCTCAACAGGAGGTGGGGAAATGGCCATGACCTCCCTGCTGTATCCATTGTCCCCCTCTAGGGTATGGTGAGCAGGGAGGGCTCAGCCACTGGACAGCCCTGCCCTGAAGAGCCAGCAGAGGTGGCATCCCTGCTGCCTTGCCATGGTCTGCACTGGTTTCCAGTGGCACCTCCCAAAGCCCTGCACAAAGATGCTTGACCTCTCAGCATCCTAAAAGCATGCCATGCTCACTCCCCTCCTCCAGTGGGGGCAGAAGGAGGACATGACACCAACAATGGCGGGGTTCCCTGCTCCAGCTACCTGCCTGCCTGAGGTGGAGGGAGAAATCTCCCAGGACAGCAAAACTCAAAGAGATTGTGCTGATCTAGAATCGGTGCAGTCACGGCAGATGCACTGGGGACATCTGAGCTGGGGTTACTGAGCATCAGCATGAAAGGCATCCGTGTCATGGGAGGTGTTGTGGGGCCTGTACCTCGCTATGACAATGTGACTGGTGCACATTTTCTTCTGTGGACCTGCCAGCACCTAGGATGGCTGTCACTCATGCCGCACCAACAAGTGAGGCCTCCTGAGCTTTAGGGATGGATAGCAGAGGTGGTACCACCAGCCTGACAGGAGAAGCCTGGGCATGCAAAACATAACAGGACCCCCAAAAGGTGACAAAGCAGCCCTGTTCTGCTCCAGCCGAGAAGCCCATCATGGTCAAACCACCTGTATGTTTGTACCCCAAGATGTGATCCACAGTTCACACAACAGTGGGGGTAAAAAATGCCATACTGTGATTTCCCTAACACACTAGCTCACCAGCTCTTTGGAGGGCGTCCCCTTCCTAAAACCCAGAGGAAATCCCCCCATTTCTGAGAAGACTGCTGCCCCGTCTTATCAAGCTCTTCCTTGACTGCTGAAGAGAAGGATTCATCTTAAACCTATTTGAACTTAATTTTTATATCTCTGTCTGGTTTCTCCATCTATCTCCAACGAATGTGGGACTTGCTGTCTGACGGGGGCAGGATCACACCTCAATCTCGCTGTTGAAGACTGCTAATGGAGAGCAGGAGTAATTCTGATGTGAAAGCCATGGCCACATTCTGCAAGTGGTGATAGAAACTAGGATGTCCATTACTGTGGGACTGGGAACTGACTGACTCGGCTGGATGGCTTCAGTTGCTGTCAGTGTATGCCTACTCTGTAAACTTTTCACATTGTTGTGTTGTAGGTATTAATGTATATCTCTAAATTCTTCCTTTGACTTATCCCAATGCTACAGAGTGTATCTATGGTGTATGTGTTGTGTACAAATCCACCTTATAGATATTTTTCTATTTTACTCGCAATCTGGTACACATCTGTTGTACATAAACGATGAGCTTCCTGCTCAAATCACTTTCAAATTATTCCACATACTGCAGTTTCCATATCCTCCATGATCTGTCAGTCACGTTCAAGACAATTAACTCTCTTCTTCATCTTGCAATCTTGCCCTCGCTTACCTGGCTTGGTCCTTTTCTCCTTCCTCTCTCCTAACTGGGTCAGTCAGAGGATCTTCCTGGTTCCTCCTCCAGATCCCTGTGGAAGTGCCAGCAGGTCCTCACCATGGCCCCAATCTTGTTTTTCCAGATTCATGATATCAGTCTCCACCATGGGCACCTGTAGTTTAATCATCTTTCTCCCAACAGCCTCTTGTCAAACATCTCCCTGTAATTCAGTAAAGCAGTGGAGTTCAAATTACTGGAGAGCAAACCCACCTTAATCCCCTCCTCTTCTGATGTGGTTACAAAAGATGTAAGAATATACTAACATATGGAGGCTACCACCCAAGATGCTGATCAATACTGTCTCAGTTTGAACTTGTATTGTCTCGCTTACACATCTCTCTCTCGTCTGACACATGAAGGTCTCTGGTTGGTACATCACAGACAGGGTCATTGTCCCCCCATTGTATTAATTAGGGAGATGATGTGCTGAAGATATATAAATCATGGAAATTTAATCAGGCTTATTGCATCCCTCATCTGCCAGCACAGACTGGAATGAAAGCTGTAGTGAAGTAAAGGCTATTCCAAATGAGAGGGAGCAGCAATGCCACATTATGGTCTTGAGCAGTTTCTCAAGATAAAGCATCTCCGGGGGATCTCTTCTCTCACACGCACTCAGGTGCAGTCCCCAAGTCAGGCTAGGTCATTTATTTAAAACTTCTATTCAGCATATATGAATACCAGGCTGATGAGCTGCAGGTGGTTCACTCATGCAGAAGATGGGAAGGGAGGACAGCTCGTGAGATGGTTCTGGGGATGCTCACAGTGTCCTTCAGAGGCAACAAAACTCCAGGGTGAGAGCAGGGGGCAGGCGGGCACAGGCTAGTGGATGGAGCAAGCAGGCTTGGATCCTTTTCTCCCCCACACCCCTTCCTTTCCAGACTGCTGTGGTCCACCATGTCCTTTGCTCACCCCTCCTTGCTGGTGGCACAAAGAGGGGAAGAGTGAGTCTCCCTATGTTTAAACCAACCTCAATAAAAGCCCAGCCATGAAACACCAAGCTGCCATCTCCACAGCCAGCTCTACCTGTTGGGGCACAATAAATACTACCCCTGGAATAACCATTTAAGCAGACATCTGGGGCAACTTGTCAGGTAATTTCCATTTGCTTAATCAGATCCTGTAATAGGTGTTAAATAGTAACATCTCCTTACCGTGCTGGGAACCTGACTTATCCACAGGCTATTTCCTAGTAGGAAATTGAGGCTGATAAAGTGAATTTGCTCAGTGTGGGGTACAGCTATAGAAAAGCCAAATCAGGGTGGGGAAAAAAAAAATCTCATCTTGATATGAGAATTTGGGTGAAGTGCAATAAGCATTTGTTGTCTAAAGGACATGTCGCACTGAAGTTTTTCATCACCGTGCCTTGCCAGAGCCAGCATGATTAGCACCTATTGAAATCAATTAGTTTAATCACAGTAATATCCTCCAGGTCTGGAGGGGTTTGTAAGACGAGCCCCAAAACCTTGTCTCTACTGGGAAAATTACCCATTGCTGACAATGGCTACACCCTAACAGATGCAGATGAATAAGTAAACACATTAAAGCTGCCGAGGTGGACCAGGACAAACAGCACTGCTTGGTAACCACTCCGTGTTACTCATCTGCCAATGTGTTGGCTGCTATTTAACTTGTTCCATCCTGATTGACACTGGAAGCTAAACCAGTCTTGTTCAGCCTTTGTTTCTCCTGTGAGCAAGGTATGAAGCCTGAGCTGCTCGGGGTTTTCAAAACAGCGTTTAAAAACAAAGATGAAAGAGTTATTATAATAAAGCGGGGTATAAAATCAGTGCTGGGAAAATTATTTGAACTTCAAAACGCTCCTATAAGTACTGCTGTATGGGATGGAATATAATACAGATTACAGCTAGTGCTAATAAGTAAAGATGAAAGCAGATATTGTGCAAAAATTTGGGGGGAGGAGGAGGGGAGCAGAATTAAGTACTAAGTCAGACCAGCAGAACTGTCAAATGTGTTAGACTACATTCACAAGCACTCATGTGTGATACGCCAGCACAAAACATAAACATTTGTTTGCTTTGTGTAATTTTGCTTTTTAGAGTAAAAGGGTTGGGTTGTTGGTTTGGTTTTTTTTTTTAGGAGGAGGGCTTTTATCTACGTGCTGGAATTTTAAATGTCCTATATCCTGCAAGGATTGTTTGAAGCAGTTCCAGAAGAACTGCTTTTCATTAGCAAGTGCTGACTCAACGATCTGTAGAAATGTATTGTGTTCATCAAAAAAATTTAAAGAAAATTATTTGTTTTCACTTTCTTAAAGGTTAAATAATTTCATTTGGACTTCATCACTTCAATCATTATATGCTATAAAAGTTAATGTTTCAAATATGATATCATCTGAAAATCAGAATAAAGCCAAACCAAACTGGTTTGATTTCAGTGAAGTCTTTGATAACAGTTCTTTTGAAGACTTCAAGTAAAGCAATTCCCAATGTCATTTCTCAGGAAATTGTGAAATTTTAGTTTTTTGTTTAAATTTGAAAAAAATAACCCAAAATTAACCTGTTGGCATTTCTTAAGGAACATAGATGTTGAACTCAGTCGAGTGCTGATATAATTGTGCCCAGTAGCCTAAGGGTTTCCTTAAAGTGAGTAAATGCCTGTGTAGTTATATGTGATCTAAGTTTGGACATATAGGATCTAAGTGTGAACATGAAGTTTCTCGGGCTGCCCAGGCAGGGCACTGGCAGCTTTTTGGGCTGCTCTAATATAATCCAGAATCACGGTTATTGCTTTACAGCAAAATAAGCAAATTACAGTCACGCTTTTTCCCACGCAGGTCAGCTGTGTGAAAGGGGCTCAAGAAACACTAAAATGACACCCTGTTTACACCTATGCTGACAAATAGCTCACTCACTGGCCCTGAGGCTCCGTGGTACAGCTATGTCCCTGCTCTTGGCCTTTCTCACCCTTCAAAAGAGAGCGGTGTGAGAATCAGGCATCCATCTATACCAGCTTTATCAGCTGGTGAGTAAAAGACATGATTTGTTTACATTCTATATCAAACCACCCCTGGTGGAGACATTACTCTTTGTGCACTTTTTTGAAGCCCCTGATTACCAAGAAAGAGCGGAGGGCTGAATTCATGTCCATTCACCATAGGCTACAAGAGAGTTTGAGGCCAGCTGTTATCTATCTATCTCAGAGAGGTTCACTCATGCCATTTTCTTGCCTGTGCCCCCAGTTTTTCTGTTCAGCCAGCCTGCAGCAATAGCCCTGAGAAGCACAGATTCTTCCTTTCATCCCTGGTTCATCCTCAGTTCCTATCAAGCATTGACTTCTGAACGAATAACGTCATCTTACACTCACAAACTCTTCAGACTCAAGAAGCATTGCCTGCTCTCAGTAAAACTATCTAAGCAGCCCTGCTCCTCCACTGACAAATTCTTTCAGTGCTGCTACATATCATAGCAATGGTCATACTCAGACCAAAGGTCTGCCTGGCCCAGAAGCTTCTCTCCAACAGAAACCAACAGCACGTGCCCAGGGAAGAGTATGAAAACACATAGTGATGGGTTTCCCAGAAGCTGTGTTCAGGATCTCCTGTGCCAGCAGTAAAATCTTTCTGTTTAGTTTTCCACAGTGGGAATCTTCTGCCATAGATTGTCAGGTGGTTTTTTTAGCCCATGTCAACTCTCAGCAGTCATAACGTGCACCAGCAGGTTCCACACCTCAATACACACTGCATAAAGAAAAACAATTTTGTAGATTTGAACTGCTTATGTTCTGGACCCAAAGACACCTAGATCTTGTTGGAAAGAGATGAAGAACACTCAGTCTCTCTATTCTTTTTCCTCAAAACTAAAGAGTTATACAAGTCACTCTGTGTATGAAGGCATTTCCATACTTATTTTCTTTCTCAGAACTTTCTCCAGTTCTCCACTATCCTTTTTAAGAAGAGGGGACACAAAATCTGTAGGGATTTATGCAGCCTCTTTTGTTCTCTATTTCTTTTCTAATAATTCCTAACATTCAATTTACATTTATATTGCTACTGAGCATTAAAATGATGCTTTCATACAAACTATTCATTATAATTCCAAGATCTCATTCCTAAGTGGTAACATTCAATTCGGAGCCCATCACTCTACATGGAGAGTTAAGATTGCTTTTTTACAGGATATCACTTATGTTTATCTACCTTGAACCAGTGATATCAACATTTGCAATACAGTCAAAACTTCAAGTCCAGCAAGACAATAAACATTTTTTTTAAAAATAATCAAAATTGTATTTGATTAAGACATTCTCATTTGAATCTATTTCACTGAAGGATTTCCCACCACTGATACCATGACAGTGTAGTATCAAGAGACCTCTGTGCAGTGTTGGATATCACTTTCCTTTGAGCAATATCACTCTCTCTCTTAATATTCTTATAGAGGACTCAGAGTCCTCATGCTATTTTAGAGCCACAATTCCTAGAGACAAAGGAACACAAGAGAATTCCATCTTCCATTAACAAAATTCAAGTAAATTTCAAGCTATCATGGGCATAAAAGTTAAAGCTTAAAAATGTGATATAATGTGATACAATTGCATGGTCAAGAAGAACAGTAAACAGACGAAATTTTTTTTTTTTCATTTTTACATCCATTTTAAGCCTATTTCATGCTTTTTGAAGCATAGTTTTTAACAGGATAACAGAATTTTGATGTTGAACATGGGACACATATATGTACAGTCTATTAAATGTATTTAGAATGGCAATGTGTGATATGGTACTGACATAGCCTAGAGCTAATTGGGGTTTTCTGTTTTCTTTTTTTTTTTAAAGAAATCTGGAAATGCTGTCAAATAAATCCTATCATCAAGACCATACTAGTTCTTGAAAGCTTGGTGGGAAAAGATTTAATACGTTCAGGAAAACACCAAACAGACCACAAAGATTTAATAGCAAGTAGCATGGTGGTGAAGACTGTGATGTTGGAGATTCCTGTTTAAGACCTGATGGTGATATTATCTCATTATCCAAATGAGTTTTCTGCCCCACAGGCTCTTGACTAGTGTAGGAAGCATTGCTTACAATCTCTTTTCATGGAGCTATTCCACCATCAGATATCAAGATCCTGTTCTGAAGCATGATCTCTGACTTAGAAAAACAAAGCATGAAAAATACAAGCATTATTCCTTGTATATATTGCTATATATTGCTTCAGCCTGGAGAAGAGAAGGCTTCAGGGAGACTTTATAACAGCCTTCCAATATCTGAAGGGAGCCTATAGGAAAGCTGGAGAGGGACTCTTTATCAGGGAGTGTAGTGACAGGATAAGGGGTAACGGTTTTAAATTGGAAGAGGGGAGATTTAGATTAAATATTAGGGAGAACTGAGAAGTTGTGGATGCCCCATCGCTAGAAGTGTTGAAGGCCAGGCTGGATGGAGCTTTGAGCAACCTAGTCTAGTGAAGGTATCACTGCCCATGGCAGGAGGGTTGGAACTCGATGATCTTTAAGGTCCCCTCCAACTCTAACCATTTTATGATTCTATGATTCTATGACAAGCCTGGGGTATGTACAATTAATTTTTAAAGCAGACTCAATGAAACTCTCCTGCCTTTTCTGGCTGAGAAGCCACTGTCAGCAACACCAACCATCTATCCTGCACCAGTGTGTCTTTAACAGTAATCCTCACACTCTCAAACAGAACCTGAACAGTTTGCTCAGCGTCAAGTTTTTCTGCTCAGTTGTGTGTTTCACAGATAATTCCTCTTGAAGAAGAAGCCACCATAATCTCATAAAAATTTCACCCTGTAGAAAAAGCTGACAGTCTCAGTTGCCTAATTAGAGCAAAGAAAGGCCACTTTCAATGACTGAAATGTCAGCAGCATAATTGCACAATAGTTTTAGCAGGCAAAAGTATTCTGTATAAATGAAACCGTCTGAAATTCTTTTGTAGTGTGTATGAGCTATGGGTTTGTTTGGCAGAATAAATATTGCAACATGCACACCATAGATGAGAAAAATCACATCTACAAACAGTTAATGGATTCCTTCATATATCAATACTCTTTTGTCATAGTATACTTCTGCCTACAATAGCAGTAAAAGATAATTTGCAACCTGCTGAAGAGAAACTATGAAGAGTTACATCATGGTACTTCTCTTCAAATCCACTTGCCCCTGGAATGGAATAAACAAAGTTTGGATTACTGCAAGAGCGTGTGTTTTGCACACAGAACCCACAGAAAGCAGCATTACTGTAAGCCTGCTGGGAAAGTACAATAAAAATAAATCAGAATGAAAGAAAGCACTGTGGTTAATATATAAAGATGGAAAGCCAGAATGAGAGGTTAAAAGGTGGGAGCTTAATGGTTATTGTCCTATCATATTTTAAGAACTTGATCTTCATTTTTCCAAGGTAAATGTAGTGCCAAGTAAATGCAGGTCCATATTTCTAGCCTTAATACTTACTTATGAAGATGTTGGGTGTTATTCACTTGGCAGAACAATCCTTAAATAACAAAACATGTTTTGTAAGTACATAATGTAAAGTGAAGGTTAAACTGAGTTATTTTTTTTATTTAGAGGGTTCTTGATTATCAGCGAATGACACACCACCTATCTAACTGGAAGCAGAGTGGGAAAATGTTACACAGACACGATCGCATCTTGTGACAAGGAATGGATAAACCACTTAATTGAAGGGAAGGCGCATGACCTTTCAGCACTAAATCAGCATCTGAGTTGTGAGTCTTTAACCACCATTTTGAGAAGCATCAACAGTTGCAGCCAAGAAAGCTGTCCTGCCCAGAGAATAAAAAAGGCAGAAAAAAAAGTAAAAGGAAGAAGAGACAACGCATCATGGTGAGAAAAATTTTGCTTTACTGAATATACTCTGTATTTGTCAGTCAAAAATGTTTCAATGTAAATTAAATTTTGAATAGTCTTGGACTAGGTGGGAAGTTTTGTCAAGGGAAGTTAAGAAGACACTACTGTAAAACAGAAAAAAATGATACGGAAGTCACTGAAATGTAGTATTTTTTTTACTAGTGCAAGTTCTGTTCAGCTTCCCTGAGGATTTCCTCTGACTGTGTATTCATTGATCCCAAAAAATATTTGGGTTCATGCTTGCTGCAAGAGATGAACTGCTGATGAATCCGAAAGAGAGTTTTAAGGTCTCCCATCAGGGCAGTTAGTCATGCCAGGGTTGCTCTGTGAAGGAGCCTGGAGACTGAAAGCGCTGAGAGGTCCAATTCTCACTGTATTTATCTCCCATTCTGCAGTGGGGACAGCCTCAAGAATCCCAGTTCCTATCAGAGCCACAAAATCTCAACCCCAAAGTAGCTGATCACTAAATTGAAGTTGCTGGTCTGTCAAGAATGCCAACTTTACCGAGCAACTGCAGGGAGCCTATTTATATTCAAAACACTATGTGTCAGCACTCTTGAAACTTTTTTTTTTTTTTTAATTTTTGATCCAGCAAATTGCAAAAGGGTTTATTTTTTATCCAGTTCAGACTGAACTTCTCAAACCGTAAGATTCTCAAGTCTGGATTCCTTTCCCTAATAGCCTCCAGTGCTGCAGGCTATTTAAACGATAGAGGGTTCAGCTCTACCTTTTGTAGTTCTTACAGTTTTCTTCATATATTTAGACCATCCTTGGTGTGCATTATTTGCATTATTAGCTCCCAGTTATTCCCCATTTACCATAAAAAAGCAATCAATTACGCCATTTGAAAGTGAAAGTTAGAATATCAGTTGGTTTGCTAGTTTTTATACAGCACATGCAGCTCTGTGGAAGCTTAGCCAATGAAGCCCAGTTTAATATGGCTTTATGCCTGGCATTTCAATTATCCCATGTGGGCTCTGTTTTTCAAAGTTTAGTTCAACAGCTCTCTCTTCTGAGGACTTGGATATTTAAAAGTATATTTTATATACTGTATAAAGAACATACATCAAATCTCTGACAGATCTGTCATACTTCTCAGAAGACAGACAGAACATGTTCACTGTCTAGATTAGTAATTAAAAAAGTTACAAAGAGCTTATAAATAATATGAACTAAAAGTTCTTACCATAAATTCCATTCCTGACATCTCAGTCCTCTGCAGTTCCCAAATCTGCTGCCATGCCTGTTTCCCTTCACAGTACCAAGTTTTACCCTAAGTATTTGAAGCCAGACTGGTTTCTGCTTTCTGTCTCAGTGAAGCCTTCACAGCAAGGAACAACTACCTCTGATCCTATTAAAATGCATTTTATATATTTTTCAGGCTGTGTTGGCTGTAAGATTAATACGCACCTCTAGTTTCAGAGGTCATACTGGCTCTTTAAAAAGAAGCACTTTCTCTTTTGGTGATTTGAATTTCTCAAGAATCATGTAAGGTAATACACCTAACCTGGAATAAACAGAGAAAAGAAAATCTGTAAGACTGTAGCTATCTATTACTATAGATTTACCTTTGAAAACAGTCCTTGTGTTTGCTTTTTTTCTGACTATATTATTATTAATAACTTCAGTGGCCATGTAATCACAAATGTGCAAGGCATTACAAGATACCCACAAGTCTCAAATAATGTTAAAAAAAAAACAACAAGGAAGAACAATTGCCTCCAGTGATGTGAGTTTGTATATCATGAGCAATGTAATCATATTTCATAGGATGTTTTGTATCTTCTCTTTGTCAAAAAGAATATGAAAATCTATTTTCCACTGTTTGGAAGTGACAATTCTAATAAGTGAGCATTTACTGCAGGTAAATATTTTTGTCTGACCATAAAAAAGGAAAAATGCATACAGACGGGAGTTTTTTTGCAGCTTGAAAAGATGGGCATCTATTGTAGTGCTCGCATATACGACACGGTGAAAATCTTCAGTGAGGACTGGCAAGCAGATGTGTTTCTTACACACTGCACATGAATGTTCCCTGTCTTACTGCAATGACCTTATGATCCCTGGTGCCAAGTGTTCAAGTCCCAGCTGTGGATTTAAACTCAATCTCATTTTGAGTTTCCATTCTGTTGGCAGCGGAGTCATTCTTCACTGCACTGCTCAAGCCAGAAAAGGCTTCCTGACTCAGAGGCAGACTCAGATAAGCGATGGCTATAAGAGAAGTTGTAATTGCACGAGCTCTTTCTTTCCTCCAACAGGTATTACTACAAATGAGTGTCATTGAAAATTCTTCTGAGCTTAACAGGGTAGATAACCTCATAGGCAATTGTGAATCTAACACGGTGTCCAGATTAGCAAAGTAGGCAGAAAAAAAGGCTCGTGTTATTTAACCCCTTCCCAGCAAGCATGAATTTTTGGGGTAGGTTATTTTAAGAAAGCCTTCTGAAGTATGGAAGATGAGTAGGCAAGCCAAGGCTGAACATTAATGACAGCTGCACTGCTGATTAATACAGCAGACTGTTAACACCACAAAATCAGGTAACCAGAAATTAGGCAATGCCAGAGTAACAACTGCTCTGTTTTCTTTTCCCCTCTCTGTACATAAACATTGTAAATGACATCTGCTATTTCTTCTCACTGAGTGCACAGATCAGGTCCTGCTTGTTAAACAGCTGCTATTCTGTGCTTACTTTATCCTCACTATTCAGTCAATACAGCATTCACCCTTTCCAGCACACTGTTCAAAGCATGACTTGATACCAAAATATTAACTTCCTCAAGGGTTCTTGACTCTCCCACTGTTATTTCTTAGTTCCTTCTAAATATTAACAGATTTATTCACACATCACTGTGCAGCGTGCGGTGCCATTGCTGGGCATATTTCACAAAGGAAAGCTGATGTGCATCTGCTGAAACCAAAAATAGAGAGTTGTAAAACAAATTTCAGAGCTCCAGGGTCTTGCATTTTCCAGGAGTTGGCTCTGAGCAGCATCCAATAGGCTCTGAACAGATACCCCACCGGCCTCAGCTGCCGGGGCAAGCACAACGCGTTCTGGACGTCAGATTCGGTGCATCACAGGCTGTTGCACAGACAGTAAGAAATAAATGCCCAGCGAGCAAGCCTTTGCTGAAATGAAAGCTTAAACTTCATTTAAGTCACACGCTGCCAGGCTAACTTCAAGCATAAAAAAGTTCTCTTTGTTAAATTTCCTTTCAAGCCAACGAAGAGGCCAACAGCATTCCTGGCACTCGCAGCTGATCTGGCTTTCTCACCGTCGCTATCAGAGTGATCCTACAGAAGCAAGCTTCCAGCCTTCCAATTTGCCATCACCAGGATTTTCTAACTCTGAGCTTCTGTTTCATAGTTCTTTTCCAACTCTGAGCTACTCCTCGACCTGTCTACCTAGCTTTTCCTCAATGACTGTTCCTGTCTGCTACTGCCTTCCCAGATTCATAAACCCTGTTTACCTTGACAACACCATCCGTTGCCTTTGCTCTTGTCTCCGTTACTCACCTCCCTGCCCAGCTGTGGCTGCAGTCAGCACCACTCATGGGCCACCTCTCAGGTGGCTCCTACCATCTCTTTCTGCTGCTGACCAAGGTGTCTCTTCTCTCCAACTCCCCCATCTCCTACTCCACATGCTCGTTCCTCACCTCACTGCACGAAGCCAGATTGAAATTCCCAGTTCTGTTTGAGCATCAAGTGAGCCAATACTGAAAACACAGAAGAGAATCTCCCCATGGAGACCAAGAGCCTTCTGTGAGGACCATACTGAAAGAAACGAGCTGCTCACCCTGATATATATGGATATAGCTATTTAGGGATGGTTCATGTGCAGTCAGGTCACACCAGTGATTTCTGAGAGAGAAAGCAAGCTCAATTCAGACACAAATCACAGACTTTAGCTGCCAAATGCTAATGTTGATACTGAGCCAGGGCAAACTGAGGTATTTTTCAGTGCTTATGAGTGGAGTAATTGTGGGGTTTTTTTCCAAAGAAAGAGCAAAAGATGCATTCTTACTAATTTCAGGTTCATTTTCTAAAACACAGAGGGACTAAATTTCCTCTTGTAAACAGTTAGAAGAGTGTTCTTTGTTTTTTTGGTTGTTTGTATTTTTTCTTAATTTTTGTTTTAATAATATATATTTGCCTCTATCTCAGTTCTCTAGACATTTCAAAATTCTGAGCTTAGGCAGATCTTGGCAAAGGAAAATGTCAGATAATTTTGGCAAAATTATAAGGAACTAAAGACAGTCTCCTAGTGAAAGGTTCTTTATTCAAGAATTGATGTTACCACTTCACCTATGAGAGTTTGCTCATATGGGTAAATTTTCTGGATTTGCCTAACAGTAATTAATCCCTGTGCTGATACACTCAGTTTTTCTGGAACATTTCAAACACCTTTACAGTCAAAATTATTGCACTTGATGGCCCCAACTCAGGGTTTCTGATACATCCACATTTCTGTTTCACTTTAGTGGAGTTTAGCCAAATAAAGCATAAACTCTTGTTCATTGTTCTGATAGAGGATTAGTTAGACCTCCCAAGCTAGCAGTCCATCTGCTCCGCCAGCTAATGCTATTGTCCCGGAGACACCACCTCCTTTATTGTTCAACCAAACAGTCCATGCCAGCTCTTTTCTCAGCTGACACTGACAAGTACATGTCAACCCGTTTGCATTCTCCCGCACACATCTGGGACATCAAATATAGCCTTTCACGGTTTCAGGCAGTTTAAAGCCTCGTAAGAGCTAGGAAATACACTACTATAAAAATACAAATATACTCAAGCTTTTAATTGCACAAGATTAGTCTATATTATTGACACAATGTCCAGATGTTTTTGCTTTGCTCTCTTCTACCTTTCTCTTCTAAAGACATACTAGTTAGTGCTGCAACGTGAAATAAAATGTTTTAAAGCATTCAGCAAATTTAAAATACACTTATGTATAAAGAAAATCCCTAGCATAACATGTTTTTTTAATAGATACAAGAGTAGAATCTCTTTCACTGAAGACTGCTTTTTGGGTTTAATCCACAAAATGGAAGCACCAAAACAAGGAAATCAATTCTTGACAGGAGGTCCCTGAAAAGCTCTTGCTGAATAAACTGATGCAATCTCAGTACAGGACTTATAGTCAGCAATGACAACAAAATTCTCATTACTCCCAGAATCTCAAGGAAAAAGCAAGAGATGCAGTGAAACTATAGTTGTTGCAGGTGGTAAAAATCCAAGATTATTGATAAGGCTCAGACTAAACTCAGTGCTCTACCCCTTATCACGTCTAACACTGCTTCATTCAAACCTCATGTGAACTTCATGTGAGCCAAAACAATAGAGCCTTACTTGTTAATGACAGAAAAGAAAACAGAGTAGATGTATAAAGGCATTATACTTTAAAACAAGCTAAAATTGCAGCTGTTGCCTACAACACACAAGTATTTGAAGACACAAAGAAACAATACATCTACTCATTGGCACAGTGTCTTCATAAGTTATTAAAATATTAAAAATCCACTTCTGCTGATTCATGTGGCACTTAGGGACTGTTATTTACTGGATATTCCAAAAAGGAGCCAAGCCTCACAGAAAGGGCAAGCCTTACAGAAAGGGAAATGGTGTCTCTGTCATGCCAGACCACACTCTCAATGCGTCCTTCAAATGACCTCTATGGTGGCTCTTAGCCTCTGACGGGCAACCACAATGACCACAGCTCTTGGACCAGGGCGATAGGTACTAGCTTTAAAACAGAAATCTTAATTTCATTTATGTCAATGTAAACCCATCTCTAGTGATTTCTCTAGAGTGAATTCTGCCTCCAAATAGGAGGCATCTGACAATTATCCACCAGTGTCCCAGTTTAACTAAATTGGTTTTAAATTGGAACAACTCGTTATATGGAAGGGGGAGCTAAAGGGGGATATAGTTTTGTCTGAGACACATGATTAGATTTAAGCATTGAAAGGGAAGGTCCCATCCTCTGGACACAGGCTGTCAGACCCACACAGCCACTTCCCTCCCATCACCCCCCCCCCCCCCCCCCCCCCCCCCCCCCCCTTCTTTTCCTTTTGCCTTTTGCTGAAAAGCATTTCAGCAAATGAAAAATCTTAATTATATTTTTTTACAAAGAGGGCAAAAGCACTTGTAATTTGTTTTAACACAAGCAAGCTCAGCAAGGTGACATATAATCAAGCATTCCCAGACTGATGTATTAAAATGCTTTTCTGCCAACTCCTCCCTGCATCTATGATGTAAGAATTCTCCTTCGTTATTCCTTTTTATTATTTTCCCATGCAGATCACCATGACCTGTGCTGATCTTTGGGAGTGTAGGTGGTAATAGAAAGCCCCTTCAATCACTGTAAATCTTTTTCTTAAGTATTTAAATGGTTTGTTCATTAAACATCCAAACAGAAAACATTCCTCGGTGAGGAAACTCATGCTCTGATTTATCTATAATAACCGAAAGAACAGAGCTAAAAAGGTGCAAGGAAGCCAGTGAATCAACAGTATTTCCTTCTTTCAATAAGAGGCCACTTTTGTCAGGGACGAGACAAAGAAATAGAAATATTTTCACATAAATTATTCTATAAGAAAAAGAAAGCTGTATATATACACATATCAGCTGAACTTTGTCTGCATTCTCAGCATGGATGGCTTTCCCAACTCTGGCGTTAACCTAAGAAAACATATCCATCTGATCCTAACTGCTAAAGTGTAGGAGACCTCTCTTCAACAGCAACCAACTTCTTCCAAATTGCAAAGCATTCCAGCTCCCCTAGATTAGAAAACAGTAGACTGGAAAATTGCAGGAGATTGGTTTCTACGGACTCTCTGTTTACAGCTGCAGACTGTAACAAGACAGCTATGACTCGTTCTGCAAAGGAGCTTGCCTACAGCAAGTGCCCCAGAGGCAAGCGGGGATCTTCTGTTCCAATAGTAGACCTCTAGCAAAAATCAGTGTGTGATTAAGTCTGGAATTCTGCCTTTCTTCCTGTCCTCCTCCAATTTTTAGTATTATTATTATTTTTGCTTAGGCAATCAGCCTAAATAACATTAAGGAGACTAGAATCTTGGCTGGATTTAATAAAAATATTATGTGGAGAAAAAAATATATCCAAGAAGTAATGAAATAACAAGGAATTACTATAAAAAAAATCTCCCATAATCAGATACTGCTTTTATCACATCATATGCATTAAACTTCTCTGAACTGATGTCCTTTTCATCCTAATGTACTAAATTAAATATCTGTTCCTTGTAGAATTTGATTCATCTAAACTAGATTAAAATCAAATCATGAACAAAATCAATTTCACTTAAAGTACAATAATCCCAGCCCACTGAGGCCCCCTTCTAGTAATCACAATAAATGCTGTCTTTACCACCATTGCTATCCCTTATTTTTCCCCCTAGCCTTTCACTCAATGCATAATTTTCCTATCATATTATAAATTATGACCTTGTATATCTTATTCATATCTTATTAGAGGAAGTTGGCCAAGAAGCCAGAGGCAAGACAACCTCATTCAAACATTCCTCCAGGGTTTTCAGGTCAAGTCATTTTTTAAATTGGGATTGGTATAAACCTCAAGGGATTTCTTGATTTAAGAAAGAACTACAAATATTTAAGCTGTCTTGGGGGGATTATGCTGACATTAGATCGTGGGATTACCTCCTGCATAAGACTCAAGGGATTTGGTCTGGTTCGGCATCTTGTCAGAAAACTGGGCAAAAATGCTTCTTATGTGATGTTAATCAGATATTCAATCATTCCTTGCTATAAGCGTGTCAAAAAGTATCAAACAAAGGCAGAGGGAAGCAGTTGCTTCGAGATGTGTAGGAAATAAAAGCAATCCTCTGACATACTGTAGCATTTTGGCTTTTTCATAAGGCAGGGCAATTTCTGGTGACAATGGGCCAAAATCCCGAAAGCAGCTTCAAATCACTTATACACCAACCATCTCTGAGCTTGTCCCTTGGAATTGTGGATGATCACTACCAGGTGGTATCTAATTAAATACTTTTACTAATAATTAATAACACTTGGCACTTCGACAAGAGAGTACCATTTGTCTTGGAGCACTTAAATCTAATAAACAACTCTGACAACAATCTTCAAAAACAGGAAACAGCTATTGTAGCTGATGCAGTTGGAACTGAGAGAAGGTTTTAGGCAAAACCCCTTCTGTCCCACTCAGATCCCGGCTCTGACTCAGATCTGAGGCCAGTCTTGAATTGCAATCGAAACCATCCTGTCAACAGCAGCACTATAATAAATTCTCTGACCATCAAAAGTAAGTGTGAAAAATGTCATTCTCCTTCAGTAATTTCCTTCTTTCTCTTCTGTTTTTTTTTTTTTCTTCTAAAGCAGAAGTTAGAGGGGGAAAATGACAGGAGTTGAAGTCATTCACCACTGGAACAATAAAAGCAACAATAGCCAGAAACATCCAGAAATAAAATGGCTACTTCAGAACTGTACTGTTTGGTTCTGCCAGATGTATAGGGTCAATGCCAGACCATCACACTGAGAAAAATATTGCAAAGGAAAATGGATTTTTTACAGAAGGAATGTCAAAACAAAATTAGAAGTCACTCTCAGAAAGGGGTGATAATGTCTTGTCAAACATGGATCATAAAGTGCATTTTTTTGTAAACTTACTCAACAAATGAAAAAAAAAAAAAAAAAGCAAGCCACCAACCTAAACTCACATCTACTAATTGTAAAGTATACACGTGTCCAGTGTTTGTTTGTTTTCTCTTCAGCTGCTTTACTGGACAATGAAGAAAATGTCCTTCTTCAAAGGCATGTTCTTTACTCCTTCATCCAACCAAAGTATCATCAGACACACCTCTGCTCTCCACCAGTGCAGCATCACCTATCACCAGTACAACATATTGTGCAAAGACACAATCAAGGTTAGTTTCAAAATGCAGAGGCAGAATATAAAGCAGACTGGACTGTGATAGGAAACTCAATCATAAGTCTGTACTTTTTAACGTTCCTTGACAGCACCCGCTGTTGGAGAAATCTATCTCTTGATGCATAGAAAGCTCTTATGTGACAACTCCATTGAACCAGAATTTAGCTGTAACAGTCTCTCTATTTCAAACACAGGCTTTCTTCTTTGTATCTTTAAGGCAGCACAGGAATCACACTGTACATAACAACAAAGATTGTCTATGCTGGAGAAAAAAAATAATGAAAGAAAAACCAAAAAACCAACCCTAACTAAACTTGACAGGAAACTACTTTCCACTCACTCATGAAGAGATTCCAGCATCACTGACAACAAGCCCTGCTGATTGGGGTCAGTCACTTTTCAAGCCCAAGGGGACCGTCTTTTCCAACTTCAATCACAATCTCATAACTCCTCTATAAATAAACATACCAAGGAACAAAAAAAGCAGGGAGAACCAGCAGTCACAACCCACACACAACAGTGGCATCCATTAAACTGGAGCAGTAATGCTGCTAGAACTAGTGTTCTAGCAAGTCTGGAGAGGAAGGAGTCAGTCTCCTCCACACAGATGAAACAAGCTTTATTTGAACTATGTTTACAACTTTAAATGGTTTGGTAATTTTACAAGCACATCTGCCCAGACAAATGCATTATAAACACTAAACACCATCTGAGAAGCTTCTAACTTTTTATGTTCACAAAACAAAAACTGCAATAAAATGTGTCAGATGTTTAACTAACACAAAAATGGAAGTTCATTTTTAATGCTGATTTTTGGATAAGACTTTGGTGCTTAGGATTTCAAGAACCCGTTTTTGTCATTGAATCTACAACTTCAAGCAATCTCTCTGTAAAACAGGAAAATATAAATCATGATGGTTAACTGAAAAGTGTAACTTATTTCATATTAGTCTTATCCCAAAAGACCAATAATTTTACAGGGGAGAACAACACTGGTTTAATTCCTAGCAATGTGTATCCTGAGACAATCCAACGTGAAAGCCTATGTGAGTGTGGAGGGAAAGAAGCAGAAAGAGGAGATAAGAGATTAACTTTAAAAGATTTCAATTTATGGATCAGAAGCAGTTGTATTGAATGCATATGAACTCAAATGTTTATGGTTTTTTCTTGTCAAGGATCCATCAACCATTTTATCTTTTTCAGGATTTTATGTGAATAGGAAATATTGCTTCAGGCAGTCTTAAACCATCAAAGAAAAAAGAGCACATGTATTTCTAAATTTCATTTTGGCTATTTAAAAATTAATCTGCATCCATATCTGTACATCAGTTTCTAGATACAGAGCAAGTCTCAGGATCAAAATACCTGAAGGAATTTCTTGTAACATCAGTATTTCTGAGATGAAAAAAAAAAAAAAAGTCACTATTTTGGAAATCCATGCCAGTGAGGACAAAAAACCTAGGAACTGTTTACTCAGTACAAGAGAGACTTGAAATTTCTTTTCCACATATGCCATAACTGCCAGCAAAGAACCATCCTAATATCACAGCACTATAGAAAGCTACTACTAATAAAATCACAGGATGTCAGCCTGTCCATCTCCCTAATATGAGGCAGGATTAAGCATGCCTAGTAGATACCTGCCTAACCTATACTTAAAAACTCAGCAGAAATAGGCATTTCACAGTCTCTTGTGTAACTTATATCAGTGTTTGGAGAGTCTTTTTAGTGAAAAGTATGGCATGATGCTATATTTTGTCTACCTTCTATGTAGGCAACCAGTGAATTAAGTTCTGTGTTCTTAGTATTTAGACATCCCTTCAGCATTATCCCTGTGTGCTGATCATATGGCATCTGCCAAAGGCTCTCTCTATAGTTATGTTATAAAACACATGGGGTCAAGCAGTGGCACACAATTATCAATACTCACTCATTCAGTCAGGCCAAATAGCATGTCCCAGGTAGTGCCCAACTAATGCATGTGAAATAGGAGGAACCAATAGCAATTTCCACTTGATGGCACAAAGCATCCCATTCTCTTTTGGAGGAAGTTTAAAGAACAGGGGAGAATTTAGCCATACAGATGCAAACTCTGTTGCATTATTTGAGGGCCAGAGAATGGGCCTGAATGGTTTTTTTATACTAATATAGTCCTAGCCAAAGGGAATGAGCATGTTTCCATTAGCAAATAATTCAGACTAATTAATGCAATTCTGTTTTTCTGCCAATATATAAGCATAAAATTAGCATTCTGTAAATATTTAAGATGAGATTACGTTTCCTCTGTGAAATCACATTTCTAATCTGTTCCAAACAAAAATACATGCCAAATCCTTGAAAGAAGAAAAACCTTCACGCTATTGAGCACCTGATTTATTAATAAAAAGAGCAATCCAAAATTAATATTGCTGTATTCAAAAGTTGAGTCTTTTTCCTAGTGCTGTCTGCTCCTAGGATTCCTCTATACCAAACCTGAAAGGTTTAACCATTTCCCTTATTCCTCAGTAGCTCTATAAGGCAGCTGCCCCCACAGATCCCACTCAGTGCTTTCTCAGCAGTTCACTGTCTGATCTAACATTGCCAGAACAACATGCGATACATTCCATGAAAAGGGATGCTACGTTATTTTATCACATGCCAGTAGAAGCTGCCTTTTTCACAGGAGTCTTAATGGTGAAGGATATACTTTGTCTTGTTATATTGGCCTCACTCCACAACTGGTAAGAACAGCGCGAGTCATGGCCTGCAGCCTCTCCTCTAATCATAGTGCTAATTAGCTTGAGAGAAAAGAAAGAAGGACTAAACCTTTGCAATGCTCAGTAGTGACATAAATGTCTGGCACCCAGTTACAGGATTGGGTAGATCTGCATTATGTTGTCAGGTTCTCCTTGCACTTTAAGCGCTTGAGAATTGCTCTACAAAAGCCAGCAGGCTGAACAAGGAGACTCAGAAAGTAATCAGAAGGAAGGAAAAGAGGATGCATAAATCCCACCTCTCAGATAGTAGGTCACCTAACTTCATGTTGTAGTCCCTCTTAGCACACTCCTTCCCCTTTCTGGAGTCAAGTGCTCTGAAAGGAGTAGGAGTCATGTCATATCTTTAATTCTTAAGCAAAACTAAGGAATGGGAATGCCATCTGTTCTTGCTACTTCTCCCTTTCCATGCAAGCATGCACACCATGGCCTGGGCAGAGGCTCTAGTGACAGGCTTTCTGGTCAAGTGAGTAAAGGCTTAGTCTGTCCTCTTATCTTGAGAAAACTGACAGGAAGGGGACTGGGAGGAAGAATACCTGCTTTGAAAATACCATATGCAAAAGGCAGAACTTTTAGCAAGCCAGAAGCTTTAGTACATGAACAGCTGTATGCATGTGTTGATGCAGCGGCGTTGGAGGTTTTATCGGCAGATATTTTGGCAGATGAGGACTTCAGCACAATGGTAGCTATCAAGAGTTTTCAGGATTTCATTCCCATCTAAGTGCTGAACATACCGACATAATCTGTGATTTAAGTGATTAAAGTCTTTTAGCCCAAAATGCTCAATGAGTTCGTGTGGTATTTAAACTATGGCTTAGAGAATTGCCAAAGCCAGAGGAACTCAGTTTGGAAAAGCTCATAAGAATATTCAGAAATTCACTTGTGTATGGCATGACTCAAACTACTCTGATGACATTTGGAAATACAGCCATCGCTTCCCAGCACTGGCAAAGTAACAGATTAGTAGCTACTCTGAAATTCTGCTGGGTGTTGAAAGGTGATATTTTCTATCATGTCGGTGCATCTGACATTTCATGTTTTCTTACCACCTAATCCCAATTTATTAAAGTCACCAAAGCAAGTGTTTTCATTAAAATACAGTCAGAACATCTCTTTTAAAGAGATTTTCAAATGCATTCTAATCACCTACAGTAATACCTTAAGTTAATTTTCCAAATATTTTGTTAATATTTTATAGTTGTGGGTTTCTTTGATGTCTCCTTTTCATAAACTTACATCATATGAAGCTGCTGGTTTCACACTTTATACTCACTTTTAATGCACATAATCATGTTAACTGGTAGTTAATTTGTTTTTGATTGTTAGAATTTCATATTCAAAGTCTTTTTAATCATTTTGAGAATGCTTTCTCCAGCCTGTTTACAAGGGAAAGAGTTTGATCTCTGCAATAGGAGATTTTTTTAATGAAATTATTACCCCATTTAAAGGTGGCAACTTCCTCTGTCACAAGAAGTAGCACAAGAACATAAATAACAAAAAAATTTAACATGATGCATAAATGTTTTAATCATAAATTTGTAACCAGAAATCCAAATACATTCTTTCACAGTAATAATGTTGTTGAATTAAGAGAATTTAATACAATCCTCTGCTTGCAGTTCCTTGTAAAACTCACTCGCATGCCCATGAGTTGTTTTTGCAAGATGAGAATTCAGTTTTGAAGACTGGGCTTCAGTTTTGAAGGGATGTGGGCAGGGGTGACTCAAGCCTCTTCCCATATATCTGTGTGAGGTAATGTCCGAGTTGTTAGCTCAGTTATTACCAAACCGTATACCCACTCGTCCCAGCTGTGGGATTTGGACAAAGGTTCTTCATTGCATAAAATGTATATTTGATTCTTTTGTAACCAGCCTAGTTAGAAATCACAGAAAGGCCACGATGACTGGTTTTCATTTGCAATGTTAGGCTACGTTTTAACTTGGCATTTTTAACCACAGCAACAAACATCCATCAGGATCCACTCTTGCTGCTGCTACTGCCTGGGTCTTCCTCTGCCCTCGCTGCCCTTCTCCAACCAGGCATAGCTGCCATGTGGATGACAGCTACAACTTTAATAAACAAAAAAAGGGAAAGTGGAAGCAAGCAGGCAAAGAAACATCAGCTTGCAGACTTGCCAGGCTTGCTCCCTTGCCTTTTGCTTTTCTCAGACCGGGTGAAGCTAGTAACTAATGGAGCCTGCAGGGAAAAGAGGAATGCTGGAAAAGGGGGGCACACCAGTCACTAAGGCCACCAGCTACTGCTCTGTACAAAAAAATTTTGCACTGATGTTAAAATGCATCATAACTCATAAATTAGAGCCCACAATTAACTGCTTTGGTGCAGTCTACTGGTACTGTGAGACGTTAAGATTGAAGTCATTATGTGTTTAGAGGAAATAAGTACAAGTTGTAGATTTAATGTGAAGTCAAATTTGTTCTTTCTGTAGCGCTGTCACATCTGAAGTTAAGAATCTCCTCAAATTCCCTGTAAAGAATAACCCCAACATCTGACCTAGACAATATCTCCCCAGAAAAACTAGCTCTATAATGCAGGGCTGTCTATAGGATGCCATTAAGCAAAAGTAGTCCTCACTTGCCTTCATGCATCAGCAGTTAACTCATTATTCTATACGGCTTTTGAGAAATTCCTCATATAGGAAAAAAACAACAAAAAAGAAAGTATAAAGTGTAAATCCACCTCACTGTGCAGCTGTGCTAGCAGTTCTCAGTGGCTTAAAAAGAAGCATCATTGACAGGCTTTTAGAGGCAGCTGCATCCTGTCCTCTCAGCTTTCACGCATTGCTCTGGGTAGGGATAGCTTGTGGGAAGGAGGGAAGGCTGCTGCTGCTAAAAAAGCTAGAGAAATAAGTAGCCAAATTATGCAAGAGATTTAGGAAAAACCTGGGGTGAAAGGGCAAGAAAGTTCAGGCACATGAAGATCTTCAAAGCAAACAAAACCTTTTTAATACAAGATATCAGCTAAGTCTATGGGAAAAGAAGAATGGGAAATATGATTTTGGAGCACTGCGTTTAAATCTCGACTTTCCAGAGGAACTTGGTCTATTATCTAATGAACCTCATTATTTCAAATGGAAAAAAAAAAAAAAAGCTTCATTTTAAATCACAGTTTAGTTCATCTGTCTTTTCTTTGTAAATTCAGCTCTTTATAGGAGTGCCTGTAAATAGAAATAAAATCCCACCAATTTAACCTCTACCTGTTGCTTAGTGTGTCTGAGTGTACAGTAACTTGTGAACATTTATGCTGGAAAAAAAAAATGATGTCTTTTATCCATCACCTAAAAGTTGTCATTAAGCTCTTAAAATTGGTAACCTTGCTACTGATATACTCATAGAAGGATGGCCTTTTATTTTTAGGTGAGTCTGGCATCAAATCATGCAATTATGGATAAACGTGGCTTTGATATTTTCAACCTTTTCCCAATCCTTTTAGGCTAGACTTAGTGACTATTATAACATTACATTATTTGTTTACAGTAATGGAACTGAGCAACGAACAAAAAAACAATGTGTTTGAGAGCTTCTCCACTTGTGCTACAACAGTCATTTATTAAATTACACACAGATGTCATTGAACTCCTCAAAAGGACTGCCCTCAGGTTCAAGCCTGTTTTACATTGACATTCTATTATTAATCTTTCAGCCCTTTTTATTTCCTCTTACAATATCAAAATGAATTTTCAGTTTTCCATATTTCAACAGGATGAATACAGTCTTTGTTGAGGTAGAGACTGGGCGGGTGAAACTGAATCCTGATTATAAAATAAACTGTATTTCTGCTTCTGATTCAAAATCAGCTGGGAAAATTGACATCATAACCTCTTGTTTTTCTGGTTTCTCACTTCCATTTTGTACCACTTCAGTCCAGCTCAGCATGGCACATTTACAACACTAAATTCACTTTCATATAAATGCAAGCATCTCCTCCTAATGCTATCTCCTACTGAAACCTCAAACTAAACTGAGCAGAGATGCCTAGACTGTAGCAACTTTAACTCATAAGTAGCTTGAGGAGGTGAAACTCAAAAGCAATCCTTTTTTTTTCCTTTTTCAGCTACAAGCAATCTTGTCATTGAATCTGCATAAAAAGGAATCCGGTGGGTATTACAAGGAATCCCTTGCTTGAGAAACTCTGGGAAGGTGAAGAAATACTTTTTAGTAAAACTGCAACTAGAATTTGCAAAAGATTATGGAAAGATTCCTGCTGTGTTGTTGAAGGAGTTCGCCAGTGATCACACATACACTTAGAGGACTTCAAAGGTATTTCTTTCCCTTCTAAGTTATCTTCTTGGAGGATTCCTTCTGTTACAGAAGTAACAGTTAATATTAAAACATGATATACCCTGATTTAGACTAGTGGTCTCCATTTAGGACAAGGTGGTACATGCCAGTAGCAGAACGACTACAAAGTAAATTGACAAGTCCAATCACTTTTATGGTAAGGTTGCATGGGCAAACTGTCCCTGATGACTCAGTCAGAAAAAAACTGACTTTTTTTTGACCTTGAGCATGTCATGAAGTTCTGAATTGCAAACAGAATTTAGACCTAAGCTGACCCATACTGAGTAATGGGACTCTGGTAATTCTGGATAACTCTGTGCTAGATGCACCTCAGAGCTTTTAAGAGAGGTTCCACATCTTCAGATGTTCCTTCTGCTAGCTGCAGATAGTAAGAGGACAGACAAAACCTAACAACAAGTAACTGGCTAACTGGAACATCAAGTGGGCCACCAGTAGAGGAGACAATTCTGAAAACAATAACAAAAAGATTTCTGCTGTTTGTCAGACTTAGAAAAAACAAAAAAGTCTCATGAAAACAGAGGATCACCTTCACTTGGAAGAAGTGAGAGAAGGTAGGATTGGAACCCATTTCTTTGGCTCAGAAATCAGAGGCTTGCAGGCCTCTGAAATGCTAGCTAGGGAGCAATGCTGGTCTCAGGAATTAAATGTCTAAAAAGATCAAATAATTTGATTTTATCCAGTTTTTATAAAAAATAAAAAAATATGTCTTCTGATGATCCCTTATGCTCTAGAGAAAAGAAATATTTCTGACATGGTTACTGAGTAAGCACAAACGGAAGAAGGAGAGCACCTCATGTTTCTCTAAGTATAGAGTGATCCAAGGAGCTTGTATCTCCTTGGGTGGCAGCATTGTCACAGACTTCCCCTGGGGATTAGTAAACAGCCTGCTTTACTGCAGGAGTGTGCAAACACTTTCCAGAAGGAGAAAAGAAAGCATTGCCAGGGCATAAGAACCCCCTCACACACACACACACACACTGGAATATTATGCCTGTTCCAAGCTAAAGTAATCAAAATGCCTTCAGCAACCATAGCTCAAGCACTGCATGTTCTCCACTCTCCCTCCCAAAAGCCTTCAAGGGACAGTAATTGAGTCATTTGTTTGTAAATCAAAGTGTATGGATAGCATGGGATTAGGATGTATACTTAATGGTGGATAAATGTCAAGATATATTCTCTTTAGGTAGATTCAGCAGTGGTGAGACCCCACCTCGAGTACTGTGTCCGGTTTTGGGCCCCTCACCACAAGAAAGTCATTGAGGTGCTGGAGCTGGTCCAGAGAAGGGCAACAAAGCTGGTGGGGGGTCTGGAGCACAAGCCTTATGAGGAGAGGCTGAGGGAGCTGGGCTTGTTCAATCTGGGGAAGAGGAGACTGAGGGGAGACCTTCTCGCTCTCTACAACTACCTGAGACATTGGAATGGGCTACCCAGGGAGGTGGTTGAGGCACCTGGAGGTATTCAAGAGACGAGTTGACATGGTGCTTGGAGATATGGGTTAGTAGTGGATTGGTGTTGGTTTGGGTGTGGTGTTTGGTTTGTGTGGGATTTTTTTTGTTCATTTGTGTGGTCTTGGGTTGTTGGGTTTTTTTGGTTAGATGGTTTTTGTTTTAGTTTTGCTGGTTTTGGGGTTTTTTTCCATTGGTTGGACTAGATGATCTTAAAAGATCCCTTCCAACCTAGGTGATTCTGTGATTAAGGTAGGTAGTGGGAGGTGTCCCTGCCCATGGCAGGGGGGTTGGAACTAGATGATCTCAAAGGTCCCTTCCAACCCAAATCGTTCTATTCTATGATTAAATTTCATTCCTCCTTTTCTCTGCAGTAAGTTATGCAGCTTTAGAGAAGCAACAATTGTTATGGATGCTGCACCAAGTATTCAGCCATTTAAAAATAATGCAACAATTCCAATTTGCAGTCCCAATACACATTGGCCTAGCCCTGTGATTTAAAATCTAGGCCTAAATTTTCTTCCAGCCATTACTCTTAAAATGCAGAAACCTTTCCTTTCTCACACCCATTTACAGCCTCTCTTTTCACTTCCTTAGCAATACTGTTCTAGTGCCTGAGGTAATTATTTATATCACTGCAGAGCTGCTACTCTGGAAAAAAAAAAAAGTTACTGCACATTAAAAAATAAGACTTCAAGGAGAAAAGAAAAAGTATTCATTAGACAACTTTTAATAGTAAGAAAACTGGAAGACTAAGCTTTACTGACTGTTCTGTGTCCCATACCAGGGGATATACACGGTACCAGTCTGATGGCCAGAGCTTTTATGACTGTCACATACCTCAAGAGTATATGCTGTAGCAGGCTATGCCAAATGCAGATGCTCTTACACTTTCAGCCCCACCAGGAAATCCATACCTGCACACAGCCACTACCTTGATCTTAGAGAAATCATTATAAGGAAGACATATCTCTAATGTACTTGGTTTGAGTTAAGAGAAGGCAACAAGGCAGAAGTGAACAGGCCACTGTGACAGACGGCCACTGTGACAGACAGCCTCTTCAGGGACCACTAGAAAGGCTGTGTACCTCAGCAGGCTCTAGCTTACACCTTTTCACAAGGAATCAGCCTTCACTTCACTGCCACATGCACTCCAACTCTTCCAAGCAGGGCTCCTTGTCTCAATCTGTAAACCTAGTGGCACTATCAATACCACATTCCTCATGGTGTTCTTCAGTCCTTGCATTTAAGGCATGTATTGAATCTGCCCCAGGGAATGTACAAAGTTAGAAAACTGGATTTCTGGTATTTCCCAACTGACACACTGGTATAATGTTAAAACATTCTATTCTTGATTTTACCTATGCTGCACAGAGGGAGTATAAGTCTTAATTAATTTATGTTTGTAGAGTGTGAGCTTCTCAAAAGGAAGACATGATGTAAGTAGAAATTACTCCTGTTAAATCAGGTATTGGGGGAAATGATGATACATTATGGACTGAAGCTTGCTCCTCTGTTCTTTAAATAGCGGAAACACAGGCAGCAACGTCAATGGAGACTGCATTCCTCATCATGCATTAGTTTATTCATAAAGTTCAAGCCAAAATTATTTCTCCTGGCACCTGTTCTGGCACTTTGTGTTGCAAACCTGAGTTGGGGACAGCATCTTCTCTTAGTAAGAGCAGACATTTTCTAGGTACTATATGAGGTCTCTGTGGGGGATGAATCAGTTGTCATGGGTACTTTCTGTTTACAATCCCAATGACTGAAATTGGCGTCTGCTACAAAAAGCCAGTCTCTTGTTAAAAGCAAAGTACTTAGAACAGATCCTGGCTAAAGGGATGAAAGAACTTCGAGGGGAAAAAACCAACAGACCAAAGGGAATGAAGAGAAGGAACCACAAAAAGAAATCTCAGTATAAGCAGAAAAAGAATTAAAACTTTTATACAGATAAGTGAATTTCTTATGTAAATAGTTCTAAAATTCGGTATCAGTCTGGAAATTTGCCTCAGTTGCCAAATATGCGCAGTTACTTGTCATGTTTCTATGTCTATGATTCTGTGCTTACCAAAAAACAAAAAAAAGCATTCCTGATCATAATCACTAACTTCTTTTAGATGAAACAAGGCACTTAACCTTCCCACACAATAGGAAATAATAAGATGTGTTTGTTTAGAGTGACGTTATGAGAATTACCTAATATTTTGCAGTGCTTTAGCAGGGGCCATCATTCTTCAACTATGGCACTACCACAGAAAGCACAAAGGTGAGATCCTAAGTGTAAGTCTAATTAGTTACACCATTAACAGTGTGAAGGTGCAGGGAGGATGAGAGGGCAATGATCACTTTGTGCTTTGTCACAGTCCTACTTCATGTACCCTCACTTCCTTTATCAGAGCATATCTCATTCATAAAAAAGAGATGAAAAACATGAAAGATAACAAGAAAGAACAGAAAATGAAAGAGGAATATTACACCACTGTTTCCTTTCTCAGCTGCTAGCACCTCTCAGAATAACATTCAGTTCACTTCAGTGTTACATTGTCATTTCTTTTCCTCTTCCTTTTTCACTTCGTTTGTATCTCGGGGCTGAGCTGCAATGGCTTGGCATACTGTCAAAGCATTAGTATGAAGAAACCACAAAGCAGCAGCTTCACTTGTACAGCATTTTTATTTTATCATTAGACTGACTGGACATCTCTTCTGTGGTTGCTAGGCAGAGAGAGAGAGCGTGTGCATGTGTGGCTGCATGTATGTGTGCACATAGAATGATGACGCCCAGCCAAAAATATCTGTGACCTTACCAGCCACATAAAACCTAAAAGCCACAGATGTTATTGAGAAAGCTACCTCGCTGCAAAGGCAAGGAGGGAGGGCAAGAACCACCCCAGATCCTCAGGAAAAAAACATTCCTTAACTTCATATCCCATATATGACCACCACCTAAGTTTTAACTCCTGAAGCTTATGTTCCTACTCTATATTATAAAACAAGTACCATATAATTCAGACCAGTGCATAAAGTAGAAAGCCTGTCAAACTCCAGTTTACCTATCTCTAGTTCCACAAGGAATTTTTAATTAGTCTATCCAGACCCTATAGATTACTTTGCAGACTATTTCTTTAAGCATAGTCATCTGAACAAATTTTAAAGAGATGCCACACAACTTCCCCTCAAAGTAGATTTTGAAAAGATTTATCAAAGTTGCACTGTATTCACATACAACTGAAACATTTTCTATTTAGAGGAAGAGAAAGGTTTCAAGTTTGCTCGAGGCGCACATTGTTTTCCCTTGCTCGTTTCCCCACACCTTAAAATGCCTGTACATATAGAGAGCAATTCTTGGTGATAGCTCAAGAGAAATGGTCTAATTGAAGGAAATTTACGGACTCCTGGAACTAAAGGAGTGTTATAAAGCCCCATGGAAATGGCTCCAACTTCCTCTCCCCTACCCATAAATCCCCAAGAAGTGTCAGGTTTTTTTTCTCTATCGCTCACCAAACTTGGTGGACGAGTGCAGCAAAATCAAAAACTTACAAAAAACTGGGAGGGGCTTTAATTACAAATATAAACATTGCCAAAATAAGCATAGGGAAAGAGTTAGTTTAAACAAGGAAAATGTAGTAGTGTAGGAATTAAGGAATTAATTAATTCTGATATTGTTTGATATTTTATGCTCTGTCAGCTACACCAACATTAGCATATTTGGAGAAGTTAAGAAAACCTAGTGCTTTAAACAGAAGGATTTGCATGCATTTAGGAAAATACAGCACTGCCAAAGCATCCCTGTGAACTAATTGTATGAATGCACTGTTGCTACATAAGGTTAGCAAACAGCTGGACATGGTTCTTATAGAAATGCTACGGTTTCATGTTTTTGGACTATAATTATTTATGACTTGCCCTTCTCCAAAAAAGGAAAGGAAGAGAATACAGAAGAGGGAGGGGGGGGGGGGGGGGGGGGGGGGAAGAGAGAGGAATCCAAACAGCTAATGCTAAACCACTTCTACCAAAGTGCCCTAGAGCAGCCAAAGCATTCAGCAGCCAGATCATTTCAATTCCTCTCACAGAAATCACTCCAGGGTTTTTACAAAGCAAAGAAAACAGTTAATATATAATTGTGCAACATTGTTTTAAAATTAAGGAAATTCAACAGTACAACATTTGAATGGTTACAACATCAATGTGTTGGGGTTTTTTTTTCAGCTAGCACTTATTGTGTTTGTGAGCAAGTATTCACCAGTATTTATGTGTTTTCCTCTCTCTTACTAGAGGGGTCTACACTGTAATGAACAGAAGCGCTTTAGAACGAAAGAAGATAACTGCATTGTCAAGGAAAAATACTAATGTTTCCTCAGTGTTCTAAAGAAAGTGATGGAAAAGTTTGCAAATAGTGGTGTAAGAAGGAATAGATCAGCTCTTACATTCAATAATAATTTTTTTCTACACTTGAGATCATTAGCAATTTTCAAATATATCAACAGTTGGTATAAAAGGAAAGGCAATGTATTTGGAAAGGAGAGAGCCATATGTGAAGAGGACACCAGAATTTCAAAGCAAAGGAATTGCAGGTTAGACACTAAGAAATAAAACAGCTTTCCAAGAGTCACATTAATGCAGGATTGAAAAGATTACGTACAAAGGGGCTGTTATTTTCCACCACTGGAAGTTTTTTTAAAAATGAGTAAAAAATATTTATCAGCAAGGGTTTATAGACAGGTGAATCTGTCTTTTGGCAGACAGCTTTCTTGACGGGGTGATCTTCTCTGTCTTCTGTCAGATAAAACTTTTAAAAAGATATGAAAATACAAGAAAGGAGTGACAGGAAGAGAGAAAGCCATTTTAGCTTAATAAAAATTCACATATTGTTCTGAATAACTACCCTTAAAGATGACTTGTCCATGTTACATGACTCAGAATCTTCTTCAGAATTTATCTGTGAAAAATTTAAACCCATGTGCCGAACCACATGTGCTGTAACAGGGAATAGAGATTTAGTGTGGAATTCAAGAGGTTTAAGTCCTACTCCTGATGTTGCCCATGACTTAAAAGGTGATTCTAGTCATGAGTTTCCACTTGGCTCTGTTTCACATTCACAGTCCATAAAATAATATTTACTTTGTTTTTCATGTACTTTTAGTCCATTGGTACTACATATTATCATCATCGTTGTTGTTGTATTGCTATTCCTAATATTAATATTATTTATTTTAGCCTGTCTTTCCTGACACAACTTTTAACTAAGCTAATCAAACAACTTTTAAAACTGCACAGCCATGATGAAGATTTCTATTTGTTGTTGTTAGATATTAAGACAATGTGAAAACATAACATAATGTAGCTGACAGTTTAAGGACTTTATGTCTGTTTTTAACTTAGCCTCACCAGAAGTATCTAACTTCCCCTTCACGTGCATTGGCCAATAATTAAGATATATCTAAAAACTATAAGCAATACATACATATGCCATTTAATCATGGAACAAAAATCTTGAGTGAAAATACATCTTTGGACAACTCCATCTACTGGGCATTCACTCAACAGTACTACCCATTACCAGGAAAATAATCAGTGCTAGCAAATGTACCAAGGGACTGAAACTCAACCACTGGTTAAATCACACAAATAATCCCTGGCATAGTTTTATTCCTGGCCAACTAGGCCTCTTCCAGACTATATTTTAGAGATGAGTTAGGAGTTAATATTATTCTCCACAGACAATTTCCCTGTACTCACCTTCCTTTGTAGAGCAGCAAATTTTAATAATATGGGCACTGGTCACTCCATGACAGTTGACCTCATTGGCATCAACAGTCCCAGGCACATTTAATTTCCTAGTGCAAATCTTGCCAAGCAGCTCTTACGTTAAATAAACTAATATTTTTTCTAGTTGGAGCCAGAAAGAAAGTGACTGTTTCTATTAATAAAAGTTTGCTGCAGCTAACTGGCTGCAATTTTACTTCTTAATCTATTGGCTCTGTTCTTTAACTAAATGACAGCTTGATGTGCAAAGATTTAGGAACCCCTTGTGTTACTACTAAATGGGCATAACTTACTCACATTTGAGCTATCCACACACAACCTTACAATTCTCTGTTAAGGTAATCCAATCACGTGATATACTTATAAAGACCTATTGGTTTTTAAATACCCATATCTACTATATTATTCATTAATTCAGCAAACTGTTGCTGCCTTCCCTTCCCAAATAAAAAGTCGGAATCACTGCCATTGCTTCAGGAAGGTGCCTCCCTTGTAATGACCATAAACTCTACCACCTTAATGATTAAAAGTTTAGTGTACATGGCCCAGCCTAGTGGCTGATCTGCTTTATTATGCTACCACCATAACTCAGATTCAGGTAAAATTTCAGCTTTGTTTTGGATACTTAATCTTGAGGTGACTCATTTATAGTGCAAGGTAACCTTTAAAAAAACCTTGTCCTTCCACAGTAGTGAGATGTAAGAGGACCTAAAAAGCAGACAAGTGGTGGTCTTCATGAACTGAAGGTGTAGTATTTTGCATCTCATTCAAATCACAAGAATGCAGATTAATAACTAATGCATTATTAATATGCATTTATTTCCTCTGCTGTATCCAGTTTTATAGTGGGATGCATAATTAATGTACTATTTTAATCATGCTATAATAACGAAAGTCTCACAAAAGCAATACACAACTGGATTTCATGCAGTCAGCGATGTCTAGTGGGAAGCATTTTCATGTCAACTATAAATAAATAATTAGAAAGATAAACAAAATGCATGTCACTGGCATTATTAAGGCAAAAGGTCCTTCTATAGTTTTGTTAAATATCAACAAGAGACATAGTAAGCTTTCATTTCTGTTGTTTTTTTTAAACAAGCCACTTGAAAGAGAATGGATTGGAAAAACTCAGCCACTGAATTACTGCGCTGGCCTTCTTATAAGGTTTGATGTGCCTCAGTGGTTTATTTCTCATAAGCTGCTCACCCAGCAATGGGGAAAGCAAACTGACAAGAAAAATGGTCAGCAGTGGGAAAAAAGGGGGAGGGGGGTGGAAGGAAGCATTGATTTCTCTAAATGGAGAATGCAAGTCTGCACACTCTAACAACAAAATGCACGGGTGAACAAGAAAAAGCACTAGCCCCAGGACTGGCAGTCCACTGTAACTTGTGATAAAGTAAACCCACGGGATTTGGCATCTGTCTGTGAAGCCTGTTGTGCTTCTCCCCTTGTGGCAGGAGATCTTTGTAAAGACCTGCACTGAAATTTAGCTCTGTCACCCTAAACTGAAATGTTGCACTGCTTTCAAATATTACTCTGCCTACTGTTAATATCTAATTAAATATTAAAACTTAATAATGACCAAGTTACATACATAAACCTACTTAGCATCAAATATATCAATACTGTATGATAAGAAAACTTAATAGTAACTACAGAAGATTCAAATTTTCTAATCTTCTTAATTGTATAGGTTAGGTTATTATTTTCAAAAAATCAATAGCATTCTAATACATAAAGAGATGTTAGAAAGGTCCTTTAAAATTTAAAACCAGCAATAACAACCAGCAGGAATTTTGTCCTTCACAGATGTGGTAACTCTTAGAATTATTAGAATTAGAAAATATGCTGCTTGCTTTCTATGTGAAGTATTGATGCCTCTGTTACTATATCTATCATCATTATGGCTGTTTTTCCATTTACTTAAGTGTTATAATCAGCATAACAAAAACATCAGTGAAGAATGCAACTGGAACCAACTACTCTGTCAGTGGATGTGGCCACAGTTCTGTTAATTTCCATGAAATTTTATAAATAATGGTGGCAGGGGAGAGGGGGTAGGATGGGAAAAGGAAATCTAGTATTTGGAAGCCACTTGTTATAAGTGGCAAAAATGAGACCAAAATATAATTATTTAAATTTTAACCCAAACAGTGTTGATTCCAGTGGACAGAAATATTAATGCACATGTCTATAAGCTGCATTCTTTACCATGGGCAGTGCCAAACACACAAATATCTGTATTTTTCACTTCAGCCAGAATCATCAGATTTGAACTCAGCCATTCTGTTTCAGTGGGTAGGCATGTGATGCCTTTTACTATCTTGTACTTTCTTTGACTGTTCCCTGTGATTTTCCATTGTGTCCGTCATTCATGAACATTTGAATTCCTCTTCAGCTTTTAACCTCTACTTGTGAAGTATGAATATACTTTTAGCTTTCTTTAAATATGATAGTTTCTCACCCTGACTGGTGAGAATAATCAGCTGGCGACATAATCAGCTGGTGACAGAGTGCATATTACCAGTTTTTAAACTATACTTTAAACAAGAATTTTCTGGGGTTACTTGCAGTGAGTGATAGAAGGATGTAAAATTTTAAAAAGAAGACTTCCAAAGATACACTTTTGTGAAAAAGTAGTCTCACTTGGGACTGCCTGCAGTTGGGAAGGTTAAAATGAATCAACTAAAACTATGAAGTTAATGCAGAGAAATTAAAACACATTAAACTATATGTAGATGTTCTCATTCTGAATTAAAATGTCTTTATTTTTTGTAGTTTAATCCTCCCTTAAGCACTCTACTTCTCAATAAGAGTTTCCATATAGGGGCTTAATGGTCCTTAATTTAGCTGCATTAACTTCATACTTCTAGTTGTTCTCCCACATAGAATTGCCATAAAATATCTAACTCCTGCATTTGCCTGGTGATTGCGGAGTTCGGAACATACAGGCATATCTAAGTGGTGCCATTTATAACAGCATTAATTTGAACCTCAAAACTATTAATACAGAAGTATTAATGCAAAACTATGGACACTTCAAAGCTTCTTTTAAAATCTGTACATCTTTGAAGAGAAACAGTTCTCTTCAACGGATCTCGAAACGCTCTGCAAAACACAAATACTTTTGTTCCCATTCTTCTGAAGAATTGAAGCAACAGAATTTAAGGTGAAACCCACAAAGGAACTTAGCATCATTCAGGTCTTCCCAAGTCTGTCACTTCCTGGCTAAATGCTCCAAATGAAAGACAGCACCACTTTATATTCCAAACATGTTTTGAATGCAAGTGGCTGTGGTCATGACTACTTGCAGCTAAATCCGCTGCTGTCTCTGTGTGTTAATCTCCCTTGCAGAGCACCTATCCAGACCAGATCCCATGGGACACAGGCACAAGGATGCTTACTTTGTAAATCTAAACAGGGTAAAGTGCAAGCTGGGCTGCTCTTCCAAGATAGTAAAGCTTCTGGGAAAATCCTGACAAAGAACTTTTGGCTCACGTGGGAATTTGAAAAACAAAAGCCTACAACGCCAAATGTCTAATTAACATGAAAATCATGAAATATGCTAACAAGTGTGAATAAAATGGTTGGTGAATATTTGAGAAGTTGATTATGGCATAGAGATGGTTTACAGGCTCACTGAAAACCAGTCCAGGCAGGAAGAACAGTGCATTCTGGCATAATTCAATATCTCTCGGGTTTTCTTTTGGGCGAAAGAAAATAAAGGAGTTCAGTTTTATAACTCTGGACAATGCCTGCTTTATGACCAAAAAAAATAATCCCTAATACTAACGGGTAGAACGCGTAGTGTCACCTGGGATTTCAGCCCCATGGGCTGGCTGATATGGGAATTGTGAGGCAAAGAGATGAGACATGAGAAAATTCATTCTGAAAAAAAAAGAAGGAACAGGGCTTCTAACAGCACAAACATCATTGAGAAAAACGTGGATTTTTTTTTTTTTGACTCTTCAAAAAAAAAAAAGAAACGGTTTGTCTTAGAAATGCAGAGGGAAGCAAAAAAGAACAAAGATTACAGGAAGGTTATGGTCCCAGGAGGCAGGAGGGATAGTGAAGTTGTAAATGGAGACAGAAGGGAGGCAGAGGAAAGGGACTGACTGAGGGGAAAGATAAGAAATGGTTTATGTTACAACAAGTCTAAATGTCATGCACTTCTCTTCCCCCCTTTCAGCTTAACAAGTGTTCTGAACCGCAAGAAACATGGATGGTATCAGGAAGGTAAGGTCTTCCCAAGGGACTACTGTCATGGTAGGATTATTTCTTTTTACCTCCCCAACACTGACAAGTGCAATTTTATAAACAGTGTTCTGCTTTTAAATCTTCTAATTTATGCCTTAATAATTCAGAAGTTTCCGAAAATATTTGACAAAGCAATATTTACCGTAGATGCTGAACTAAAAATAAACCAAGCACCACAAAAAAACCTTCAACTCTGAAGTTATGAATGTGAAGTAAGTAGATATAATCATTTGAGATGTGTTGCAAGATTGTGTAAGAATAATAAAAATGTGTACCTATACAGACAACAAACATTTTCATGTTTGTACCCGTACCCAATGTTCAGATGTACTGAAAAGCAGTTTAAACTGCCCTTTGCCCTTTCCCCCTTCATTCGGGGCACATTTTCCTGTTCCACCTCGCCTGCAGGTACCAGTGCTCATCTGACCCTCCAGGAAGCTTATATAGCTTGCTGAGCCAGAATAAAATTACTTTGTTTAGGTATGGCTTGTTTTCTGTGGAGTTGGCAAGGAGCAACAGCTCAGAGAGGTCAGATAGAGCAGAGGATATGGACTTGCACCTGGGGGTGAGGGAGGAGGTACCTCTGCAGATCATACTGCCAGGGAACCTCAGCAGAGAGGATCCTTTAGTGAAAGGGTCAAGTGCATGTTTGAAGTTCTTTGGTTGCACAGTTTAACTTTGTTTATCCCCGTTGGAATTTTTTTTCAGTTAGTCCAGAGTTGATCCATGTGTGTGGAGAAGTACACTTGTGCACCAGTAATATCTTTCATTACAGTTCTGTGGTTTATTTCACATAAAGGTGAAATGTGAAGGATATTATCAGGCAGTTCTCAGTTCTCAAAATGGTTATGTTGTTTTCTTATATTACTATTCCATTTTTTTTTCCTTCCTCTTCTTTCAAAATCCAATAGCACAATCAGTGTTTAAAGTTAGTAGTGTTGAAATGAGCATTTCTGTGACACTTCTCGTTATAGTGATTGGAAGTTTGCTTTCCACTGGTGTTTTTCACTAAGCAAGTGAAGAGAAATGAACCCAGCTTTTAAACTGTGCCATGTAAAAATAAATTGAAGACAACAATAATACTGCTGATGTTTTGAAAATGAAATCACCTGTATCTGGAATCATTGTGTTCTTACTGTATACACAGAACTATCAGTCTTTCTCTTAAGTTTCAATAACTCCCCATATCCCCAGTATTTTTAACTTACAGTGGTTTGGATAACATCCTCAGTGTACTGGAAAATTTATCAAGTTTACATCTTACAGAAGCATAATTCTTTTTGTTGCTTTAAGTAAGAGGAGATGATCTACCACTGATCAAAATATTTTAGCCACAAATAATGCTGGTTCATAAATGCCCTGTGAAAATATACAATCCACTACAACTGAAGGGAAAGTATCAGAATCATGCAACAACTTGCAGAACTGTCAGAGAAAAGTTAAGACAGGAAGATGTTACCTACAATGCTCCAAAAGAGTCAATGAAATCATCTGCACAAAAGCTACCGTCCTCATGTGCAATATAAGTCTCTCCTGCCCATAAGAGATTTCATTTTTAAACACTAAAAAGCTAATTCATTGAAGAAGTCTCCTCAAAATTCATTTTGACCATGCCTCTGTGTTCCTCCAAGCTCTCATGTTCATTCAAGCACAGTACAGCTATGGCAGAAATGGGTGTTATTTTTCTCTAGGAATCTGTCTGACCTTATGTCTGCTTAAGTCATTTGTCACTCAGAAACTGCAGTACACAGTGATAGTCTAAAATTTTTAAATAAATGCCAGTCTTTTAAAAAACACACAAAGAACCATATAAATACTTTACTGGTAATACAGGACTATTACCAGGAGGTATCCAAACAGGAATCTCAGAATAAAGAAGCTACCATGTTCTAAACAGATGACAGATAATTACGATAATTACCAGCCAAGTTCCAGCTTCCTATCACCCTGAAGAGGATGATCATATTTAATTTATTCCTTCTCAGGAGAGGGAAATCCAAAAATTAGTCTGAAAGCTGAAAGTCTAGACATACTCCACAGTTACTGGAAGTAGGTATGATCACAAGATATTCTTTCCCTCCTATCATAGATTCATACCTATTAAACAGCTTATTTGTCTGTACCCTGTCCTTTCCTAAAAGATAATTTCTGAATTCAGAGTGATTTAATACATTTACAAGACATCGGACTACCTTTGAAATTCAGTTAATGTCTACACTTATGTTAACATCTGGGAAAGGGTCAGACAGACAGATTCTCCCAGAGACCTTGTCTACACAGAGACATGCAGCAAAATTATTCTGCATTTAATTTTTAAAGTAGATTATTTAAACTACATTAAATCTCTGGTAGTCGTAATTCATTTGGAAGGGAGTTAAGTTAAACCAAATCAAGGCAATTTTTATTCTGAATGAACATCTATGCAGGGACTTAATTAGGTTTAACTAATCTACTTTAAATTCGTTTTTACAGATTAATTTTCCTGAAAGTCTCCATATAAATAAGCTTTTAGTGAACTAAATTTAGTTTCACTAAATTATTACCAAAACCTCATTCTGTTTCAAACACGGATTGTGTTTTGGTAGGTATTTTCTTGTTAAACTTTGACTGCCAGAATATATCATAAAGACAACATGGCACTAATCCATTTAAATGTCACTAGTAAACTGACTGGCTTTTTTTTTTTTTTTTGTGAAATGGTCTTGTTTATAAAGGATTAGTTACTTAAAATAATGTTTTAGAGGCACTGCCACATCAAAAAGAGATGGATCTGTTTTTGCAGCTAATTTTAAATGTCCTCTTTTTTATTTATTATTATTTTTGTGCTGTAAAATGCTATTTAAACAATACACAAGGAATATTCTCAGATAGTCCTGCATAGCAAAGGCCTTATTCCAGTTCATATGTATCCTGTCAAAGTAGCAAAAAGACAGACCCAAATGAAAAACATAGTTTAAACACTGATTGTTCTCCAGCAGAGGTATTTTGAACAAAAAATATGTAATTTGCATTAATTTAATTTAAAGTGAATGTGTTAATATTTGGAGAAATCCATACAAATACCCTTTAAAAAAAGCAACAAACAAACAAATAAACAAAAAAAACCCCACCACAAAACCAAAAAAACCCCTGCAGTTAATTTCCTTAGGAAGAAAAGAAGGATCCTGTATCCTAGTAAGGGACAAAATTAAGGAATGATATGTGGTTTAAATGGTTACTCATACGTTTAAGGAGTGTTTCTTCTTTCTTTATCTGCATGGGAACATAATAACCTCAATGTTTTGGAAGAGGGTATTGAGTGTTAGGAAATATGGCCCCTATCCCCAGTTCTATCATAGTTTAATTTGGGGCAAGTTATTTCCCTTCCTGTACATCGCTTTCACAATATGTAAACTATGGCTGGCAATATTGAACTCCTTTGTAAAGTACTCTCAGATCTATGTTTGAAAACAATTAAGAAAAGCACAATACTGTACTAGTATTTTAGTGTTAAGCATGAAACACTGACACAATGACAAAACAGACATTAGATGTGTTTAAACAATTATCAGGGAAAAAAAAATAGAAGAGAACAGTGATTGATAGAAAGTGCAAACTGTTATATTTACAGTAGAAGCCTAAAACCATAAGGCCTCCTATCTGTCTGAAAAGCAATGAACCTAATATTTTCCCTGGATTTCAACAAAATGCATTACAGAGAGCTTAAAAGGCAAAGCAGCCAGGAAGGGGTAGGGAGGGGGGGTAAGGAATTCTGTTCAGGTCACATGAACTGATGATAAATATATTAATACTACAGCATTCACTTCCAACTGGCTGCTTGGAAAATGATGAAACGTTATAAACACAAAGGTCATTGCAGACAAGAAATGAGGTGGATTCCCAAGATGGAGTCACTAAACACAGAGAACCCTCAGTGGTAAAATAAAGAGCTGTAACATAGAAGTTCTCTCAAAATAATTGTCTTTGATGCTGAGCTGGCTCTATTCAAACAAAACAACAGGCAGAATTATGTGTATGGGGTAAAGCCTAGGACACTTAATGACATTAGCTTCAGTGAGGACAGAGTCCAGCACTTTCCATCCTTCACCACCCCAAAACACCTGTCAGACAAGGAAAATAAAGTAATGAATCTGCACACTAGAATATGAATTTAAATTAAGCAGTTATCATTTGTAAAATATTTATTATCACTTTTCTTAGTGTTGTGAGTTCAGTGCTTTCTAACATCAAAGTCATTTTACCCAACACAGAAGAGGTCTCCTTGGTTTACAATAACAGATTTTTGGAGTTGCTTACTTAAAACCTAAAAGCTCCTAAAAACTTGCCTTTCATATTATTTTTCTCCCCGTTATTTTCTCTTCATTTTTTTCTTAAGAGACACTAACAATCTCACATTAATATCTTCTAGTGAAACACAAATTTCTCAGGGAAGGGAGGGAAGGCTATCAGCACTGTGGTCCCTGTTCCTCAGCCTCCATCATTACATTTCACATTTTTTTGATGACTGGAAACTGTGTGTGGCAGGGGATGGAGGCAGGAAAGTGGGAGAAAATACATAGCTCTGATTCCATTTCAAATTTATAGTAAAATTAATTTCTCTGCTTTTCTGGTCCACAGTCCATGTGCCTTCTCTAAAGCAGAGGCAGGATTCAGCCTGGTTTCCCCTCTGTCTGACCTCCACAAACAGTTTATATATGAAGCTTAGTTAGGAGCAAACTTTAGCAGCACTGCAAGTACTAACATGAGCCCTTAATATTTCTGCAATAGAGAAGTATTCCGCCATTTTCTCTATTTTTTTATCTGCCAGTTTTTAAGAACAGTCTATTCCTCTTTCTAAGCATGGGTGTCTGATCTATGACCTGTGTATGTTTCAAAAAAAAAAATGCCAGTCTTGTGCTTTTTTACCATCACTCAAAAGCAAAACATTTCTTTTTTTTTTTTTACATTTTTTTTCCCCTAAGCAGGAATCATGTTGAAGCTATCTGACACAACCTATAGCTTGTCACACAAAGCAGAGGAAAAAGCATGAAGGGACCTGTGGTGAAAACAACAGGTCTAAGTAGAACACAATATAAGGGGCTGACACTGCAAACTGGAGAACACTCATGTTCACAAGTTGCAAGCAGAGAGGGAGAGAGACGATTCTAAGGACAGTAACTTAAAATACACTTAAACCCTTCATTTAGCTTCTTCTAAGACCAAAGGTTAAAAGTAAGTTGGACACCTTGTTCTATTGCCTGTGCTCACCCTCAGGTAATAAAAGAACCAATGAAATATAATAATGGGTCCCTCCGTGCCATGACACTGTATCACATCTATTACATACCTCAGGAATATCAAATGTACTTTTATGGGGAATTCAAAATCACTAGCCTGAGTTTTAAAAACTGCGGCAGCCGCAACATTTGAAAGTGTTTTTCTACGTTCTTTCTCTCACAGCTTTTATATTTTTATTCTTTAATTATTTATCGGATTATCTGTACATCATGAAGTATTTATTTTCTTTCTAAACAATGTTCGTCTGAAAACATCTAAATAAAAATATCTAGTATTCTCACAGCTGCTCCTACACCTTGTCCGTAGGTGTTGTCACCTCATCTGCACCTTCCTTAGTTCATAGGCCCCTCTGGAAAGTAAACTATGTATTGATACATAGTTTTGATTGTTAACATGTCACACTGATTTTGTATGAGAGTAAATAACTAAAAAAAAAAAAAAGGAAAAAAAAAGGTACTAAAGGATCTCTTGAAGTAATCCCCATGTGATTTGATGAGAGCTATGTGGAGCTGAACTTGACTCTGTGATATTGATTTAATGGCAATTAATGCTGTCAGTCCTCCCTTGAAAATTCTCAATACTGTGTAATGCCACAAAAATGTAGATGTTTGTGTCTTCAAACTACAGACACATAACAACTCCTATTAATGCTAATGAAATACAGTAATAAACCACAATTATGTCATGTTAAAACTTTTGCTTAGAGTGGTATATAAATGCCCTGAATTAAATTTCAAAAGACACATAGGAGCTCATTATTATTATTTCTGGCGTACAAATAGGAAACCAGGCACAGCAAGACGGGTTTGCAGAGTTTAATGTGCAGGTTTCATTCCAGAAAGGTATTACTGCAAGTAGTGGGATTTAACCATGTGCTTAACACATTTAACACATCCTTAACACTTTCCTGTCTGAGGTGCACGTGTGTCAGTGACAAAGATGTAACACAAAACTTTGGCTGCCAGCCTCAAGCTCCTAGCCATCTCTGCAACGAAGGTAAAGAGTTGGCTTAATGTCTGCATATTCTAAGCACAGATATTGTTCAGCAAGCAGTAAAAAGCATGAAAGGATAAAGTATGGCTTATAAAGTAAGTACTGTAGCTTCTCCTTGGTTTTGAAAAATAGTAATTCAGACTTCTTCCCAAACCATGTTCTCTCTCTCTCTGTTCTACATTCAACTTCCTATTCTTTCCCTTTTCTTTCAATCTCTTTAAAAGCTGCTAACATCAGCTGCTTCTTTGTGGATTTTTCTTTTTGCTTCGTTGCCTACAAATTGCTCTAAGCTCTTCCTTCCCCATGAACCTGTTCAGCTGGAGCAGGACAGCTGTACAGCAGGCTGTTCCTAGTACACCTCTGGAAAATGTATAGGAAAATGATAACAAGCCACACAGACTAAAGTTTTTTGTCTCCTGAAGATTTGAGAGGAGATATATATGTATTTAATACTGCATGCATCTAAGCAAATATACAGTTGGGAAAAATAGATAATCATTAAAATACGGGGCACATTTCTTCAGAGTGTAAAAAGTCTAAAATTCTCAGCCTCTGATTTACATCCCCCAGGGTGTCAGAGGATGTCTAACCATGTCAACTGGAGTGGAAAAACACTGCATGTCAGCACGAGAAGGCCTGATTGCTATAAAACAAATGTCTTTTTAGTCTTCACCTCCTTAACCCCCTCCCCCATGTTAAAAAAAAAACACCTCAACGTTCACTCAATTGACTCTCATTCTTTAAGTTCTTACTTAGGTTCAAAAGATAATGGACTCCAGTACTCATTATACTTCAAAAGTTAAATATATTTTCAGAAAAAGCATGGTTGTTTTGTTTTTCTGGTTTTGTTTAAGTAATCAAAGTCAGTAAGACAAGAAACTTGAATAGTAGTCTCTCAATAAAGGACAGACTTCTGCAGAATAGGAGAATGTGTGAAGAGGAATAGTTTGCAGTTTTGTTTGATTCTCCAAAAGGATGCTTCTAGCTGAAGAAAATCGACCCTGAGTTTCTGATCAAAAGCTCAAAGAAGGAGATGGAAAGATTGCTACTGACTTCTAAGCGTTATGTCTAAAGGACCTGGTTTAATCCAGGAATGAAGTTCAGTTTCCTCTGACACAGACCTGCTAGTTCAAACGCATAACATGGGCACAGCCAACCATCATTTCTAATGGTGATGCTACTGCTGTGCTTTACAGACCTGCTTGAACGTGTTGGATAATTCAAGCGACACTAATTGTGTAAAATTAGTGACTGTACTGGTGCTCTTAGAGGGGGTGGGTGCATGTTTGCTATATGTTTTAATGTCTTGTGATATACTCCTTTACTGGAAGCTTTTGTTAGAACAATAATACAGCCTTATAAAATCCTGTAGAAGTGAACCCTCTTTTTTATTTTTTGAAGCATCTCTGACTGTCTCAGAAAGAGAAACAAACAGGAAAGTAGCAGCAGTGAATGACCCCAAATAACACAAAAATTAAAAAATTCTGACACTTCAGTAATATCATAATGCAGGGGGGTTTGGTGCCCTTTTCTTCCCTTTTTAACTCTTCTCCATTTGCTTCTCTAGATTTGAGGCAGCGCTCCCCTGCTGGCCTCTCCAGGCTAGCACGGGCAAGGGGGAGGGAGTGGAGGCAGCTATGCTCTTCTTCCCGTACTAACTGGTTTGCCCTCCATCCTAACATCAAACACTTCAAACAGGGCATTTCTGAGACAAGCCTGGGACCAAAGGTAGCCTGGAGGCTCTGAAGGAGAAGAAGCATTATTTATGCTATGTCTAGATACCAGAATATTTGGAGGTCCCAGTATACCTGGCAGATCTGAGGGCTACACACATCACCAGGGTCAAAGTGTCCTTGGATCTCTGAAGAACTCCACAAAGCCCTATAGATTTCTGTCTAAAATGTTTAATGGTGTTCAGATACTTGGAGGATCATACAAGACTCAAATGGCATTAAAAATCCTTGATATAGCCCATCATTATTGGGAAACACAGCATTTCTAGAGCTGATGTCATCCAGTGCTTGCACATAGGATATCACACTACAATCTGAAATCCAAATAAAAGCCCAGAGCAAACCCCTGATAAAACACAAAATAATAACTATGGGATGGCTCATTAACTTCCAAAGTTCCTAAGAGGTTGAAGTTGTCTGAAATGTCTGTCCTTCTGCAGTGCCTGCAAGCCTGGTATGAGATTTAATGAGTCCTCTGTATCAACGCAGAAAGAAAGAAATGTTCTCTCATTTCCAATTCAGCTACCTGTCTTTTTACCTCTGTAAAAATACAGTTATGCCAGAGATTTAACTGCAATTTAACAGCACAGTGTTCTGTTTCAGCAATATGGGTAAAACCAGTGTTTTAACAGTTAAAATTGGATGCTTTTATGCAGTAGATAAAACCCCTGCAAAATAAATGCATTCTAGAATCCTGTTTTATTACTATTTTTCTCCAACAAAAATAAAACCAGTAAAAGGAAGAATTTCTCGATATGAGTAACAGGTATTAATGCTTCCCCATTCAAAGTGTTGAAGTTTATTTCACTAAATTCTAGCCTTGAACAATAAAATCTTCTTAAGATGATGACCTACGCACTGATAATTCCATACATAGCATATTCAATATCTACTGTAACTGTGCATAACAGCGTAGTTGGTGGTTTTTTTTCTTTCTCAGAATTACCTTGGAAAGTTACAATACCAAACAAAGACTAAAGAAAAGCAAAAACCTCCAGAAGCAAAGGGAAAAACCTGTGTTAAGTTTAAAAAATTCTACTGTAACATAACTACTGTGGGGATGGATATTGAGTGAACCAAACCTGGGAGTGCAGGTGGAGAAGGATACAATCATTTCAGTCCTTTTCAAAAAAATTGAACTAATGTTGTGGACCTGATACTATGGCCTTGAAGGATTCCTCCTGATTTTTGGACTCCTCCTATACCACAACGTACCTATCTCTTAACCTGACCAAAAAGGACCAAAGAACTGGGGAAGTTTATTTGATCTTCTTTGTAATAATCTGGCTGTAACAATTGTCCTTGACACTCCATTATCAGGAACAAATTACCACGTAAAAACAAATTGGAGTTGTGCAGGTTTGGTTTTTTTTTTGGTTTGGTTTGGTTTTTTTTTTAATCTTATCTTCAAACCATTTGCTTTTTAAAATTGAAAAATAAAATTTTATCTGGCTTTGAGGTCACTCAATACATTTGTGCATACAAAAATATTGCTAATAATAATAATAATACCTAGAGCTTAAAGTTGATAAACTGAATAGATAAAATAAACCAGGAAAAGATATTATTATGGACGGAAATAGGTTATTAAAATTAATGTATATCTGAGTCAGAGAACAATGTTTACACATGAACTGTGGTACATACTAGATGGTTACTTAGGCCTTAAAAAATTTAGATTTTATTTTGTTTGCAAAGTAATTTTAGATTCAAGTTCTACTGCAGGGTTTACACTGATCTCAGCATACACTATCTGCAGCAGGTTTCAGCATTAGCTAAACTTTACTTAGTATTTGAAAAAACCTGCAATTTAGTCAGGAGATAAATGCAGAAGAACTTTATTGGTAATGAAACACAGCCTAATAAAGGCACAAGCATGGTGTTAGAAGAATGAGGATTTGCCAAAATTCTTTTCATGCTAGACTGTTCCCAAATAATCAACGAAATCCAAGGCTTTTTTTTTAGGTAGAGTCTTGTTTTCAGTCATCACAAGGTTGATGGGCCTGTTGCCTCCACTCAGTTCTTAGATTTAATGTAAAGGTTACACATTTTCTGAAAGGTGGTGAAGGAATGTTGTAAATATGACAACAATGGAGGGATTAAAGCAATATGTTTTCTGAAATACGAAGCCGTAAAGCGAAATAAACTGGGGTTTTTGGGGTTTTTTTTTTTGGTTCCCTGTAATTGTAAACTCTTTAAAATGGTATTTGATTAACAAAATGATGAAAGCTAAAATGTATATACTATAGCATAAGGTTGTCAACTCTTTCAGGATTAGCTTGGGGAGACTAATTTCATCCTTGTGATAACTGGGGCAGTGATAAGTTAGCATTATCTACACTCAGGATTACCTGTCTGATGATACTAACAAACAGCATGGATGTTTGGTGCCCAAGGCTGTACCAGCATTTCACTTGTTTCACTTGCTGTGCTGCCTACAGCAAGTTAGCACTGACATGCCTAACCAAGCAAAAGCAAGCAGTTCATGAGATTCAACTTAAAAAAGGCCCACCCTGGTGGCATTATCATTATACTATTATTGAGATATCGCTGATTTACCTTTTTTCCCCCTCTTAGACTATATTTACTGTCACTGTGTAATACAATCTTCTGTTTCCTATTCCTTAGAAAATATCATAGCTACATTTTAGGCTGTTAAAATCTCACAAATAATTTATATATCTTTGGCATGAAATTTAGTTATTACAGCTTTAGTAAATTGACTGTAAGTGCTTATGGTACATTAGCAGCCCTGGCATCATTGACAACCTGTATTATAACAATGGGCAAGTTTTTTGCCTACGTTGTTTAGTTACAACAAAACATCCTGAAATCTCCAGTGACCTGACAGCAGAGTATTTTACATGGGTGTCTGATGGTCTATGATGTCCTTTTACTTATATATACAATAAAAACTTAACTCTTAAGTACATTCTTCCACATTTGTTTTGCTCCCATACACACACCAAAACCCAAATCTCTCCTCTAGCTGTGGAGTCTTTCTTTAGGTTCCCCAGAGCAGATTTAATACATTTTCAGCAGTGCAATTCTCAGTCTCCTCTAGCCAGGAAGCTCCTCTTTCAGTGACTAATAAGAAATGTGGATAGTTAAGAGAGTCCATATCATCATGTTCAAAAAGGGAGAGGAGAGGAGAGGAGAGGAGAGGAGAGGAGAGGAGAGGAGGTTGAGTTCAGTTGGAATGGACCTACAACAATTATCTAGTCTAACTGCCTGACCGATTCAGGGCTAAAGCATGACCAAAAGCTAAAGCATGTTATTAAAGGCGTGTCCAAATGGTTCTTAAAGACTGACAGGCTGGGGGCATCAGCCACCTCTCCAGGATGCCTGTTCCAGGGTTTGACCACCCTCTTGGTAAAGAAATGCTTCCTAATGTCCAGTCTGAACTTCCTCTGATTTAACTCTGAACTATTCCTACATGTTCTAACACTGGACACTAGGGAGAATATCTGCTAAGTATTAAATTTTTTTAAACGGTATCAGAAGTAAATCTAAAGGGAGGATATTAGCAAATTACAAAATTTAAACAAGTGAGGGAGAATGAGTTCAAGTTCTTTCTGAAAAAGATAAGATTGTGATGTTATTTTTATTCCTGTTTGTTTCTTTTTAGCACTTTCATGTTAATATCATGTGTCATGATACTCTCATCTCTCATGGTAGAAGAGTTATGAATGAAAAATGATAGATGTGCTAAAAACCATCCCAGCACATAAAAGGTCCTCCAGTAGACTAGAGAATCAGGAATGTTCACACCATCAAATCCTCTGACTGACTGATCATGACAAAATGATTTCCAATTGCTGAAGTGTTCACTTTCATTGTGTGTGAATAATGAAGGGCTGAATGTGTCAGTCAGCAAACTGTCAAGTTTGACTTTTCCTGATTTTTGGCTTGCATGGCTTTTTAAAAAAATAAAAATAAAACGTGTATTTACTTCTATAAAACTTTCCAGGACAATTTGACTTTTGGCATGAACATGAACACAAAAAGACCAATGGAAAAAAAAAATCCCTTCTGTGGAAATTTAAACTGACCTACTGGGAGGATAAAACATAATTAAAATATCCGCATTCTGCACTAATCAAACTGAGTCTATTCAAACTGGCTAAGAGGAGGACAAAGGAAAGTGTTGTTCTGTTATCCAATGGAGAAAAAAAGTTACTGACAGATGACACTGTGAAAGCCAAAGCGTTTAACGTCTTTTTTGCATTACTTTTAATTAAAAAGGTCAACAATGAGGAGGTGACTAGCATAATTAATACAAACAACAAAGGAAAGATTTCAATTAAAAATACAGACAGAAAAGGTTAGCGAGTACTTAAGTAAATTAGTTTTCAGAACAGATGTGCCTGATGAACTTCCTCCTAAGGTATTTAGAGAACTGGTAAAGCCATCTCAGAACCTTGCTGCTATCAGAAAAAATGGCTGTGAAGGGAGGACACATGAAGTATCAATAAAATGGAAAAAAGGGAAACACTATCCTCATCTTTAAAAAAGTAACGAAGCTGGAGCTTAGGGATAAGAAATGTTTCTGTCAGCTATTAAGTTTCAGCAAAGTTCTGGAACAAATGAACAACATGAATTGTAATTAGCTGGAAATATGAAAGGGAGGTAAGGAACCGGTAAAATGAATTTGTTAAGAATTAGTCAATCTTCAAGAACAAATCATGTCAACAGAATTAAATCCCTTCACAAAATGGTAACAGACCTTGTGAGGAAGTAAGCTGCAAGCGGAAGAGATGAGTTGCAAGAAAGGTCTTTTATGTAGCTCTTGCCTCATAGACAATTCTCAAAAGTAAAGACAAAAAGGGAAAGCATGTCTGAGTGGTACTAATATAGTGTGGATGCAAAACTGATTAGATAACTGTGTATAGTGTAATCATGACAAAGCTATTGCAAAACATGGAGTATTTTTTTTTCCTCTCAATTCCGAAGCGAGGAATAATAATGTGAGTGATAGAGAGAGTGCTTACTGTATTTAAAAAAGATGCATAACTGGGCTTACCAGTGTGTTGGAAAGCTAAAATGCAAAATTCTAAAAGGCAGAAAAAAAATCTGTACAAATGCAAGATATAGAATAATTGGGTGGCCAGAGGATTTTCAGGGAAGGATCTAGAGATACAACCTGGAAAAAAAGAAAAGGTGTCTTTCTGTTGCAAGAAACATGTGCTTGGAAATGTAAAACTGAAAACTACCTGCAGGGTACAAAAGACAAATCTTCTGCTTTACTCTAGTTTTGGGAAAACTTTGAGACGGATTGTTACTATCCTGTTTTGAGTAGCTCAAAGAGATACAAACCAACAGGAAAAAATCCAAAGGAGAACTATCATGTATCTGAACAACAAGGAAAGATCTGAGGTTTAACAACCTGAGACTGTTAAAGTTAAAGAAGAGGAGGCTGGAGATAAAGATGACAGCAATCTTTTAATATATAAAATGTAGCTCTAAATAGAAATGTCTAGTCCATGATAAAGAATTAGTGAAATTAAATTGTAGCAAAATGCTGAAAACCTTTCTGTCAGTAAGAAAGGTTACTGAAGTACTAAACCAGATTGCTAACTGAGCTTTGGAGTTTCCAAAGTTGGGTGTTTCCAGGAAATAAATGTGTGTCAGGAATAACCAAGTGTAACTGATCTTGCTTTGGACCAGACTGGATCATCAACCATATTATTTTTCCTAATTTTCTTTTTTCAGTTCAAATTCAAGAAAAAAACCTTATTTTTTTAGAGAAAGTCTTGTAGTTCTTTATACACACAGCCTGCCAGAAATACTACCTGTATGCTTAAGAACTACTATAAATCATTTCTGCAGAGTCAAGCCCTCACAGCTGTAATGCCATAGGTAGCTATCTATATCTGAAATTATAGAGAACTCTGGAATTCTTTGCTACTTTCTCAACCATTACTTGATCAGACCATTTGTTTCCAGACTGGAGAATAAATCAGGTTCAGGCAGATTCAAATTTCACTGAAAAATTGCAAGAGTGATTCAAATATGGTATTTTAAAGCTCATGCATACAGTTTGAATACGCAACTCAAAAATGAGTATAGGAAATTCAGCTGTACTGGAAATTCAGAGTATAGGAAATGAAACTAGAAAAGGCTACAAAAGCTGATGCTATAAAAATACTTGCACACAGAGAATGATGTGATAATGAGCCATACATCAGAAAAAAATTATAGCAGACAATATGAACCGAAAGCATACTTAAACTCAAAAGGACACCTGTGCCAGCATTAAAAATGATTTATTACATGAATTGCAGGTCAGAGCAGACAATACGTGCCTACAGGAATAAACCAAGAAAGGGTCTCCTTCCACTCAAAATTGGACTATTCCATGCATTTCTAAATCAGTGTATCATCTAGTGCAGTAAAATTAACTCAAATTAGCATACTATAAACAGCGCTATTAAGAAATTTAAAGGCTTTGACTAAATGAAGAAAAATTCAGCTGAAGTCATCACACAAATCTTAATTAAGGCTGCTGTCTGAAATACAAAAGGAAAACAAAAACACAACCCTTGGACAAAGTTGCTGCTATTCTCCTGCAAGTCAATCGAAAAAATGTACCGTAGCTCTGTTGGCAACTAGTAAATCAAAGCTTGCATCACCCAGGTCAACTACAAAATAACCCTTTTTTGTGAGTGTAACCTATCCTCTCTGGCTTCACTTTCTTACCATAACTCCAATATTATAATAACTGCATAAATAATAGATATCTACATATGCAGGCATTCAAATGGGCTGAAGCAGACCTATACTTAATGGTACAATATACCATTTTGAAACATTAATTGCATACAAGAAGATTTCTGTTTAACATTTTTCTTTTTTTTTTTTTCAATCTAGTATTTTTTAAGGGATTTTTTTAGGGATTTATGGATTATCAACACATTCTTAATTTTTATGTGAAGTACATGATATCTATTTTCATTTAACAATTAGCAGACAACAGAAAATGGAGAAAATGTCATTTCTTGATTGGGGGAAATTTATTAGACTTCGACCCAGAGAAAAGAGAGTTCCATATCAGATTAAACAGATTTTTCATTCAGGATTGGATAACCTGTTGTACCAAAGGGTTTAAGTGTCCCTAATTCTCAGACTTGCAGAAAAGTACCCAATATGGACGATGAGGACTGTAGACTGACAATCTGTTTTCTCCCTGTGGCAGGTTACAAACTCTTTTCCAGGGACTTTTGTTAAGACCATTTTCTTTACGGCTTTAAGAGGTGAACCTTTCCTGAGGAAGAAAACAAGTGAAGGAATAATGTGATCAAAACCTTGAATTCTCCTGTGTAGATGAACCGGTCTTGCTGAGTGAAAGTACAAATGTGAAAATACGCCCTAAAAAAATTCAATTTTTTAGTATTCTGTCATGGAAAAAAGGATAGCCTTCCATGTATCCATTTGTGGATGGATACATGTATCTTGTATCCTTGACACAAATCCCATGAGGAAAGACAGCAAATTAGGAGTAATCCCTTTACATTGTTTCTGTATATCTACATTTTCGTTACAGTACAGGGACCTGTGGAGTGAGTCCAGTGAGAGTCCAGGAAGATGATCAGGGGGCTGGAGCAACTCTCCCATGAGAAAAGAGGATGAGAGAGCTAGGGTTGTTCAGCCTGGAGAAGAGAAGGCTCTGAGAAGAGCTTACAGCAGCTTTCCAGTGCCCAAACAGTGTCTCCAGGAGAGATGGGGAGGGACTATCAGGGAATGTAGCAACAGGACAAAGGGTAATGGTTTTAAACTGAAAGCCGGGAGATTTAGGTTAGATATTAGGTAGAAATTCTTTACTGTGAGGTTGATGAGGCACTGGAAAAGGTTGCCCAGGGAAGTCGTGGATGCCCCATCCCTGGAAGTGTTGGATGGGGCTTTGAGCAACCTGTTCTCATGGCAGGGGGGTTGGAACTCAATGATCTTTAAGGTCCCTTCCAACTCTAACCATTCTATGATACTTATCATTCTAGATTACCATGCCATAAAATTCTACAGAAAGATCACGTTCAAGAGGGTGGCAAATCCTATCAAAGAAAATACCTGATATTTAAGTGATAATCAGCTCTGTTGTATAGGTAGGGCTATAAAATTCAACATATTTTGTTCTGCTCTGATCTACATCAATAGAATGTTATACTGAATTCCTCCTAGACGAATACCTGATAAATGAATCAGTTACAAGAAGCAATTGAGTATAAAGCAAGCCCCTGAACAGGTTTCCATTACATTTGTCACTGCAATAAATGAATAAATCTTTCAAATCACTACTTCTGGTGCATTCCCAAAAACCCTTATCCTGAAATCTGAACTAAAGCATTCTGAGATATTGAAGGTTGCTTCTTGAAAAACAACAAACTTGCTAATTGTCTTGCTTTGCCTTTCATCCTCAGTAATTACTTTTGTTCCATATGGTGACAAGCTAAGCGCCTTCTATTTCTGTGTAAAAAAAGCAGCATGATTTTCTCATACCAAAACTGCCCACATTTTGTGTCATGCAAGAAGCTGGATTACCAAATCAAATGCAGTTGTGTGGGTTTGGTAACATCATGACAACTTTTGCTAAATTTCTCCTTTGTCTCTATGACAGTTGGGTCCAGTAGAGACAAAAATAGTAGAAAAAAAAAACAGTAGTAAAGAAATCATTCTTATCTTTTTACAGGATTGCTGGGATTCTCAGTTCTCTGTACTCTACTTAGAGGAACAAGAGCTGACCTTTCAGAAAATCAGGTCCATTCAACAACCAATTCTGACTCTTGCCTGTAAAGCTTGTAGGGGCAAAGGCAAGAGGAAGAAGAGCAGGAATGTTAAGATAGTTGATGATAAAACAACAGTGCCCCCTACTCCTCCAGCTTCACCCTGTGCTTACGCTACTGTAAGCTTTTCTTGCTGCAAAGACCTATTTATTTGTTTCTTGCTTTCCTTGCTGTTACCAAAAATGGAGCTTAAATAGTGAGAACAAGAAAATTTGGAAAAAATCCTGGGGCATACACTAACCAATGAAAAACCTTTTTATGCTTGCTGTAGTGTTTTATAAACTAAGGGGGGAAATGCCACTTTTGGGGCTTTCTGTCAGGAAAAAGAAAAAGAATGTTAAAAGACTTAAACACCATTTTCTTAAGAGCCAAACTATGGACAGCATCATTTCAGCTAATTCCTAGAGCAGATAAATTTCACCTGAATTATTTATTTCAAGTCTGGAATACAGACAGACTGTCCCAAAGGTTAATTTAATTTTCTCCAATTTTACTCACTCTCTAAAACTCACACAAGTTTGAACAAGGATCTCAGGAAACAATTCACTAAAGTATGAAAAACCTTTATTAATTCTTTGTAATCAGGGTTAGCACTTGGGTAGAAAGAAACATACCAATGGCTTGCTGCTAAGGTATAGTTAAACTAGTTACCTTTAAAAACTTCAGAACAGGTTCTCTTTAAAATAGAACAAAAAAAAAAAAAACTTAAATACTAATACCATCCCAGGGTTTGGGTTTTTTGTTTTGTTTTGTTGTTGTCTTCATTTAATTAAAAGCTTAGATTTAAATATTTCCTTGTGAGAGGACCAATACTGTGAGATTGACCTAAAGTAGGCTGCTAGTAAATTAAAATAACTTGAAAGTGTGTCTTGATACGCAAACAGGGCTTAAGGAGTACCATGGTGAAATACTGAAGATAAGGAGTAAATTTTATGTTTAACTTCTTTGTAATATGGCCATCTAGAGAGCAAAAATAATAAGCAAAGAAGGTTATGTACTTTGGCAGCTGTGTCATTTTTAAATAATACAAATTTCATCTCACCCTGTACATCAGTTTACAAATCACCATACCAGTAAGTATTATACTAACTTTCCTTCATGTTAACCCTGAGCGGATTTTTCACCTTGCAATAACAGATACAGCCTCTAAATACTATTTTCTATTACCAGGTATCCTCTCCCACACCCATGTGTGTAGCACTCTCAAACAAAAACACACACAAAAGAAACTTCTTAGGCTTTGGAAATAATGCAAAGATCAGACTGTTTCTCTGGTGTTTTGAGACCCTCAAAGTAAATTCCTTGACTGAAAAGACAACCAGAACATACTCTGAGCACAGCAACAGGAAATAATAAAAAAAAAAAATTATCTTTTTTTTTTTTTTCAGTCTTCATCTTCTAAAATCACATTATTCAATAACAACTCCCAGGAAAAGAGAAATTTACCTAAAATGCGACCCTTGATGGGTCTTACTGGACTCTTGAAAATCATCATAGCCTTCTCCTAAACAAAGGATGTAACTGGAGCTGCCATATCTGAACTTAGTGCTAATGGTTTTCATCTTTTGGACTTTAGGACTAAACTGAATATTTTATAGAGAAACAGTGTAGGAAGCGCTTGAGGAAAAGTAGCCTAAGAGATTTTTATGAATCAATCTTTCCGTATGTATATTTATTTTTCTTCACAATGCTCTCAAAAATGACAGATTTTTTTTTAAGATCAAAGCTTCTCTTCTTCCCTTAAATAAAAGGCCAAAGCAAGAACAGATTGAGAAGCCATTGTATTCATGAACAGAAAAAGAGAGGTTAATTCAAAATTCTATGGTCTGTTGAACCCAATATCCACACGTTCCCCAAAGCAACAACAAACGCACCACGGAAACTCAATCAAGGCATCAAACCCACTCCAGCAAATGTGTTGTGCCAACCCATTATTAATGTTGCCTCTCAGGGAAATTCTGTATCAGCATGAACTTGCTGCAAATATTTTTCACAAATTCACTTTATACTATTTCCTTCACATTAAATGCCAAAGACGGCAAATTAGGAGAGGCCTGAGAGAGGGGAGAGATTCAAGGATGAGTTCTGTTCACAGAATTATCTGATGAACAAACTGCTCAAGTACGTTCAGAAAGGGTTTAAATACAGTGACATTAGCTGTTGGCAAATTTGACAGGTTATAGATAAGTAAGTTGTCCTTGTGAAGAGAGTTTCTGTGGACTCATTTCCCTGTATTCCTCCCCATGCCAATCACAGGAACAGGAGTAAAATATCGGTGAACAAGCATAGCTGAATTAAGCCATTCAGCCCAAGAGTATGGAGCTTAATTGTGTTCGCTTGCATCTTTTCCTACCGCCAAATAAAAACACCATTGTCCTTGCTGAAGAATTCCCTTTCATGTCTCAAGGATCTCTGCCAACTTAATTGTGAGAGTCACACTGCATGCCCAAGTGGAAGTGAGGGGATCTCACGTCTTCAAATTTATCCCTTCACCCTCTTTTTGGCAACAGAATTTGAATGCAGTAAGCACTGCTGAGCACACCGAGAAGGTTCTTTCAGGAGCTGCCTGCACACACACAAAAAAAAGGTGTCTTACAATTTGCATGCAAGCTACATCAAAAGGGCTGTATGCATGTCGTGTAAATATGCATACTAAATGCATGCTAACTGCATCTCAGCCTCACAACTTCAGACTGCAAATTTTATCTGAGGCTATAATGTAAACGTCCACTTTCACAGAAGAATGGCTGTGGAAGGTGGGAGGGGGAGGAAGAAGGGAAATACTTTCTATCATGTGACCTAATTAAAACTGGAGATTATAAAAGAAATTGATGGCACAAGAGTTCAGATATTAAGCACATATTTTTAAAGATTCAAAATCATATTGGGGTGTGATTAGCAGGCTCTGCGAGACCAGGGAACATTAGAAGAAATTTCACAGGAATTTTCTGTAATGCCAGTGACTGAATCACTCTGTTATCCCATAAGGTTGTTTTTTTTAGAAAAAATATCATTCAATAAAACAACAGCAACAATGAAACATGTCACATCTGAAGCTTCTGGAAGTCATTACGGCTATCATCTGGCTATCACTGATCCAGTAAGTCTGTCACACACAAACATTATTTAGTAATCAAACTCAAGTTTTATGTAGGTTGTTACTTTTTTTCCCCTTAAAAGATTAGTTATGAAAAGAAAACATGACATGTAAAAACATTTTCACTGAGGTGAAAGCGAACAGTGACTTTGCTGAAATATTAAATAGGACACTGAAGTATGAAAACCACAATAAGGATAATTCATTCAGTAGGAGAACAAATAGAATTCTGTATTCATTTCTTTAAATGTCTGCACTGAAAAATAAGCTCTTGGCATGTGTCATGCAGCTGGGACAAAACCAGCCTGCAATTTCATTCGGTGCTCCAGTTGGAATTGATTTCCTAACACCTCCTGCAATAAGGACAAACTGTTGTTTTGCAGAAGTCTGGGCAACTAACCCTACAGAAAGCCTCTGAAAACACACTGGTTGGGAATGGAGGAAACTGTGAAATGCACAAGCCAACAGTTTTATTTGGTAATAAATTCAATCTTTTGGCATAATTGCCATATGTTACTTGATTTTTATTTTTTTTTTTAATGTTTAGCACATTTTCATTAGAAATTAATGGTTTTCTTTTGTTTTAAAAAAATTCTTTATTAGGGCAAACATGCTTTTCTTACTTTTCTTTAATGCCCGAGGGTCTGTAAAAGGTAAGTGCATATTCACAATATCCTGCCAGGTGGATATATATTTTGTTCAAAATCCTTTTTAGGAAGAAAGCAATGTCCAGAGGAAGATGGGCCAGAATTGGGACTGTAAATTAAATCAAATACATAAAAAAAAGAGATTTATAGCACATTTGCTCCTTCAATCTACAGCTCATTTATTCTAAATACCTCTTCCTAATGAGTAATTTTCTGGATGTCACCACAATTTACTAGGGTCAGCATCCAAGTGTAGTACAAGCAACATATTTAAATTAGTTTATTTGGTCAGGAAAGAGCAATATAACCTGGCATATATCAAGAAATTATTAATTTGGCTGTATTCAAGGACAAAAACATTGCTGTTGCAACAGGAGAAGTGGCAAGCTGGAAGAAAAGTATCGTTTTTGATTGCATAAATGAGTTTCCTACAAAGGTGCTGAATAAATATAGATCATTCTTCCAAGGAGGATATTAGGGTTCCAGCAGCTAACTGTAAGTGTTTGGATTCAGACTGTGAAAAACATGAACCAAGATCCAGGCTAATCTGCATGCATCTGGTCCCCGATGAGAAAAATTCTGCCCCTCAATTCTTACTCCTTCTTTGCACCCAAGGTGCTCGAGAGCCTTTATCAAATTATTTTCATGTGTGCCAAGGAGGGAGAAGAAAACCAGGAGAGTGAAACAGCTTTCAGTTTCTCACTCTCCCCTTCTACATACCAAAACTGGAAAAAGTATCTCAGGCTTAATATTTTTCTTTTTGTTACTGGTTTCCTTACTGTACATTGTGAAACTACCATTTATGCAGGAGCCTAGGTTTTCCTTGCACTGGAAAGAAAGGGAGATTAAAAATCTTTTAATTAGAAAGCTATCCCCTTAATGCTAAGAGGGACAAAATCTTACAGCCTGATGAACTGAAGAAAAGCATTATATGATTTCATAGGTCCGTAGGACCTCATTCATGACAATGATGTGCAGCATATTAACAGTAAGGGAGCTATTTCTTTAAAAGAAAGCATGAAAATACTTTAGGTAAAATCATAACTATCCTAATTTCTCAATTCAGTGGGAGTTTTGGTATGTGCTAAACTTGCAGTAAAAATGAGTTATGAAAATAGCTGTCATATAGGCCATTTTCAAAACATGAATAATTCAAACAAGTTCCAATTTTTTTTCTCAAAAAATATTAAACTCTGTAGCTTGTACAATTAATGCAGCTGAAACAGTGAGAATTTAAAAGCAGCCACTTATTCTATACAATAGCATTTCATTGGAATTTTTATTGTGTTTATTTTCATGGATCTCAATAGACAATATATCCTGTGCAAGGAAAAAATGTAATCCATTTTACCAACAGTGCACAGTCAAAAGAGGGATGGAGTTTGCACTTCGCATGTTGTGAATGAAAATTGAGAATATATGTAATAAGCATCTCTAAACCTTAATGAGTTATTGAGCTGTGTGTCTCCTAATGTGTCAGTGATCCTTTTTAATTTATTTTCTAATTTCTACACAACTTTTCCGTAGGAAAAGAAAGCCCAAATGAAATGAAAGTGAAAATATACAATGAAGTAAAATTAATAAAAAGCAAATGCTATTGAAATTAAAACCATATTTGCCCCAGAGTAAATGCATGGCAAGAATCAAGCCAGGAGTGACTATGGCACTGAAACTCCAGACAGAATCATCCCTGTGACTTCCAGAAAATGGTACTCCTCACAGCTATTCTCTCCAGAAGCATATAGGATAGACAGAGGAATGAACAATAGCTGCTGCTTAAAGTACTGAACATTTTTTAAACATTGAAGGCAAATAATTTTATTTCCCCTCAAGATTAACTAAAGGAACTCAAACAAAATGCATATCTTGTCCTCATAGTTCTTCCAGGAGCCACAGTTTTAGCAAAACCATCCCAGCTCGTAATTTGGATGGAAAACATTTAAGTAACAAATAGAAGTCAGAAAGTAGTATGTGTATATGGGATAGAAATATGAATACTGCCAGTTAAATTTAAAAAGTATATGGAAGATTGTAAACAAAAGCTGTGGATCAAAGATTTTTTCTAAATGAAGGGCAGGGTTTGGAAACAACTACTAGGTTCCCTCTTCTACCACAGGTGGCTTAGGGCAAGAAAATTCTTTTGTGGGCCTTTCAGTCCTAAAGCTGGAAGTCACCTCTATCCGTAAGAAAACAATATTTGCTATATTTATGTATATGTCTTCCAAATCTGCAGTGACAGCAATATCACAAAGCAGTTCTGCTGCTTAACCATCTTTGCCACCGAAAAGCTTTTCTAAACATCTAACTTAAAACACCCTTCCTTCTATTTCAGTTCAGTATGTTTGGCTTATCTAAGTAGCCTACTCACAGTCTCAAGTGACCTTAGTATAGAGACATACCACACGAGCTGAGCTACATTGACAGATCATGTCTAATTACACTTCAATTAACATTTGCCAAGAGTACTCACACAGTCTGCTACTGAAGCTCAGAGGATATGTAGCAACCATGAAGCTTCTGTAACTCAGTCATATGTCTGATCTGGGTGTGAAATCCATTCCCTTGCCTTACCAGGACTGAGTGCCTCCTTCTCTAGTCCATCCAAATCCACGAAAGAGGCTTGCTTAGATCAGTCTCAGCAGTAAGCACTCCTGGATCACACCTAACAGATTTGGCACACAGTGCACAAATAGTTGTTATGGTTTCATTTAATAGATTAGGGCACATACACTGAACTGGGCTGAAGCCATTTTTCTTGACGGAAATCAAAACAATGAGTGTTTCCCACTCATCCAGGGAGATACCAATGCACAAGTTACATGATCTATACAGTGAAATGGAAATAAACTAAGAAAAGCTTAATCTCATAAAAACATTTCACTACTACATCATTGCTGCATTCCGAAGAGACGGACAAATGAGAGGCGGTTGGAAAAGTAGGCTCAAGCTCCAGAGTTATCAGCTCAGAGATGACTGACAGTGGTCAAAGAGCACTTGCATACAGTCAGGAAGAATCACTAAACCAAAAATTGGAAAAACAAAATAAAATAATAATTCACTTATTTCCAAAGTGCTCAGGAAGTATTTGCTGTCATTATCCTGGAAATGCATAACACCTTGCTACTGCTTGTTTGTGGTACGGACCTGTGGTCCTGCAGCTACAGTACTACCCTCCAAGCCTCAACAGAGCCTTTCTGGCAAAATACTAGGGAAGACTTCCTAATGATACCAAGTCTGCCAGACTTGAAGATGATCTCCCAACAAGAATGGCTTAAACACAGACACTTAGCACGTGTAAGACAGGTTCTGCCAGACTGCTGGAAAGTACAGAGCTGCAAAGAGAAAAAAAAGTACTCGATACAGGGACAGATGTCTTGTAACAGCTTTCTTCCATTCACCCTGAAATAAGCTAAATCTCCTGATGAAATTGTACAATTCTAAACAGTTGAAGTCCTAGAGAATTCTGATGAATAAATAAAAATGCAAATTTATGTTCCCAGTCAAAGATTAATATAAAAATCTAGTCCCTCCCCTTATTTTCTCTCTACTTAATATTCACTACATATTTGACTACGCCGTTAAATGTGATGCTTAGCACTCAGCCTAACTTAACTTATTTACACCTACATCATGAGTATCTGGCAAATCCAACTTCCTAAAGTACATTAAGTTGCTTTTACGAACAACTTAGCAACGAAGAGAAGTTATGCACCTTCACAGGCTTAAAAGAGATCCTGCCTGCTTACATTCCTTAAATCTCTTCATTAACTGCATAAAAATACAGGCACTTAAGCCAGGAGAAATAGTTCAATAGGCACACAGTATTAAAGCACAAATTAGATGGCACCATTAGAAAATTGCTCCTGAACACCTCTTTTAGAAAGATAACAAAAAGACTTTCCATAGCTATTTATTGTGGTAATACACAGACCTCAGCAGTTAGACAAAGGGCCCCAATGTGATATCTCAAGTCATGTCACAGCTTTCTGTCTTTTTGCTCATGGTTGTCCACATACTTTTTTTCTTTCTTTTTTTTTCTTATTGTTCTGCCACATTTCCAGACAGGTGAATGAATAATAAAGTCAGTATCACATGGAGGTTCAGTATGTTTTAGAAAGGTCTCTTCTTGAGCATATTAGCTCCTCTCCCATGTTGCTGCTCAGAGAATGTTTTTATTATATTACACATATTATACTAAATGCATCAAATAGACACATAGGCATACATAAAAAATATTTGCACTATTATTTGCTGTATGTTATATAAAAATAAATGGATAAAAATAAAAAGAAACTACTTGCAAGGAAGATATGCTAACATTATTTCCCAAAATGTTTAAAGACGTATCAGAGTATTAAGAAGCACGAAGAACTACTCATGGAAATGAAAGCATCATAAAAAATAATTACTATCAAGGGTATGTTGGGTATTTGTGAATGCATCTATCTCCTTTTCACTTAAAAATCATGATTCGAAGACTAATTTCTATATGTACCTGTTACAGTTTCAGAGACCAGTTTTCCTTTTCTGTGTGTGCAAGTCATAAGGAAAGCATACTAAGGTTAATCTTGGTACCATTAAGTGACACTTAAGAAAACATAACATCTGCTCTCAATGTGTTTTAGAAGAAGGTTGAATTTCCAGTCAAAGCACTAGATTTTGGACAAATTTGAACTTACCAAAGTTCTCAAAGCTTCTGCAAACATTAAGATGCATAAAGTTTGGTGATTCGTATTAGACAAAATAGAGAGAGAAAGGGAAGAGAAATGTTTGAGCAGAATTCTTAAGTGATTATTCCAACATTTTATAGTAAGCTACAGGCAAATTAACCAAAATAGCATCTCCTTATTTCTTAAAAATTCAGGCCGGTAACCTCTGGACCCCAAAAAAGAACTTGGACAATTTTCCACAGGTAGTTAAGACAAAACAGCAATCCTGGAAACACAATTTCTACAGTATCTGTGAACCCACCTACCTTTCTCAGGCGCTGGATCTTGGTGTGCCGGGTGGATGTGGCAAGGCTTTGTTTGGTGTTGAGGGGCTGGAGGGGTGGCTGGGCCCTGCCGCAGGTGCCTGGGCGCTGCCGCAGGGAAAACGACTTTCAGGAAGGGCAAAATGCTGCACAGGCATTAAAGATATGAGGCAAAAAAGTGAGAGAAAGAGCCCTGCCTGCACCAAGGTGGCAGGAGAAGAAGGAGGAGGTACTCCAGGCATCCGAGCAGAGGATGAGCAGATATCCACACTGCAGCCTGTGGAGGACTTCATGCTAGTGCAAGTTTACCTGAAGAACTGCAGTCCATGGGATGGATCCATGCTGGAGCAGGGGAAAAATGTGAGGAGGAAGGAGCTGCAGAGAAGAGCTGTTACGGACTGACCATAAACCCACCCATTCCGCATCCTCCTACACTGCCGGGGTGGGGGGAGAAGGGAGAGGGAAGGCATTTTAATTTGTCTTTGTTTTTCACCATCGAATTCTGTGTTAACTGGCAAGAAATCAAATTTGTTTTCTCCCAGTTGAGTCTGTTTTGCCCATGACAGTAATTGGTAAGCTATCGCCCTGTCTTTACATTGAACCGTGAGCTTTTTCATCTTCTTTTCCCTCTGTCCTGCCAAGGAGAGGGAGTTAGACAGCTGCTGGCTGGGCATCTGGCATCTGGCCAAGATCAACTCACCATGCTTCATACACTGAGTATTTTTGCGCATTTGAGGTTCTGCTTCTGAAGACACAGGGAAGAATGTCAGTTTCGACAGAGCTGAACAGTTTCACACCCAGAGCAGACTTAAGCCCCATCAGGATCAATAAGCTAGATGTTCTTCTGCCTCCTTTTTCCTGAGGGCTTGATCTTACAGGCACTCTCAAGCACCTGTATCCGATTGAGGTCTACACAGAGTGCCACTGTAAGTACCATTTAAAAAATAAAACCTGGCTGCAGGACGAACCATAGGTCCCAATTACCCAGTAATTCAAGCACCGTTGTAGCACAAGAGGATACAATTCAATGGTCTTTCAAGAGTATTCCAACTCCTATCGCTAAGTAAAGTGCTGTAGCCATCAGAGCTACATCATGGGGTATGTTTCATTCCTGCTGCTGAAACCATACACGATAATCCATAAGACACCCCCTTAGCCCTGCTAGTAGCTTGCTTAAATAGGTCTCTCCTCATCTCAGTAAATTTTGTAGATTCCATCCCAGATGCAGCACTCTCCCTGTGCGCTACATGGGTGGCTACAGATCTAGTCAAGGTTCAGCCTGGGAGACGGGCACGCATGCAAGAGTTTGGCATAGCAATGCTTAGGATACAGCCTTTGCTTCCTTTTTCACATCTCAGCATGACTGCTTCCTCCACAGCTTACATTAGAAAAAGAAGCACTGTTGTGAATTTAATGATGTCTTCGCCTTTCACTGACAACAGATTATGCTTGTTAAAG
>BJBW01000892.1:326096-359878 GCA_004320125.1 Scolopax mira
CGCTTCTTATTCATTTTCCTCCACTGCCTGGGAACCAGATTTATGAAACACTATGAAAAGAATATGAACTATTTTGTATTACAGAATTCTCCCCTCCTCCACCACGGACCGTGCATTTTCTGTTTGCACTGGAAGGGGGCTAAGTCTGTTTATGTGAGCCAGGGCACTCCTGAAAACAAGATTATAAACCTCAAGTGGCTACAGCAGAGAAATATTTATTTTGTTTAAAATAAATGGAGCAACTCTTGGATTATAACTGGAGTCATATGTTATAAATCAGCTTATTGAATAACACAGCCTTGGAACAATCACTGTTCTGGGACACAGCCTTCTACTACATAGTGAAACTTTCACAAAAACCAGCTACAGTCTATGTTGCTAATAATAAACATTGAAGAACTAGAAATGCTTTTCCTTCCTTCTTGCTGGCCCTTTTTAAATGGCTTTGGGCCTAACCCTTAGCTATTACACAAGCCAGACATAAACTAAAAGCTATCTTGAAGGCTAAACCGATAGGAATTTCTTTCATGCCCCTTCCTGAACCGGTGCTTTCTCTGCTATCATTAACGTATTATCTTCCATTAGTGGAGCTTATGCTTCTTATGCTGTGAGAATCTAAACTCCAGACAGAAATGCTAAGATACTATATTTGCAGGATAGGACTCTCATGTGCTTGTTAATAGCGTAAAGAAAAAAGCAGTACCAAATGTCAGAATGGTGAGAGAGTCTCAGGAATGAAAAATAAAAATAAAAATAAAAAAAGGAGGGTCCTCACTGTCAAAACAGGGGCAGTTAGGTACCCTGAATTTTCCACCACTCCAGACACGTCAGTCAAAGATAACACAATGCAAGAATATCTGAGTGACACTTCAAGCTGCATTCATAAGCAACCTGCCTCATTCAAAGTCGATGAAGAGACAGGACTTACAAGCCCACACTGGAAAGTTATTGAAATGTGACTGACATCTCAAAGGAAAAGTGTCAACGGGATAGCATGACCCTGTGCTGAAACACTGCAAGGTTAATCAAAGTTATGGCAGTCGGGAGCTATAAAGACCCTACCTTAGATTGAATTCTTGTAGTCACAGTAGCGATTGGGCCACTATCTCCTTTTCAATTCCTCTCCCACTGACATTTGCACCCCAAGTTTGTATCGTTTGTCCGCTCTTCCTTTGGTTTCATTTTAGAAAGATACTGGTGGATGTCGCCTGAGAGAAAGTTTTATACATCTGAGTAATGTTAGGTCTCTCATTTCCCCCTCTGGGACTCACTGTGCTGTTAACACATGATCTAAGACAGTAAATATACCACTGAGAGATTAAAAGGAAGTGCTACAAATTATAGAGTTATTGCTCAAAAGAGGGTAGGTAAAGTCTGAGTTAAAGGATCAGTAGACATTCTCTGAGCTTACATGAAGCAATAAAGGAAGTAAGTAAACACTTTGCTTCTTAAAGTTACTTATATCCCTAAGTCCAGAGAGTTCCTAACAATTCATTATTTACCAGTATCACATCAGGAAACATATTACATGGACGTATCTTCTTCTCTCACCACTCCACCCACCCTGTAATTTTGTATGTCTATAAAGACTTTTTTGTTGTTGTTGTTGCCATTAATGTAATGTGTAAATGTGTTAGTAAGTATCATTTTTATTCAGTGCTGTTATGGTTAAAATGTAGAGTAGAAGTATCCATTTAGTCTAAGCACTCTCTGCAAAGTAACAAGGATAAATTAAAGAATACAGGAGACAGCCAATGCAATAGTTATGCTCATGGTTGCAGAATACAATCCATAAGTAATTTAAGCAAGCATGACTTACTTTTATGCCCAAAAAAACCCTAAAAATAAGGATTTCTTCCGTTTATTTTCTTCCTGGATGGCATATTTTTGCTTTCTTGAGTTTACTTCATATGTTTCTTGTTTTCTTATTCTGTCAGCCCATAGCAATATTTCACAGATACAAATAGCACCTTCTTGACACTGCATATCATTAGCTAAAAATGCTAGTGGCCCTATTCTGTTGGTTTCATTCCCGCCCCTCCTCCTTTTCTAGAAGGCAAACAGTCTAGAAAGTAAATATGCTTCTTCCCTACAGCCTAAGGACGTAGAAACCCTTTTCCTTCTACAGACTCACTGTCTCATTTCCAAATCACTGCCTGCACTGAATGTCACACAACATTTCCATTATGGAATCAGTCCTCCAGTCAATTATTTAATTAAAAGAAGATTTACCAAATAATATCCCTTTCTCCTTTAGTAAAAAGATAAGAGTAAGATGATAACAAAATATTTATTTCTTTATTATTAATTATTTTTTAAACCAATGAGGGGGAAACTTCAAATGGAGGAAAGATCACCTTGGGAATATATTATATCAAACATGACCAGCAAGGACTTTTCTTTTAGGAAGAATAATGGTTTAATGTTTAATTAATCCTATCCATTTCTGCATTTATGGGAAGGCAGAGAAGAAGAGTCTGCTTTATAATGTGGAAAATTAAATATTAAAAACTTTGTGCCTATTTGACTTTACATTTTCTTGTTATGAATGGGTATTTTCACTTTATTTCACTTTCTTCAAACTATGAGAGACAGAAGCAATTACTGCTGCTCTGCTGAACAAAGGTATTCTCAATGTACCTCTGATACTGCCTTGCCAATCCCAAAACAAAACAAAAAATTAAAAACCATTTAAAGTATTAATGGAACCTTTAAAACTCACATTCGAAGTGATGCAGGTTACTCAAGATTAGAGAATGCTGGGGAGAATTTCAGAAAAGCTGAACAAAGTTATGTGTTTAAAAAACTCAACAGATAAAATTCAGGGTAGACAAGAGGTCACACACTGGATGAAATAATGTGAATTGTCCTTATATACAAATGGGTTCTAAATTAAGTGCACCTATTCAGAGAAAAAGATGTGGAAAGTATTTTGGACAGTTCAATAAAACCATTTGTTCCATGTACAACAGTAGTCCCAAAGCCCAACGATATTATTAAGACCTGAAGAATTCAGAATACTAAAAGAGAGAATAATAATGAAAATAAAGCCTTTAAACACAGTGACCTTAAATAGTCTATGCTCTTGTTCTTGCCTTTTCTCAAAAAGAATTTAAAAAAAAATAAAAGACCATCTAGAGGAAAGCAGCAAAATAATGAAGATGGTTAAAAATATGACAGCTCCTGAGCTAGGAGAAAGGATGGAGCAGAGGTGTGAACGGCCTCTCTGAGTCACTCAGAGCAGCCATTTTTTGCTTCCTTTCCAGTTCTGAATGGTACTTTTGAGAACCGCCCACTGCTGTGAGAGCCATGACTTGTGGTTGCTGCTCCAGCATGGAGCATATCCCAAGCCCTGTCCCCACATGGTTCACAGCCCTGCTCCAGCTGTGGTCAAATCTCCCCCGTTCTGTGTCTGCAACCCAGGACAAGCTGCCCCCACAGCGGGGAGAGACGAGGTGCCAGGGGTCACTCACCTTCAACCCCCTACTCACCACATGGACACTGTGCAGTAGGGCAGGCTCAAGCCCAGATGCTAAAAGTATGTATGTTTTAGTACATATGGGTGGAAAACTGTCTTTTAGGAAACTTCTTCCACATTTCTTTCCTAGTACAAGATGGGGAGTACAAGCCCCTCTATCCGTTGTGCCACACTTCCTCCACTTCATCCTTTCTCGTGTCCCTTTCTCCTGTATCCACTTCCGACTCAGTTATCCTTCCTTTCCCATGTCTCTTTCTTCACTCCTTACTTTCTGTGTCTCTTGTCTTCACAAAGGTCCTGGAGGTTAAACAGAGGCTAAATTGAATACAGTTTTAAGCCTCCCAGAGTAAATCATCTCTCCCTTCCACTGCTGAGTGCTTGATCTTCCTCTCGAGAGATGCAGCCCAGCAGGCTGCCGGCAATTGGCTCCGTGCTGCGTTGCACCCAATACTCTGAATCTGACTTGTTCAATTCACATTCAGCCTGACTACAAGATTAAAATCCACTGTCTTATCCCATCTGCTAGTGGCCACTTCCTCACTGCCTGGCTTTGGGGTGAAAATGCCCTGATGTGCACTCTTCTGGCTCTGTACTTAAATTTAGCATTGATTTAGTTAAAATTGGCATGGAAAACCTTCACCACGGGGAAATAGCCACTTCAGTTCACAGTATTTCCCCTGTCCCTGTGACCACTTAGATTTTGGGGTTCTTCTCCCCTCACACTCACAGAGATCTACTCATGCTCTACCAGAATTTCTGGGAATTGTTTTTTATCCTTATTGATTCCTGACAATTTTCTGTATTCTTCCATGCTGGCTTCTTTTTCCCCTCTTTTAATGGTTAATGAAACAAGAACAAGAGCCAAAGTCTGCCACCCAAGCATCTTTGCCATAAACCCCATTAATTTCTAGGCACTTTGCATTTAGTTTAGTGTTGCTCGTCTTACATTATGCACCTATTACAAACTGTGACGCCTGTGTGTAAATGTCAAAGGACACAAACCTCTGTAAATACACGACACTAATAAGAGTCCATCTAGAATAGGCACTGAGACAACTTTCATTTTATATTATTGCCTCTAAATGTGACCTAGCATAGACAGCCAGCCTGGAGGCCTGAATTTCTAATTGTAACTTTCCTATTGGTTTGTTCAGCGAAGTTAGGAGAGCTGTGTCCTTCTCCTCCCACCTGTAAAGTCAAGGTTACCTCCCCTGAAAAGCTTTTAAATCTACTCAAGCAAATGCCAAAGTAAGAACTAAGTATTTATTATTTGTTAATCACTGAGAAGTTTTAAGTAAGCGTTTCTTACAGAGCCAACTCCCATATTATACTTGAGCTCTGCTGATTAGCTGCTATTTTACAGGTATTTATAGCCAATACTTTGTGTAAATATATTGGTTTCTGTGTCTCTCAGGTGTTCTGGCTAAGAAGCTAGCTGTTTGGTTGCGACCCAAGAAAAGATTTGTGGCCGCAAAGCCCCCTAAATTTCCTCCCCCAAAAAGGCCATGTAGAGACGCTAACTCAGTATGAAATCTATAAAATGGAGTTGTCTGGCAAGGAATTTATTATTACAGAAATCTTGAAAGAAACTAAAAGTTTCAGAGACAAACCAGATATTGTGGCCAATAAACTGAGGATCAGAAACAGGCAACAAGTTGGCCTCCCTTCTAATGAAAGTCCATTAGGGATACCAATAGACTGTGACTGCTTTTCTTACTAACTTTATTAATTAGGACCCACAGGAAATTCAATAATAAAAAAGAGGGTTAGTGAGAGGGAGTGCTTTCCAGAATTGCTGCAGCATGTGTCAAATCCCCTCACTTTTAAGATGTGTACACAGACCAGAAACATTTTATCTATTCCAGAGCGACTGAGCTCAGTGGGAAAATTCCACTGAGTTCAGTTCACGTATCAATTTACACTTAAGGGTAAAGTGGTTAAGTGTCATGTCTAATTGAATTGTTTTTATTATGGGTTCTGATTTGTCTAAACAGCATGGCATTCAGGCCATTAAGGATGCCATACATGGGTAGTTCAAACAAGTTAGTTCTGTTGGAAGTTATGAAAAAGAGAAAATAATGTAATACCTCTTTTTTTTTGGTCTTCTTACTGCTTATTTTTAGTTTCCAGAAGTAGATTAGGGTCTTCAAGATACTACTTCTAACAGTCATAAAGAGCAACACCTTGTATTCTAACTAGGTTTTGGGTGGGTTTTGTGGTGTTTTGTTTTGTTTTTCTTTTGGAAAAAGTCTAAATAGTTTGGACTAACTAAATAGTCTAAAAGCAAAAGAAGACAGGGGGGCAGAAATCTAGGCCAGAGGCTATGCCATTCTTGACCATTCTTGACTTACATCTGCCTCACCCTGATAGCTCAATGATTACAGAATCAATTTTTAGAGCAAGTAATTCAGGGCAAGTTGTTTCAAAAAATAAATATGCATTTCTGATCTGAAAAGTGCAATCTGTTGTGACAACAGCTAAAGGCAGCTAGAGCTTTGAAATACTCCCCTATATATTGAAATGGTACAGCCTTTCAGTATGAGGAGTACCTGAAAAAACCCAGCAGGTACTTAATTTTTAAAGCAAGCTTATATTTGATCTAACACTAGACCAAATATTTTTCAATGAAGAAAACTCAGAATCCACTAAGTAAACCAACAGAAATAAAACAGGATTATAAAGAAAGTTCCCTTCAGTGTATCTCAAATCATATATTTGAAAGCAATTCCTTCTCTCTAGGCTTGGTTTCAGACCAAATCACTTAATCTGGGTTGCAGCACACTCTGTGCACTACACTCTAGTTGCCTTAAAAGTTTTCTTTCCATCACCTGCATACTTCTGCAGCACATCTGCCCCCTGCTCTTTTCACCAGCTCCCTGCCCTCTGCCCATGCCACAGGCTCCTGCTTAGCTGACACACGCTCTCTACCCTCTGCTCTGGGATCTCACCTACACAAGAAAATAGGTAGCTCCCTCCTACCTAGTCACTCCCTATTTAGAGGAACAAAGAAATGAAAGTAAATGCCATCCATCACACACATACATTCAGGAACCAGGGCTGTTCTCTGTTCTTCTCACAAAACATTGATGCAGGCAAGAGAGCTTCATGACGGTAATTGGGAGAACCACACTGGAACATACATCACTGTCTCCATCTGGTGCTATTTCATGTGCTCCATGCGAGGATCTGAAGTGGTGACATTCCACTGGACAAACGGTGTTTCAAAATAATACTAATTTATTCCGCAGCCTTGCACAATCTGCACTGAGAGCTAGTGGCAACAGATTGAATGGTACTACAGATCTCTCCAGCACAGACTCTTCTCCTATAAATGCAGAATTAAGTATTCATGAAGAGATTTCAAAGGTCTAAAATGACTGTAGAGCTTTCAAGACGCAACACTCTGAACTAAGGCACTGTCAAATAACAAGCCATAACCAGAAAGGCAAAGTTTATCTCCTGAATATAACAGATATTTATAATTATTTTTCTGTATCTTTACTTTCAAAAATTGACTGAACTAAATTTCCAAAAAGAACAGAAGTAACTGACAAAAAAGAATAACCAAAGGAAACATAAGAATAAATGATTTGCACTAGACATAACAGTTCTCTCCCTTTCTAGCCATTTTTTTTTTAATTTAAGCATACAACAAAATGGCTGCCAGTTACACTCTTCTGATCAAGAAATTACAGGTTTGTCCTAAAAAAAAAAAAAAGCTTTTGAAGCTCAGGTTGATCCTTCATAACAAATGTTTTGTAGGGAATACAATTTTTGAGACTAATTTTTATCACATACTTTTTTTTTAGCATTGCCAAGGACTGTGAAACTCCCCAGAAATAAAATTAAAAAGTAAATAAATAAACACACACCCCAAAAATTACTGTGTTTTACTCAAGTTGCATGCACCAAATTCCACCAAAGGTTTCCATAAACAGAGCCATATGGAAATGATCTAGTAGAAGTAACCTGAAGCACTCCAGCACAGCTGGACACTTTCCAAGAAGCACACCTGAAGAACCAGGCCGAACTCACAGCTACGTATATTCATTGGGGTAGCACTAATACGTGTTTTTCTACAGGAATAAAACAGATGGAAACTCATTGTGTCAATGCTGAGAAAGTCACAACTATCTTTGTTTAAATGCTTCCATGCCAGGAATAATGAAGTCCAAGAGACAGTTGACTAGACCAAGCAAAGGCCACTGTCAGTCCACATCTGTAGCAATCTCCATTACAGAGGATCACGTCAGAATATCAAGTTGAATTTTTAGCTCTGCTGGACACTCGAGGAGTGCTCGCTGCAGTGAGTGCTCAATGAATAGGCCGTTTGCTCGTGTGTGACTGCACCCTGTTGTATGGACAGGTTGCGTGGACAAGTTGTATGACTTTTCGTTACTTTGCATCTGAAATCAAAATAAACTGTACCCACGTCAAAACCACCCTCACTCAAAATCCTTCTCCAGCAAGCTTAGGTTTGACATTACTGAATAAAGGAATGGAGGGTAGTTTTTAACTGAATCAAAGTGCAGGACACTGCTTCTTATTTGGGGGATTGCTGGGAGATGAAAAGTGAGTTTGACTTCGCTTTTGCTTATTATCTGGAGAGGGAAGGAGGAGGAGAGCATTTATTTGTTTCTTTGGATGGGAGGGTGTTTTATTACACATAATGTGGCAAATGCATTGACGTATTTATTTCCCAAGGGAAGTGACAAATCAGTATATACCAGGAGAAACTTTGTCACTTCTCCTAGAACAATCCCCTCTGTTGCTCTGGGTGACTGCATAAGCTCTGCCAACATTTCTTTTTTTTTTTTTTTTGTACAGCTTTTATGATGCTTGCCATTAGGTTACCAACATCACAGATAAAACACCCCACACACAGAACCAACACACGCAGACATGCTTGGGAACTTGAGAGGGTTCTGGTTCTTAGCTCAACTTAGAGGAAAATCAAAGCTGCCGTATTTTTCTCTTTCTGGCATCTTCAGCAGCTCTTTTTCACTCACAGTAATACAATGTATTACATATTTTTCAACAGATTTACAAAGAAGGGTTGGAAACAAAGGAGTCTTAGTGTTTTAATTTATGAAATCTTTGTCATATAGACCTTCTTATATATCCCGTTACTGTGCTATATGAGGCTACCACAGTGGTTATGGATGCACCATTTTGCTAACATAAGTGAAAAAACCTTTCAAAATTAGGAACACAAAGTTTTTCTACAAAGCCAAAGCTTCCAAAGAATTTTTTTTAAACACGGGAGATTATTATTTCTGCGTGTTTATTTAGGTAATTACACTTATTTTTCACTAATTTTGAATTTGCATTACATTATAATTCTTTAAGTTTATACCTATAAATACTCTTTTGTTTATTTTTTTAGTTCAGGTTTTTTTAAAGCACATAATACCCTAACTGTATACAACATTTTAAATACCTCATTCAGAGCCAAAGGCTCTTCCCGAGAATGTGTCCTTTCTGCTCTGAGGCAGAAGAACAAAATGTGTTATGTCAGCCTCCTTAACTGTTTTAATGTTTACATCTTGTGGATTTTACATAGGTAAAATTCTGTATTGTGTAGGGTTTGTGGTGGCGGGTTTTTTGTTGCATTTTCTGGTGTGGGTTTGTTTTGGTTTTTTTAGTTATGTTTCTGTGTGTGTGCAGGCACCTCTATGGAAACATTTTGCATCAGAAAGTTGGTATTTGAAGTGGCTGATGAAATAGAATGGACCAAATCAGATCAATGGGTCAAATCCATATTGAAAGTAAAAGGGCACAATTCTATTGCTTTGAATTAAATATAATTTGCTATTCAATTCAGGATTATAGCAAAGCATCATAATATAAAAAGATTTTATGTGATATACCATATCTGGCAACTATGGAACTGACAGAATAAATAACAAAATCTGTCTGCACAAAGTATGTCTTCTTCAGAGAGCTGCTGCATTGATTAAAAAAGCTGCTGGAACTTGTAAGTTGTTCCATAAAGTAACGTACATGCAAGCAGCTGATGTGTGAGTAATTTACTTGAATCAGGTCTCTTCATTGCTACACTTCAGCTAATAATGGAAATGCAAAAGTTGTTTGGCACAGCAGAAAGCTCCCTTAGCTGGAGAAAAGCTGTTGGCTTCCCACTATTCACAGTATTTGATCTTAAAACACTAGAGGGCTGTACACCTTGAAATGTCTGTACTTTTCCATCCTGTTATGCAAGCTGGCTTTCATAGTCTCTGCTGTCTAAAGAGATTTCAAATTTTGCTTTTCTCTAGTGTCGCCACCCCCGCTGCCATTCTGCAAGGGCAGAGGTAGCATTGCTACAACTCTCTCAGCTTCAGTTGTACTTGCAATGGGACAGTAAACAATCATTTTTCTAGAATTTTCTTCCATTTAAAATAAGCGTATTGTGACCCTCTATAACACCATTCTCACACACACCGACTTTATTTATGTCAGGCTCAATTCTGAAGTCACGTAAGTGAAAAAAAAAAAAAAGACACACAATGAGGATAAACAATATCTGCACAGGGGAACTTCAATTTCTATTTTGTATATGAGGCTGATTGAACTAAGTGAAGCTTCCTGTTGTAGCAATAGATTGTTCATTGTGATAAACTCTCCTTTGTCTCGCCTTTGCTGGAGCAGAAGTAAGAATAAAATAACCGAGTAAAGGACTGCAACTACACCCCATCTTTTTTAATCCCTCCTCAATAAAGGGAAGGAATAGGCAGGCCAAGGGAAGTTGCACGGTTCAAATTTGCCTTGGATCATCTTTCAGGATTTAGCATATATTTTTTAGCCTCTTCTGTGCTTTTTGGCTCTTTTTCATAAGAATGCATGAGCATTTTGAGGGAAGAAGGCCATGTGGCTTGTAAATAAAATATACAAGCAGCTCCTTAGTTGAAGGGAAGAGTTTGAAAATATCACCCAGGTGGACTCAAAGTGTTCTGAAACCAAAAGGCAAACAAAATAAATATGAACTTGGTTATTTTTATACACTGAATGCTCTCTGAGAAGTCTGGAGTGCTTGAGGTTGTCACTGTTTGTTTTTCTTGCCAGCAGACTACTGAATTGTGATCTCTGCTTTGCCCGGGGAAGTTAAAGACAAATTAAAGTCACTGGGTCTGTCTACAGTGTGTCACCTTGAAAGGGGCAACCCTTAAAGAAACTAGTTCTCTCTGGGAGATGGTTTCTGAAAAAGAAATCAATATATATGTGGCTTAAGAGTCAGGGAGACAAAAAAAATATATATTTGAGAAGATAAGCATATAAAGCAAGTATTTTCTGGGTAAAGCAATATGTACAATCAGATAAATGTGAAGAGAAGGCAGGCGGTTACACAGCTATCGACTTGGGTGAAGTAAGGCTCCAGCAGTTTATATTATTTATACCAAAGTGAAGAAAGTTAGTTATGCACACTTCCTAAATTAACTGGTTCAAGAGCACAGTTTAGGAAAGAGAGAGGTAAGGAAAAATACAGCTTTACAGCACTGAAACATTCAGTAATCCTCGAAGGATAAGTGCAAATGAACACAACAAAACAAAAATTCCCTACAAAGCAAAAGGACTGGTGAATTACTTTTCATTATGGTGTTATCTAAATGATATGCATGCACAAAATAATTTCAGCATTTTATTTTAATATTGAAAATTATTAAAAAACATTTGAAAAAGCCCATAATCAAAATTAACATCTACCAAAATTTTAAAATTCCGTTGATCTGAGTTTTTTTTTTCATTTTTCTTACCATACATTTTAAATTGGCATTCCAAAACAAAGTAAGCATTTAGTGCAAGTTCTATGTATTTTAGTTCCATGGGAGCTGATAAATACTTTACAAAGTAACTGAGAAACTTCTGTCTTTGCCTCTCAATTTTACTGTCAGCCAGCACTCTCTGCCCCGATATAAAAAACGTGAACTGATTTTAAGGATTTAACTTCTGAAATGGGACTTAAACTGTGTACATTCACTAAGGCTCCTGAACCTTGCAGGCATTTACAGTTAAATAATAAGAAAAGCAACTGTCAGTCTCCATTTAAAGAGTATATGGTGTTTGTCGGGTTACTCTGACCAATTCATAAACAATGAGTTTAATAAGCCTAGTTTCTTTCCCACTGCACATTCATCTATTCTCTAGTGATTTGCCTGATGTGGAAGTGAAATCTTTGAAGCAAGGTGATTATGCTCTTATTAACTAAAAACCTGTCCTCATCAGTTAAATATATGTCACAAATTAAGAATAATTAACCTTAAATCCATCCACTATGTCTCTTACAGACAGGACTGAGTTAATTTTATCTTGTGGGTATAGACAAGGCAGATGAATTTTTTGACAAATACTTATATTTTCTTTAGGAGTTCTTAATCTGATTTCCCTTGCCTTTCAGCTGTGGACCACAATAACCTCACCTGTTCCAAAGGTCATCTTCCAAACAAGGATGTTTAATGCAGTACTAAATATCTAGATTTGGAGAACTACTTTATGTTCATTGTTTTATCACAGCAGACCTCTAACTTAGTTTTCTTCTCTTTCCTCTTTTGTTTCAACAGAACAGTGGACAACCCACAGATGAGAGTTTACCATAGAGTAATTGCAATAGTGAATATTCAAAACCTAATCCTCCACCTTTTCATTCACATATACCCACAGAAGGAGTGAGTGGAGCAATTATATGTCCCTAAAAATACCTGAACCTTTTTTTGCATGTGTCCTCATTTTTGTCATCATTTTTATAAATGTAGGCCACACGGGGCCTCCAGACGATCCCACTTTCCTTTACCAGCATGCGTTCATCCTCAAACCATTTCTGCCTTGCACACAAAAGGCATACACATAGAGTCACATGAAGAGGAAGACGTACTGCTTCGAAGAAAAGATGCAAGAGACCTTTCACTCTTCCTTCATTCTAGTTGCACAGAGATTTGGCTGATCATAGTAAAATCTAAGGACAAGCCTGAAAAGATAGTCATTCAAGTATTTTTAAGGAGGTGAAGTTGCTAGGATCACTGCTTCTGTGGGAATTCTGTGAATGGAAAAGGTGTAGACTCTTGTGAAAGGAGTCCAAACCTATTCAAACACAGCTCTGAAAAATTTGTCATCCATTTAGTAATTTCCACCTAAGACAATGCAAATAATCAGCCCATCAGATTCTTATATTTATTAAAAGAACAAAGACCGTAACTAAAATGTACTGGGTAAAGAATCTATGGCACCAATAATCATTGTGCTGCCTGAAAGAATGGATTAGCAACAGAACTCAAAGTATTTTCAGAACAATTTCATTATGAATTCTGCTAATTTACTTACATTCTGACAGAAATAAGGAATCTGAGGTTTTAACAGTAATGTCTTTTTAAAAAATGGATTTTCCAAAAGAGGATGAAAGCAATAAACAGCAAAATGGTAAATCACAGAGAGCTTAATTTTCTGAACTATGAAGTAGTGGGAAAACCGACAACTAACAGCTGACCTGTTTCCGCTCTTTCTGTACTGTGATCATTGAGGTGAAACTCTCAGACATATTCCTTTAATTTTTCAAAAGCAAGAAAATGAATAAAATACCCTTTCAGTGATCCTGGTATTTAAATAAATGACATTTATAATAGGAATGCACTTTTGCCTCCACTTTAGAACCCTTTTTTCTCCTTTCTGAACAGCAGTTGCCTATGACAAGGAATGACAGACCATTTCCATTTCTATCTCTGATTCCTGTAGCCAGGTCATACTGTCACATGCAGAGGGAGAGGAAGAGGGCAGCTAATTCTGGCACCAAGGTCTTATCTGCGCTAGGCAGTGAGCTGACAGACTGGCACCCAAGACCAAGCATCCAGGCCCACCTTGCCCGCATCCAAGCATCCTATAGCAAAGCAATTCCATTAATAGCTGAGTCTTTTGTTCCTGTGCTCAGCTGTAATTGATGAGGACAGAGCCCACAATTCTTTGTGCTAAGATGTTCCAGCATTTGCTCCTAGTCAATTATGAGCAAATTTGGCTTATACTCAATAATAATGCAAGAAGGCACTGGAGGACTATCAGCATTTGGGTGGCTTTGTCTGTGCTCTTCCCAGTGCATGAGCAAGTTCTGACCCAGGAGAAGGTAACCCTCAGCAGATTCCGTTTCTCACCTTCAGTCTAGACCTACTAGTCTAAAAGTGTTTATTCAAAGAAAAATGGAAGGCAGAAAAGGCTAATTTTGAAATTAATTGTGCAATGTATGCATATTTGTGAATTTATTATACAACTATCTCTACCATTTCAACGGGCTATTAATATTAGCTTAGATGAAGTTTAATAAATGAATACGGTCTTTGGACTAGTTTGCAGTTTGAGGCTGCTGGCAACTATATAAAAAAAGCCTTACAACAAACCACACAATTCCTCAACATTATGATCCTATACATCTAGGAACAGCTATTGTGAGTGGCAGTGGCTGTCTAAGAATATCTGCATGTTTATTGTTCTCCCCTGAGGCAACAAGCATTGTCTGAAAGGAAAGCTCTGTGTCTTGACTATCCCTTGAGAACTATAATTACAGCTATAGAGGAATATACCATACTGACTCTCAAGTAATTGAAAAAAACTGACAGGCAAATGCTTTCTATGTCCATTGCTCTGGGATCAGATCCTCTGAAAGTTAAAATGCATAGGCAATGGGCCAATTTAGCCTCAGAGTTAGAGGATTAAATATACCAACATCAATAGAATTATAGCTTTTCATATTGTTCCTGATTTTGGCCCAGTGCCTTCAAACAAAATCAAAATAAGTACTTAAAAAAACCAAGCACTGCATTTCCAACATAGTTAATTCTAAATAATAACGGCAGATTTTACCATTATTGTGGCAGCTGAGTGCTTTTTCTAACTAAACAGACCGTATCTCCTGTTCATAGCTCCAACAGTGAAGCCAAAGTCCATAGACTCAACAAAGAATCCAGGTTGAGGGTATAACTAACGGAAACACATAGGCAAAGATAAATAGAAGAGTTTAAGAAGCTAAATCATGCTTTAAATTTTACAACAAGTCCATAATAAAACTCCTTTAAGAAGCTAAATCATGCTTTAAATTTTACAACAAGTCCATAATAAAACTCCTTAAGATTGTTAGGAAAATATCTCAAGCCATAAAGATCCACTCCAAAAACAAAAACCAAAACAACACAAAACAAATTAAAAACAAAATAAAACAAAACAAAACAAAAAACCAACAACCCCTCTCCCCCAAAAAACATTAAAGGAAATGACAAAGTAAAAAAATAGGTATGTGAAGAAAAATAATATGAACTACAAGATTACTTCAGATTAGATTGTCAACACAACTGAACAACACAATGAATTAGGGGCATTTACATTCATGGTTCTCAGAAATGCTTTCTGTAGGCAACCAGGATAAATTAGTGGTCATCTCCAAAGCCAAAGCAGCCCTGTAATTTATTGTGATGGATTAAGTTTTTACCCTTGGTTCAAGTTAAATTATTTTTATGCTCTAAGTGAATTCCGTGAGAGACAAAAGACTTCTGACAAATCCAGTTTCATCTTCTGAGTCAAGCTTCTCAATGACAAATGCAAATAGAGTCAAATGTTATATCATCCCACTTTTCCCATTTTTTGTATTCTAAAGGACAAGCTATGAATTTTTTGGTTTGTCTTTTGTTTGTTCACATAAATAATGGACTTGATAAAGAATTTTACTAATTACTAGTTAAAGTAGTAATAGTTCAAGCATTTTAATTAAGACAGAACATTTTAGGTATTTTAATATCTAGAATGGACTGTCTTCCTTAATAAGAACAGTCCCTAGCAATTTGTAATGCAAATTAATCTTATATATGTGTAGCATCAGAAATCTCATCATCAAGCTCATGAATGATTTTAATATAAAACCAACACATTTCTTCAACATGCTAGCAAGAAAATTCCCTAGCACAGTATACAAATATTAATCTTATCTAAGTATAAACCATACGGCTGCATTTTCTAATCAGAAGTAAATGACATCATACTTGGGATGATCTCCTCTATAATTTATCAGTAACTGAACATGCAGCAAGAGAACTTGTAAATATGCATGGATATAGCTAATTTCCATGCTTTTAAAAATATCAAAATTGAGGGTGAAATATAAATCAATGTAAAATTGAAATGTAAAAATGGTCTCAATGTAAAGCTCTTCAAGATGTCAAAGGACTTTAGTATTTTGCTTCTATTAGGATTTGCAGAATAATGCAGACGTGGGTCCCCTTCCATCTCTATTGTTCTAGTTTTGAAGTTCTTCATAGGAGGTTGTCTTCTATTTTGAAACAAGAAATATAGCAAGAGTTGCTATAAGTAATGTCAGTAAAGATGCTATCAGCCATGTCACCAACATTTTTAGAGTTGTTTAACACTTCTGATACTGTCAAAATGCAGCCAAAAAAAGGCTATCTACCTTGCTTTGAGATGCTCTAGTAGCTTTTGCTCTGCTAAAAAAAATTGTCTTCAAGAGAAGACAATCTAAAAAATTAAAACTGTGAACACAAGAGCTAAATAATGAGCCAGATCCACACAAGAAACAGCTATTTCAGCTTAACCAGTCTGGAATAAACAAAGAAAACTAATCTAGAGTGTCTTGAAGGACATAACGGAGAACAAGGATTAAGAATGAGAGGCTGGCAAAGGACATCAGCAGATATGAGTGATATGAATTCAGAAAGAGGACCACATGGGAAACTTTTTTGCTTATTTGGAACCCCCAAACCCTCCTAATAATTTTTTTTCTGTACCACAATGTGTCAAAACTCTTTTTCCTCCTATACTCTAGTGTATTTTCTCTGTTCCCTGACTTAACTCAATGTTTAGGTTACACACAATGTCTGACTGATTAATAGGTATACTTTTCAGACAGGCACAGAGAAGAAATTATCTTTTAAAAGGCAGCCTAATGTATCCTTCTTTGTTAAATCTCTGATCATTATGGTCTGTTCATGTTAAAAATTGCTCAGCATTGTGCCTGTGTGTGACAATAAACACAGGGTTACATTTTGTAAACAACTAGAAATTCTTCATTTGTAATTTTGTTAAAGATTTAGTATTATTTACTGGGTTTCAGTGCTTTCAACATTTATTGTACTAATCACAGCTGCATTATATTTTGATGATGACAAACCACAAACTATATTCTGATACATTTATAGTGCTCTGTAGACATACAATAGACTGAAGACTGGCAGAACAGAATATAATAGAACTGAAAAGACAAAATACTTGAGCATTATTTTATCATGCTAGCAAACCTTCACTACTCTCATGAAGAAAGGAAGAGCAAAGGTTTTATAATGAAAACTCAAATGGCTTAATGATAGCACTTCTCAACTCCTTGTCCCTTCATATGATGTTTTAAAAGCAGACTGACCAACCAGCTCTTCAGAGAAAAATCCTTTTTGAGGAATGGTCCTTTTGAGAAAAAAATGTTACATACTGTTCCAAAATGAGTCAGACCCAATTTTAGTAAATCTGTGTCTGATATTCTATTCGTTGGTGACCTTATTTCAGATGAACACCTGCTCTTCCCTTCCATATTCAGTCTCTTCAAGAGACACCAGAAAAAGCTGTGGTATCAGCTTCTCATACACGCTTTTTTTCTTTCTGATTGCTCATAATACTTTGTAATTTAAGGTATTTCATGGGTTGAAGAGTAGAAGGTGGGGGGTGCGCAGAATAAAATCTCACACATATGACCAAACTCAAACATATGGCCAATGTCTCCTAGGACACATGTTCTTATATCTTCTTATTACCACAGAATGGTCCAATGGCATGAATCTATTGGAAATAGACCTCTTAATTAAAGAGGAATTATAAGATTCAAATTCAAGCAAGGGCTATCTTCAGTTTCATCTCTATTTCACATCCTTCTTAGAAACACTAGCTCCCCCCACTCTTGCAATGTTTTTCATTCATGTGAAGTCTCTAATTTTAGCTTTCATTTTCGCTCAGTTTGTTTCTTCTAGCATAAGAGGAATTAGTATGTTAGTTAGCACAGCTATGTCCTTTACACTTCTATTTGCACAAGTATAATTTCCACTGCACATAGAGTATTATAAGACTAATTTTCACATTAGCATAAGGAGATCATTTATTTTCTTTGCTTCTGAAAAAGTCTTGTAATTCAGATGGATGACTAATATAGCCTTCACATTTCCTGCTATTGCAAGAGTGCATCATCATAAAGCAAGCTCTGAACAGTCAAAAATTCACTAGTTTGCAGCCCTGTTTCACACAATTATTTGAGGCTGGAAGGGACCTCTGGAGGCCATCTGGTTCAACTTCCCTGTGGGAGCAGGGACACCTAGAGCCAGTTGCCCATCAAGAATGGAGACTCACAACATCCCTGCAAAACCTGTGCCAGTGCTTGGTCATCCTCACAGTGAAAAAGTGTTTCCCCATGTTCAGGAGAAACCTCCTGTGTTTCAGTTTGTGCCCATTGCCTCTGGTCCTGTCACTGGGCACCACCGAAAAGAACTTGGCTCCCTCTTCTTTGCACCCTTCCTTCAGGTATTTATACACATTAGTACAATACCCCCTGAGCCTTCTTTTCTCTAAGATAAATAGTTCCACCTTGCTCATCCTTTCCTTGTAGAAGAGATGTTCAAGTCCCTTCATCATTGTAGTAGCCCTTCACTGGACACTATGTCAATGTCCCTCTTGTATTGGGGAGCCTAAAACTGGATACAGTACTTCAGGTGAAGACTTAACAGTGTTTTTATAATATCCTGTGCAACAGAATCCATCCTCAAGGCTCCTAAATGGTATGGCAGACCAATAAAACAGTAAGTTAAGTATCCAAACCCTGCAGTGTCAATGAATTCCCACTTACTTAGGCTGTGAATCAGTCCTAGAACTTCAAATTTACAGCCCTTCTGCTGTATAAATTTATTTCAGTCTTGATCATGTTATACTCATAGCACCATAACATTACAGCATTGCAACCATGTTATTTTGTCATTTGGGCATTCTCAATATGAACCACAACTGTGTGAGTGGCATAATAGTGGTACACAAAGAAATACACATCATCATGATCTGAAGGATGATGATCACCTGAAAGATGATGATAATATATATTTGATGATACGTATTTTTCATGCTTTTTTTTACCTTTTCTTTGTAGTGTCATTTTTATATCAGTAAGAGTAAGCAGACTCCTTAGTGAGAGGCATTGGTTTAGCTAAGGTGCACTTTCACCAAGAATTCCTCACAACATATTATTTTGGACAGCTTGGAAGCATCTCACAGAAGTTATGAGTGGAGTCCTAAAAACAATCTTCCTTCTATTTCACTGTGAAGGTTCTACTTAGTTACAAATTTATTATGAAGCATCTATCAGTCCTTATTTTCCAATTTCTAAGGCTATATTTAACTATAAAAATATTTTTGTGCCACTCTTGAGTAGGTTTCCTCTCCATGCTCATTATAAATGCAAACATTCATCTTATTCCCTCTTTCTCTTCCCCTCCATTAATATAAATATCTTAGCATGAATATATATGTATATATAACAACATACCTGTGCGTGTGTTTTCTGGAACATTTTCCAACGAGTAACTTAATTGATATCAATGCAGCCATGTTAACTCATATCAACTAAGAATCTGGTCTCCTTTTCCCAGACATGCTTTTGTTCATTCAGCACTGCTTTTGAACGTGCTAGGATTGAATTCCCTGAAAACAGCCAAATTTAGAACAGACACAACACAGGACCAATGAGTAAGCTTTCTTGTTTGTCCTTGCTTGCTCTCTCCTTCACAATATCCTTGACCCAAAATAACCACTAGGTATAAGGTTGTAAATAGTCTCAATGCTCATTCAGCTTTCCTTTTATTGTTGTCTGTAAGCTAATTAATGCACATAAATTTTTACCTATACAGCAAAATTGAATTGAGCCAATATTAAATTGATAATATATGTATAGCAGAGACAGCTAAACAGAAATTTGTTTTAAAAATCTTTTCAAAACAGTTTTCTTTACTAATTTATTCTGATGTATTAGGTTACACACTCTATTCATACTCATATTGAAATTCTAATTTGAATTAAGATTCTATGGGTTGTCTTCCAGCCATCTGTAAGAACTCAGAGAAGACAACCACAGATACACTGAAGTAGCTGGTTTCTATGCTGTGCCTTAAATGATTTTTGTGTATATCACCCATCAGTGTGGGGAGGGGGAGCACAGGGAGCAACTATTAAAGGCTTTTTGGTGTTTTTTTGGTGATGATGGGGAGATCATTAAAAGAGAGAGGAAAAAAGCAGCCATATACAAGCAAGAGATACAAAGCGCAAAGGAAATAACAAATCATCACTTTTTCAAACTACTTAAAGGTGTTTGCTAATATGGTAGCAATCTGCTGTGAAGTCAAGCTGTAAATAGATTCTTTTGTGTTAGATTTGCATGCACAAGATGTTAATCAGTTCAGAGGCTCAGACATTCATGTTCCTCAGAGTTATAACAAAAAAGCTCTCTGACATCTCTATAAATGGAAATACTCTAAAAGAATTGTAGAGAGTGCTTTGTCTCATTTTTATGTACAGAACACTACCTATCACATGTAAAAGATCAAAAATAAAAAGAAAAGCTTAAGTACATGGCTAATTATACACTAGTGCACAAACTATGTGGACCTTGTTTTGTTACATTCCACCTACACATAGCTGAAATTCAGCAGCTCATGAGATGTGATCTGCCTCTTTGTATTTGGATTACCAAGCAGTGCACTTTTAGTCACAATGTTCCTGCTCAGCATTCATCAGGTACATGAATACTTCACTGGACTCATAGTTATTGTAAAAAAGGGAAAGAGAATAAGGATTTCAAAGCTGGTTTCCTTGACCACCCTTCATTTCTAGAAAAAAAAAAAAAAAAAAACCACTTCTTATGCCATTTATTACTGGATTATAAGCAAATCTTCTAGTGAGAACAGTTTCTATATCCCAGATGCCAAATTATAGACTCAGATACATGGCACGCATCAATGAGTAGCTCATACAATCAACTTCTATGCTTCTATTTTTAATGCACGCAGATATTAAATAGGCAACTGAACTTCAGGTCAGCTCTGACCCTCTCAACATGTTGAATTCCTAGTCTTGTTTTGTGTATGAACAAATCAAAGACCTTCTGTATGGTTATTATAACCGATTCTTTCTTTGACGTCTGTGCTTACCATGTACACACAACCAGTTTTTTTATCACTTCAGAAGAAGGGAGCAAGAATCAGCTTGCTTATGAAGTCATGGTGATTGCAATGGTTGTTACTCACATTTTTTTGAGTATTGGCTGCATGAATTTAGTAAGCTACCCAGAAAAAATCCCTGTTAGAAAGAACTTAATATCTAATGCAAATAGTAGCATAAAAAGATGCAGAACGGATGCATTAAAAAAATAAACTGCCTTGGAATATGCTACCTCTTCAAGAATCATGAGGAAATGCGCAAAGAATGAAGAGTTATCACTTGCTACATGAAAGGGATGTGCAGCTAGAAGTTAAGACAAAGGGTTTCCTTAACTCTGAAAATACATTCTAGGAGGTGGGGAGGGAATGTAACTCTAAACAGCATTCACTTTTATAGTATAGCTTTTCTGAATGTTTTTTATCTCTGCAAATCCTAATGCAAATCACCTTATCAACTGTGTCTTCATAGCATTGTCTCTGTCTTCTGTAGTTTGCAGACGATAGGGACTGCCCAGGTCTGCAAATCACCCCAATGACCTGAGTGCAGCTGGAGGATAAATCAGCTCTGAGTAAAGCCCAGATGATTGACAATTCTTCATCCAAATTTCCACAGGATTATATTGGTATGGGGTCCCTTTTTATGTTCCCATATAATTCCTCAATGGCTCTTCAGATTGTGCAAATAAAAAAATATCTGCTATTAATGTGGGTACTTTATTTTTTCCTATAGCTGATTCTAGGGTGGGCAGATGTTCCTTCCTCTCTGGATCTACATACTCAGATATTTAATAGCAGGTACTGCAAGTCACTTCATGCTAGTGCCTCACTCAGTTGCCACAGGGAAATAACAACATCATTCTGTGACCAAATTTATGATGGAAATCAAAAAGACCCTGACGAGCTGTTAAAGTTCTATTCACTCTGTGACAGTTGAAATTTTACCTTCACTTTGCTTCTAGTAAAAGAATTGAAGAAGGAAAAACCTGGCATATCCCCTAAGGCTCTCATTCAGGTAAGTTCTCACCTGGCTGTCCCCTCACCTGTGTTAAATCCATGTTACGTTCTAAAACAGGTCTGCTCTGATAAACAATGATGTGAACAATAATGTAATCAAGACTTCAAGGTTTCCTAGTGTAAGAGCCAGATTCCTTTAAGAGCCAGGTTGCAGCAGGATGTCAGTGTCAGTTTGGAGGGGGGTGGACAGGTATGTGCCTCAGTCCTTGTTCAGTGACCTTGCTGTGAGGATAGGGGTTCTTTCACAGCAGAAGATTAAACATTCGAGGAAGGATAAAACTATCTTATCCTTAAACAAATGTCCCTTTCAAAAGCTTAATACAAAGTAGGTCTAGAAAGTCTGCAGCTATAATGATTTCATGTTTTGCTGATCCCAGCCTTTTCTACTGAAAGACTTTTTAGTGGTCCCCAGTGGAAAGTTGAGATCAGCATTTAAATGCAAGTCTTTCTTTTTAACATAAGTCCTCAGCAGCCCAGTAGCTCTCAGTGATACTGAGAATTTATAAATAGTTATGCATAGATACATATATATATATATGAAATGCATATTGCAGTTGTTATGACTGATGACTGTACATTTAGGCTGTATTTTTGCAAAAGAATTGTAATTTCTGTTTATTTTTTCTTCCTTTTCTCTATTAATGAAGATGCAAAACCACTGCCTAACAAGATCATTTTTCTGGTTTGAAACACCTCTTTTCACAGACAGTTAGGGACCAATTATAGCCATTTCCCATCTTATCCTAATTTCTATACCTAATGTACATGCCTTCCTCTCCTAGGTAACAGGAATGCTATACGTGTCATGGGGACTATGAGGCAAACACAGTATATTCTTTGTAGCACTGTGTAAGTAATCCTTACCACTTATTTTAACGTGATAAGATAATTTTGCTGTAAAGTAAACTGGAACCTTCAGGAAAGAAAAGCAGAAATCTCAAACGTTTCAATTTAGCATATGCAACTTGCATCTCCTATAGCTTCTATTTTCTTCCTCTTTTCCCCTCTATAGAAACTTCTAGATGGCAAAGCTCTTCTAGGCAAAAGGCTAACAAAATCCTCTTCCTTGTGCTGCACATCCTGCTGGCTACTTCATTTAATACTGAAGAAATTTTCTGAAGAATTTCCTTCTGGAAAAGCTGATCAGTGCAAAAGGTTTCATGTTCTAAGGTTAAAAGGGCCACTAGCCTGCTCATTCAGCTCCTCCTTTTACTTTGGCGTCTAGAGAAACCTGGCTAAATCAATCTCAGCCTCCCTAAACACAGTATACCAGACAGGCAGGCTCACACAGTGCTTCTGTATCTGCACATTGCAGTTTTATTTCTCACTGTGCCTGTAAAGAAATGCATGACCTTGTCAAACCTAATCAAGTAGCAAACATGAAGATCAGGATCCCCATCCAGGGCTCCCACACCCTTTAAGTCCTGACTTTGAAGGAACTCCTCCAATTATCCATTAGGAACAGCAGATCAACGCATGGATATTTTTCATAGCCTTTTTTTAGCCCATGCTTCATCTGATCCCCTATGAACCTCTGTGCATTTCCCTAGCTTTTCAGTCAATATATACATCCTTTCTTATCTGCTGCCCACCATATCTGCCAAATTTCTGGAAGATTCAGTTCAGAGTTGACCATCAAGAGCACCCTGAGCCTCCCAATTATTCCATGTTCTTTACCTGTAGCTGAAGACAAGGCATTTAACCTCTCAGCTTTTATTTTTCTCACTTGTAAAACGGGGAAAATAATCTTTAGTACCTGCCATGAGTAAGTCAATATTTATCATTGATAACCAGAATGTACAATCCAAGGTATCACACTTGGGCCTTCATCTTGATTCCCTCAAAATCAATGCAAAGTTCTCATTGACTCCAGGACAGCAGCATGTAGCCTTTGCTTCTTTATGAACCTAGAAATTCTGTGATAGCTGAGATATTAAAACACTGGTAGTCATTGGCTTTTAAATAGACTTTCAGTAACAGTCATGACTTATCACCATTACTGTCTCAGAAAAGAACCAGAAGAATCATTCAATTTTGGTTTTATCAGAGGTAAACTTTTTTTTTTTAAAAAAAAAAAAAGCACTGTAGGAGTTGTACCTTATTGCATGCGTAAGAGCTGATCCTGTTCACACAGCAATCACTGAGAGTGTGAACTGGCTTCAATGCAATAAGGATAAGACTTTTATTAAATCTTGTGTTATCCCACAAATTAAATGATTGGAAGGATTTCAATCTAGTGTAATACGACTCTGCCCAAAACTGCAATCACAGTGGATTTTTTTCCAAATCAGTGAATATGATTACTTATCATTGTTTTTGTTAAGAGACAGCAACAGCAACAACAAAACCAACTTTTTCAACCCAGGAGTTTGTAGTCTGGAAACACAATAGGGACAGAACAAGAAGGCAATAACGTACAATAGCAGAGGGGAAAACACTATTTAGTTGTATGGGTTCCTGTTTTCACTTCATTTTAAAGGTATTTTTCTGAGTGAATTTATGCTAGTTTGGAAAAATATCTCACTGCAGGAAAAGTTCAGTCATAAAGGAAGAAAGGCAGGTAGAGCTCAATAATGGAAGTATTTCTAGGGACTACACATTAGGATTGAGTTAGGTGACCTATGGTAGTTGTCATGTCTGCAGAAGCAGTTAGACCCTCTGTCTTTTCAACCAGGATGTTGATGTAACATGTTTGCTGGATAAAATCAAGCACGCTTATGTAAATATGATCTTAGATAAACTTAAGAGCCACACCATGTCACAGAGCTTATAAAGCTCCTGAGCTTGCCTCGTTTGACTCTATCACATTCAGAAAAAAAGGGAGTACAGCAAATACACAAAAGGAGTAAACACACTCTGCTTCCTTTTGGCTGAGAGTATTATCCCCTATCTAGTTTCAAAGATGAAGTCCTGAGTGTTTTCAGGGGGCTCCAAGCAGACACAGAGGCCAACCTAGCCAAATGCTCTCTTTCAGTACCAAAACAAAATAATGAAATCCAGGCCTAGCTCTCTGAGGTGATAAAATTAACAATATACTTTTCACAGATATGTATCGCCAGTATCTGAAGCCATGCTGTGCCATTCAAGCTCCTTTATCAATAAAAAAGCAAAACTGAAGGAATGTCTTTCTCACAAACATACCTATTTTTGCTTTTATTTTACAGTGACAACATAAGGGCAGTCAAATTCATAGACTCCGTGGACAGATAAAAGAATTTTTCAAATCTCTGATTAAATCAGGCTTCTTTCAATATGAAAAGACCTGAGCATTTTCCTGAAAATATCTTCAGATTCAAAATGATTGATGTCCCTGCTGAATGGCAAGACAGGAGAGCAATCTGGAAGCAGTTATGTCTGAAGAAAGAAAGAAAGAAACACAGAAAGAAGAAAGGAGGGAAATATATGTTGTGTTTTTATATCAACATGCATGTGCACTTATGCACAAAAGATGACTTTTTAAATAAGAATTTTAATAGACATTAATATTTTAGAAGCAGCCTTGAGTACATAGGAATATTCAGCAATATATATAGCTAATACTGGTGTCTTAAGATAGTAAAACTGAGAAATAGAGGATGCCTCTGAAAAAGAAATAGAACTTCACAAAAGAATAGAATTAGATGAGAGAAAATATCTCAATGTCTGAAAATGAATAATACTTTCCCATTTCAAAACAAAAAAGGTATATACAGCAGATAGATAGCTATTTGATTGCTGTTCACTATTTTGCACTCACTGAAGCCTCCTAACAATGCCCCCAGGTTGCATGCACATACATGGCTAAAGGAAAAAAAACCCTCTGTTTTTTAACAGTGACTATTGTATTAGGCCAGTCAATACATACAGAATGATCAGACAGTGCATGTTAAGCATATTAGCTTTAATTCTCCAGGTGTGACCACTTTTTCTCATAACAACTTTCAAACACATGATATGTTTGAAAAGGTATTGAGCAACATGGTCTAGTGGGAGATGTCCCTGCCCATGGCAGGGGTGTTGGAAACAAAGGATCTTTAGGGTCCCTTTGAACTCTAACTATTTTATGGTTCTATGTTCTAGACTCAGCCATATTTGTTTTACCCCATAACCAAATGGGGTAACCCTTTTGGATCTGGTCCCCAGTTGAGTTAGCATCCACAGACTTTTCGTTCTGGATACCCACCAGGGTAATTAGCCCAGGGGCTCATCATCCCCTGGGTCTATAATGCCAAAATATCAACAACTATGGAAGTAGGATACTGCTGAGATTCAGTGTAGCAGGCAGAAAACTATAATAATATATGTAGCTCATTTCTCAGTACGTAGTGTGCCTTCACACAATCATTGAACCATGCTAAATGAAAGGTTCATCCAGCTTCATAAACTAAACAGGAGCAGAGCACAGTCAATATGTCTTGTAGCACAGTCCATGTCAGTTTTTAAGGCAACTATTGCTTCATAGAAACATCACAGCATAGTTCAGAGGTTATGGAGACAGTTCCTAAAATGCAGGACAGTGGTCATCTTGATTTTGTGAAAGACAGCCTAGCTACATGGATGTGAGCTGTGACTTACTGCTTGTCCTCAGAGCTAAAGAACAGGCTTTAGCTCTTTTACTTATTTTTGTTTTATTTATTTTTATTTTTTCACTCTCTACAACTGCCTGAAAGTAGGTTGTAGCAAGGTGGGGATCAGTCTCCACTCCCAAGTAACAAGTGACAGGATGAGACAAAATGGCCTTAAGTTGTGCCAAGGGAGGTTTAGATTGGATATTAGAAAAAATTTCTTCACTGAAAGGGTTGTATAACATTGGAACAGGCTTCCCAGTGAAGTGGTTAAGTTGCCATCCCTGGAAATATTTAAAAGACACGTAGATGTAGTACTTAGGGACATGGTTTAGTGGTGGACTTGGCAGTGTTAGATTTACGGCTGGAACTGATGATCTTAAAAGTCTTTTCCAAACTAAATTATTCTATGTTTCTATGATTCTGTTTACTAGTCTCAAAACAGATATTGTGCAATTTTTTTAATTCTGCGGGGCTCTTTAAAATTGCAGATTCATGTAAATGCAGACATAACTACTCAAGTCATTGCTTAAATCCTCACTGTGTCAGTTAAGATGATGCTGTCCCTTGTCCAAATCTATAAAATCCAAGATGCTATATTCTTTATGAAATCTTCCAAAACAGGGCCATTATCCAAAAGGTATCATTTTTCACAGTGAAAACAGGGAGCTGCATATTGCCAAAGGAAGAATGAGGAAATAAATGGAATTTACCTTAATTATTTTTGAAAGAAAGATAACTGACATTATTCTGCTCCTAAGTGGAGGACAAGGTTGAAGTGTATCAATAAAAATTCTCAAGAATACTGTTGAAAGAATATTTTCTGAAATTTTCTAAAGGGGTAACAGCAGTAAAATAGAAAAAAAAACCCACCTTACAAATATGCATGGACATAGCAGATAGTGGGGAAAGGCAGCGCGGGAAGGGAAGGGAAGGGAAGGGAAGGGAAGGGAAGGGAAGGGAAGGGAAGGGAAGGGAAGGGAAGGGAAGGGGCCGTCAAACAATTCAATTTTATTCTAGAAATATTTCAACATTGTTGTAATTCACAGGGGAAAGGAGAAGAAAAATCCCACAAAACCATTAGCACATATTTTAATCAGAAAATCAACAAAGGACTGTCTTCTCAGTAAAGTTCATATATGATTGTGTCTCAGCTTCCTGACACATACCTTTCCAGATCATTGCTCTCAAAAGAACAGTGTCTCACAAAAATCCTTCCTAAACATACACATTTCTTAGGGCTCCTAATTTGCATGTCTACTATATTATAAGACAGTGGAGTTTAAAGCTGTAACATTTTTTTGCTATAGCTCTACAGTTCTTATGTGGTAATCATGTTGATGAGACATATGTCCATGCATACTTGTATTTATGTGAAATTAATTAAAGCGACAATATGGTTGCTGAACATGTTTTCTCTCTGCACCCATTATCATGTTCAGAGGTACAGCACCATGTTAAACTGCAGAGAGCTGCCACTCAGATACACATAATTGTACCTGGTTTATGCACAGCAAACACAAAAAGCATTATTTAAAACAAATGTAAAAGAAAATATTTGCATAAAGGATCACTAATGTCTAAATTGATCAGGTTTATCTGTACTCTGTGTGCATACCACACCATGTTCTAGGTATTTGTTCTGAGCATGCCTGCAACATCTCATTTAAGCATCTTAGATACCTACTTTCCTCAGGAATAAGAAACCTTATTCTGCAGAATAAACCTTACATTTATCCCTGAAATTTAACTTGAGCATATCTCAGGGGGGAGGAGGGAATTAATTTCCATTATTCTTCCTTTCTTTTTCTTTACCTAACAACTTTCTAATATAAAATGTCTGAAGAGTGCAATGAGCAGGTCTCTAAGACTCCTGTATCCCTAGGGAGTTGTTCAGCCACTAGGATATACAACCAAGCATCTTTGTGTTTGCTGTCCTAAATCCATGAATCTTGAATCCCTGGGTGCACAAGTGGCCCAGTTTCAATAGAATAAGAACATTTTAGAAGGTGGTGGGTTTTTTTTTAGGTTAATTCTTTCCCTCAGTTTCTTGTGCACCATAAAGATTGATATACCATAGTCATTTTACCCTTCTTCACTTTTTGGTCTTTGATTACTAGAGAGATGTCAGAGAGTAGCAACCGTTTGAGTGCTAAAACACTGACTCACAAGATTGAAATTCAAGTCCTTGCTCTGAAACAGACTTCCACATGTTACCCTGAGCAAGCCATAGAAGCAGTGCGTGCCTCAGTTCTTAACTGTAAAATGGAAAATAGAAAAATCTTTAAAACTGTGGTACATAATATAGTACAGTACATGACATAGTACATTGCAGAATATGAAAAGCAATCATATCCTATGGCAACAGCAGGTATATTCACACTGTAAATATAAATTAAGGCTAGTTAATCCCAGAGAGAAGGATACATTTTTCATAGAAGTGTCACAGATTCCAATCAGCTCTAATGCCAATTGACTATAAGTCACTTGTGATCCTTCTATTGGCATCAGTCTGCTTTAGGCTAAGCTCTTTCATAACCTTGTGATATTTGGGCTTCCACTACTGAAGGTATTTCAATTAATTTTAAAAGATCATTGATATTTTTTCAACAATAAATAATTCTGTCCGCTTCTGTAAAACCCTTTGTTTCCAACCCTTTAATTTTTGGTATAAAATACCTGCCAATCTTCCATTTCAGTACTGAATGAAATATAGAATGAAAAGTAAAATGGAATAGGAAAAAAAAAAAAATGGTGATGCCAGTGAGAGTTGCAAAAATGCAGCTTGATAAAAACTCCTGGGATAAAAAGGCAGTGTGAAAGATGCGAAAAAAAGGAAAAAAAGACTGTTGCTACCTGGAGTGGAAGTTGGATAGTACTTGAGTAGCTGCTAATCAAATATTCACTGTTAAGCAGAAGAAGAAACTCACTGTAAGAAGAAAACTGAAACACATAGGAGAAAGAAAGGGAGCATGTTTGAAATAGGAAAAAGAACCAAAGGAGGGGAGCACTGTACATGCTAAAAGTCTCAGGGATTTGTCACATGACACATGGATGTGTGGTGAGTGAGATGTTCCTTTAATGCTCAGCTCCACCAGTTTTCACTGTCTTCAACAAAACTTCACATCATATCATGTCTCAGCCTGTCAGAAGATCCTTAGTTGCATCTCCCATTATTTTTTGCCCTCTCTCAACTCAGCAAAGACATTAGAAATTTTCTAGCTGCCTTGCCTCTTTGTCCACAGGTGTTTCCTTACAATCATGACAGTTAAAATTCACTGTGCAGCTTCAAGTTTGCCCAGTGAAGAACAGAGCACAGTTTTGAGCCCCTCTAAAGCCTCTAATCTTTTCCAAACCAGCCCTGTTTCTCATAGGTAAAATAATAACTTGAGCTTCTCAAGCCAAGTTGCTCAGTGTACCTGACTTCGTTTTTAGGGCACAGACAGCATTACCATGTCAGGAAGCAACGCATGTTATAGAAAAATGTCACCATTCACTGTGTCACTAGGTCATAAGCGCTTCTCTTTCTGAAAAGCCCAGTGAATTTAGGCATATTACTCAAGTCCTTCCCACACTTCTTTCTCTCCTCATTCATCATCAACCAGTTCTGAGAGGTTCCAGCGCTGCCCCACAGCAGAAACACACTCCTGCTCTTTGTTCACCTGCTATAAAAGCAGCTGAAAACAAGGCAGCCCCTGGAGACATCCAAGGCTGGTGGGATGCTCACCACCACGGTGTCAGTCCAGCAGAACACCTGGGTCCAGGCTCATCTCATCAGTATTCTGCTGCAGAGGACATGTTGGCAAGAGAGCATACTCCAGATTGTCAGATTGGTCTGTGATGTTCCCTACCTAGTGGGAGCCCTCTTTGTGGAATACAAGATATATACACATGCAGGAATGCCTTTTGCAGTGAGTGCATTTTTATGTGTAATTATTTATGAAATATTTTCATTTTCTAGAGAAAGAAAAGGTACATTCAGCTGTGTCCAAAATGAATTCTGTCTCACATTGCTCTAAAACTCAATGGCCTAGGCCAAGATTAAAGCTGTAAACATTCATATAGTTTGGCAGCAAAAATAGATTAAAATCACAGAATATGAGTTATAATTATATAGATTAATTTCTATTTGACTTTTATATATGAATAATGATATAATTACTTTTACTGAAGATAAAAATCAGTACTGGCAACTTTGTTCGTTATCTGTATATTTTTAAAAGCCTTTAAAATACTACTATGACAAGATTCTCTTCTCATGTGGCCTAATTCCTCTTACAGCTCTGAATATTGCCATCTTAGGATCTAGAAGGTTGAGAGACATGTTTTTCTGCAGATGGCATGAGAGAAAAATTAAGACGTGATGTAGAGAAAGATGTTAAGTAGCAACAGACTAATGGAGAACACTTTGTCCTACTTTTGAGGAGCACATCAGGAACAGCTTGTTTTTACAGTGTATCTGAAGTATAATCACTGGCAATATATGATTGGTGTAAGCATTGCTGTGCACTAATCACTACCATATTATTGTGAGTTTTGCTGAGCATTTTGTAGAAGATATATTACATTCATTTTTTTGGCACTTTTCTTGAAAATTAATCAGACATACCAAAAGCTCTAGACAATAAATAACGATTAAGTTGTACCTTTTAACATTCTTGGTAAGTTTCAGAGATTTATTGCTTTTCATTTTAACTAGCTGCCAAGAATCAAAACACTGACTAAATCTATGTATGGATTTCTTCTAGGTAAATCACAATAACTAAATAGTAGAAGTAAGAGATGTCTTTGATGCAAAAGCATCAAAGCCTTGAAGCACTTATTTCTAAATCTGCAGCATTCATCCATTTTTGCCATAGTAAATGCCAAGCATTTTGAGGAATGGTTTTGTAAAATTATGTTCAGAAATTTCTATTCATATATTGATCCAATATCCATACAGAGTCATTGCAAAACACAAACCATGAGATATCTACTTTAAAATCTTGTCTTCCAAGCACAATGCTTTCCTTCTTGCCATCTCAGTTTTAAGGAGTAAAATAAAAGATCTACAAACTCAAATGTTTACTGTCCATCTAATTCTCCTTGTGGCAAAGAAGGAAAGAGAGAGAGAGAGAGAATTAAAAAAACAACAAACCTGCAACACTTGCTAGTCATATTATTGAATATCCTACTGAACAGTCCTCATTTAGTATTTTGAGAGTTAAAAATATCCAATCTGTGCAAAATCAGGTTGCATACATCAAACAGGTATATGCTATGTATGTATGACTGATGGGTTGGGGTATCATACAATCTGCTAAGCTTCTGGACCTGCTAAATATAAACTGGCTCTTCCAAAATCTGAGCAGAAGCAAATATTTATGAAACAAATATTTATGAATCCAATCACTGTTTGCCACCTGAGAAAATTGGCCATTAGGAGTGAGCCCGACTCTTGAAATGATTTAGAGGGCAGCCATTTGCTTCAACAGATCAGAATCGTACTGAAGATTAATCCTGGTATAAAATGAATTTTATTTCCAACAAGTTGATTTTCAAAATGGGGAAAGAAACTTGATTATTCTTTTAGTAAAGCATCCAGGGTCCCTTGTGTTCTGCTTAAATTCTGGTTTTTTGCTACTTATGGATTTAGACATGCAAAGAGAAGTAAGGAAAGGGTTTCCTCCAGGATGCAAGCAGTTCACTGTCAACCTCTAGCGCTGTTCAGGAATTGGCACAGGATCCCCTATAAGCTCAACATTTGAGAGAAAGCTCACTGCAGTCACTTGGGATCTTCTCAATGCTGTTTCTAGACAATCTAGATTTTGTCACTCTTTCAGAAGCCTAAAAATTGGACCTGTTGGAACAGGTCCAACAGAGGGCCACAAAGATGATCAGAGGGATGGAGTACCTTCCCTACGAAGACAGGGGCTGTTCAGCCTGGAGAAGAGAAGGCTCCGGGGAGACCTTATTGCAGCCTACCAATATTTGAAGGAAGCCTACAAGAGAGCCAGAGAGGGACTCTTTGTCAGGAAGTGTAGGGACAGGATGAGGGGTAAGGGTTTTAAATTGGAAGAGGGGAGATTTAGATTAGATACCAGGAAGAAATTCTTTACTTTGAGGGTGGTGAGGCACTGTAACAGGTTGCCCAGGGAAGTCGTGGATGCCCTATCCCTGGAGGTGTTCAAGGCCAGGCTGGATGGGGCTTTGAGCAACCTAGTGGGTTGGTGTCCCTGCCCAGGGCAGTGGGGTTGGAACTCAATGATCTTTAAGGTTCCTTCCAACTCTAACCATTCTATGATTCTGTGGCTGACTACCTGGATTCCTCTTTCTTTACAGTGAGGCCAGGTCTCCTGACAGCTCCCCAGCTTGTCTTTGGGCCCCCCTTCCCCAGTCATCAGACTGCTGCCAGACACCCCCACAGCTTCTGGCTCCCACAGTCCAGACTCGTGGGTCTTGCACTGTGACTGACCCACCGAGTGCATCCCTTTGCTTCCAGTTTTGTTCATCAGGACCCCCATGTACGGTGGCCCTCTGCCCCTGGGTGCAGGGGAGATTGCGACAACACGAGGCAGGAGGAGGACAAAGCAGGGAGGGACGGGCTCAGAAATGTGCTCCCATTTGCTAAAAACGCCTGGTGAAGCCGACAGCAACGCTTGTGAAGCACTTAAAAGCAGCGCCTTTAGGTAAACATAACCCTAATTTCTCCACTTAATAATTAAAAAGGCAAATTTAGGGGGAAATATTAATCCCTTTCTGCGGAAGACTTGCTTTTCTCTTTTTTTCTCTCTAAGTGTCAACGGAGTTAAACATTTATGGACGCTTGTGCAAGCCCGAGCAGAGCAGGAGAGCTGAGTCAAGGCAAACCTTTCCAAAGAAGAAGCCAGAGCACACTGGCACTGCCAAGGAGATGTAGGGCTTGAAGGAAGCGAAGCTGAAGGAGACTGCAAGACTGGGATCCCTGCGCTCGCAAATTGCTTGTAATGGGTCCAGAAATGACTTGTCCGGTGCTGTTTGGTTTACCTTTTACCTACCACTAGGAATGCAGCTAAACTCATTAAAGGGCTGCATCGAGTCCTATAATTTGTTTACAGCTAGTTATTTTCCATCATAATAATAGCATGATACATGCAAAAGCACGCTGGCATTTTGGTGGCGGGGTGCGGGCCCACCTTCTGCTTATCACCTGCCCAAAGCCCGGTTGCAAAACACTATTTAGTCCTATTAGGAGTAATTTCAGGGGCAGATGGGGGAGCATGAGTCCTCCCTTCGCCGCACACAAACACGCACAGTTTAAACCTGTTTCCTTCCGTCACAGGTGCTTTTCTTTCCCTCCGGGTCATTCAGGGTTTTGAAAAGAAGAAAATGAGGAAGAGAAGAAATTTCACTGAATTTTTTAGAGTTGGAAGGGACCGTAGAGATCATCCAGTCCAACTCCCCTGCTGAAGCAGGATTGCCCAGAGCTAGAGCATGTCACTCAGGACTGCATCCAGGCGGGTCTTGAAAATCTCCAAAGAAGGGGACTCCATGACCTCCCTGGGCAGCCTGTTC
>BJBW01000893.1:9561-60174 GCA_004320125.1 Scolopax mira
GTAGAACAGTTCTTTCACCACCTGAGGCTGAGGGGCTGAGGGGGGCTAAGACCTCATTAGCTGTCGGCCTTTCTGTTGTCAGTTCTGTGCTGGCCAATGGAGATGGAGCACAGGCAGGCAGTGGTAGAACACCCAGATTAATAGACAGGGCACTAAGAGGTATGAACATCATCTGTGTTGTTAATCCATTTTGGATTAATTAGAGGACTGCAGTGAACGGCACCCTACACCTAAGGGAATAAATACAGTTAAAACCTCTCATGTCATATGTCTTGTATGGTTTTTCAAGTGTGTTAAAGATGCTACAAACAAAGTGAAGAAGCTTGAATATAGTAAAGTAAGGAATAAAACAGAATTGGGAATTAGGACAGGTCAAGAGGGAAAGCAGGAGTTTAGCTGGGATTGCAGAGCTCTCTGCTGTGCTTGTTACTCCATTTACAACTTTCCTCCTTCCCAGCAGATGAAGAACAGAAGCAATTTCTTGGCTTGTGGTTGTGCCTCCCTCACTGTTGTGGAGTTGCTCCACTCTGAGTTTTATGCCTTTGTCTTTTCATCTCTCACAGCCCATCTCACTGATTCTGCTTTATCTCCAGCATCTGCTTCCTTTGCTGCTACACTAACAGAAAGAGTGAGCAGATTTCTTTGCCAGTTGCTTCCTTCCCTCTGCCTGAGGTAGGCAGGTAGTCTTCCTCCTTAAGCCTTCCCAGTGGTCTGCCCAGACAGTGCCATTCCCCCGGCAGCCACATCACGACCCTCACTCCCAATCTAGTTGCTGGCTTTTTGCTAATTCTCCCCCCCGCCCCAGGATGCAGCATCACAGCCCCACTGTGCCAGTTTGTCTGTTAAACCCTCACTTGTACTCTCTGAACTTCCTTACATATTTCACGTTCTCTGTATCTCCAGATGCATCAGCTGATTCTGTCTCTTCCTGACCATGCTTGCACGGTTCATATTTTATATTTCCCAACTCCCTATCTCCTTTTTTGCTTCAGGAATATACGTTTTTGTCTGATGTTTTCATTTTACTTCCTTTTGCTTTGACGTGCTTCTGTTGCACCCTAGTTTTCTCCAGTGCTTCAGTTTCTAGTAATGTAACAACTGTTGGGATCCACAAAACTCACCTTTTTGACCCAGCATCACTGTTATTTTCCATCCCCAACCTTCCTGTTTCTTCATAAGCCCCCCAGCATCAGTCTGCTCTTGACTGGGAAATGCATCACATGCGCAGGCGGCACAGCTTGTCTTCTTCTAGCCCCTTCTTGTCTTCTTCTAGCACCCTCTTTCCCACCCCTTCTACAGGGAGATCTGCCATAAAGTGCTAATTTGAAGACAGTTAAGCAGGTAGCTGCTTAAGAACATTTACACTGTTAATCATAAATGTGGCATAAACCCATCTCTGCTATTCAATTCAATCCTTCCATGCACTTACACCTGTCTTTGAGATTTAAAACTGTCCTGAGTGGAAACTATGACCACGTGTGTTTAGAATAAGTGAAGCTTTTGGTTGCATTATAATATACCTAAAAGCTGGTTGGCTTATTCTATGGAGTTTTACTGTATGAGATATTTCACAGCATATAAGCAGATGGAAATAGATGCTTTAGCCCCCTTTCCCTTCAGCCTTAGTTCAGTTTGGAGCCACCGTGCTGGTCTGTCAGCTGTAAGATCTCATCTTAAATGAAACATTCTCTACACATGCAATAGATGGCTCCCTGGAGAGAAGGGAAATAAACTCAGTAGCTGTTGAGCTAAAGGGTGGTCTTTGCTCACCTCTCATATAACTGCAAAGTTCAGAGAATCAAGGGAGTATTTGGACTAGAAATGGAACTGTGACTGTGCATATTGCCTTTATTCCATATGGGACTTCTCCAGATGAAAGTATGAAGCTGCTGTAGTTGGAGTCATCCTGGATATTGATCCTGCAGCGGGACCAGCCCTGGCAGGTAGCTAAATGGAAATCAAAGAGATTTTTAGAAATGTCTTTGCAGAAGTATTTGAGAAACCAAACATAAACTCTGTACTGAATTGGCCAGGGGTTCTTGCGGGAAACTTTCTTTTAATGAACTCTGTTCTGATGCTATTATATAGCTCTTATGCTTTTATATATGCATTTACTTCAACTCCATATGCTTATGTTGAAAATAAGTAGCATGCTTTGCCCACAGTTTGGAAGTTTAGTTTCACCTAGGACTTCTTGCTCTTACCTCATTGATTCATGGTCTAAAATCCATGGGCAATAACTGTGATTTTGTTACCACCAAAAAGAATACAGTCAAAAAAACATTGATAGGTTCAATCCCAGAGGGATAAATACAAACATTCACACTGTTCTCTTTTGTTTAATTTGCTTAATACTTTTTACCTTCTTACCATTAGTTGGACATAATTAAACCATAGCTGAAGTGACCTATTAGATGATGTACTGACAGGGTTAGCTTTTAGAACCCTGTGCTTAGTGGTTTAACAAGTATTTAATAGATATACAACATATTAAGTCTCAGAAGGCACTCATCTGTTCTTCAGTTACCTGTTAGTTCAATTCCTTTAAGTACAATTGTAATACATATGTTTCACTTCAGTTTAAAGTTTAAAAAGAAAAGAATGGTGTGTCTGTGACCTTTTTAAAAAAAAATTGAAGTTTTTGTGGGTAACATAAAAATTAATTTGACATTTCAAATGATTTCAGATATGTTAATGTCTACACGATTTCATTAAATCATATGTTCTCCGTGTACTAGGAAATTGGAATGAAGCTGTTTTACTCAAGATATTCTGTCTTAATGTGAGCCATATTGTACCTGTCAAGTCCATTAAAACAAGCAGTTAGATTTGCATTTAAAATGAAAGATTGTATTTTAGAGTTATTTTTCTATATAAAATACAGAAGATAGATGGAAAATTAGTCTGATAAAGTCTAGTAAATGGGGCATGAAGAACTGGATAATCTTTGTCTCTTTTGGCCTTGTTGGGCTGAATGGCTACAGCTGCACCATCTGTGCCAAGGGGGCAAGTGAGACTTGTTGTATTAACCTCTTCTTTCTTTGGTTTGTTCTTTTTATTTTCAACTTTTGGAAGCTGAGACTACAGCAGTATCTGGTGGGGGGGGGGGGGGGGGGGGGACAGGGGGGGGGGGGGGGGGGGGGGGGGGGGGGGAGACAGCCTTGTTGTTGGAGGTTTGTTAGTTGGGTTTTTTTTTGCTGGGGATCTGTCTGTCTCTGTGCTGCTCACTTGTGTGGTAGTTGCATAGCGTAACCGGAGATTAATATTCTGGAAACCACAATTTATGATAGCTGCGATCGCACAAGTATCAGCTGACGATACTGTGTCACGTTTTATTTCAAAGAAGTAGCGGTAACAATGGCTTATAGTAATAACAGTAATGCTCCTTCCCCTGGGGGAGAGGCAGAGAATGCTATCTTGCCACATGATCTCATTTCTTTTAAGCTTTGCACTAACCGCTGACATATCGCATAAATGCCTCCTTTATTACCTGCCAGGGATTGTCTTCTGTGTTGGGAATAGCCTCCGGAACCCACATCCACATGCCAGCAAAGTGCTTCGCTTACTCCATGTGACTTTGTCTCTGTCTGGCGCTCTGTGAGGCCCCTCCATACACCTGAGCATCCCCGCTACCTCGGGCTGCCTAAATTACACTCCCTCTGAAAGCCCTTTGTTCGGCTGCCTCGCCGGAGCTGGGACCCGCAGCTGGCACAAGCTGGGGCTATTTGCCAAGTAAGTAATTTGCCATTTTAGTTAGGGGTTGGGTTTTTTGTAAAGTTGTGTCCAGCTAGTAATGTAGCCTGGCCACACATCCCTGCACGGGTTCTGGTTCTTATCTCTTCAGTTGCTTTTAAACAAAAGCAGCATTCAGTCACATCACTTCCCTTATCAGCTGGCTAGCAGATAAAATAGTTATTTTTCAAATTGCCTCTCTCTTTCCAGTTTTAAATAGACCTATATAGATACTTTTCAGTCATTTTAGTCTGTAGATCCTTGTTTCACATAAACAAGAATATGCGTTCTATTTTATACAACTGTTCATTTAAACTCCATTTCCATTTGGACAAAGCCCGTTCTCTGTCTTTCATTAAATAAGCTTTAACCTGTTCTGTCCAGCCCTGCTTAAATCAAATGTGGGGGAGAAAGCAGCACACAAATCAGTGACCATTTTGCCCAGTGGAGAATTACAGTCTGCTGCACACACACCTGCTCACGCTGCTCTATCGCTGATGGAAGTGGTAGATGCTGCCTGGCACCTGCAGTTTTTTCCCTTTATTTTTCTGCAGTGTACTATTTTCAGAAGGCTGGTAATTATTAGAATCATAGAATCATTCAGGTTGGAAAAGACCCTTGGGGTCATCGAGTCCAACCCTACTCTACAAAGTTCTCCCTTACACCATATTCACCAACACCACATCTAAACGACTCTTCAACACATACAACGATGGGGACTCAACCCCCTCCCTGGGCAGCCTGTTCCAGTGTCTGACCACTCTGAAGAATTGTTTCCTAATGTCCCGTCTGAGGTAGCAGGTAGGTATCTGTGTACAGCAAAGGACTAAGCTCTTTTTGCTCTGCGCAGACAAATATTTTGATGCACAGTAATAAATCCAGCAGCGGTAACAGCAAACTGCTGCATGACAGCTGGTCCTCTTTGCTGCCCTCCAGGCTGTGTGGCCCTGAAGCTTCCTCCAGGTCTCTAAACATCTACAGGTCCTTTTCATCCCTCTGTTCATTTCTTCCAGCCAAGCTATATTTGCCAGTCCCTTAACATTTATCTCAGTCCCAGAGCTAAGTTGATCATTCACCACAGGGTCTCCATTTTGATGCCCTTGGGGGTCAGACAGCTTTGCCCCAAGCTTGTGGTACCACCAACAAGGTTGGTCCCTGTTGGTGATTCCAGGCCCTGAGTCCCAGAGCTGTCCCGCAGGGACCTGATTCACCTGATTCACTGCTTTGCCAACAGAGGAGAGCAAATGTGTCCAAATGTCACCTAATTTCTCCTTGCCACACACACACACACACACATGTTATAGCTGAAGAACAGGCCCTTTCCAAGCTGTCTGCAAAATATTCTGTCAGCAGGGCCGGAGCTCCACAGTCTTCTCCAGGCTGTGATTTTGCGTGAGCTCTTTGGGCTCCACATGGCAAACTGTGCAACCTACAGAGTGAGGTCCCACTCAGGCAACATAGTGTTCTGATGTTAATTTTCAACATCTGGGAGCAAAATTTTCAAGGACTTACTACTCCCTTTACATGATATCTGTTTTAGCTCTCTCCATATAATCTCTTCCTGCTGAAGCGAGGACCAAGGATGCACTTGTAGTACAGTTTCAACTGCATAAATATCTACTTCACTGCTGTTGCCACTGCTCAAGCTGTCTAAACAACGGCTGTGAAGGATGGTAACAACTAACAAGGAATAGCCCTGGGAAAGTATAATAATGCAAACTTAGAATGGGGGCGAGGGAAATTGTCTTATTTTCTTTTCTTCGGAAACATGAACTTATTTCCCACATTTGTTTGCTTTAGTTTGCTGATTTGCCAGGTGCACGGATCCAGTAGGCCGGGGCTCACCCAAGACATTTGCCTGGATGGTTTTCTTTCCTTTCGCATTGCTCTTCAGATCCTGTTGCATAAATTAACACATCATTTTCCCACATTTGGTAATGCAGGGCTGGTGGTTAAGCGTGGTTTCGTTTCCTTCTGCACTGGTGTTGACTCAAGAGGGTGCAGAGCCGGGTAGGAAGTGGCTCTGGAGCACGAGGAGTTTCACCAGAGTTTCACCAGAGTTTCCCTGTTCTGTCCTGCGTGAAACCATCTCTGTTTCTAACTGTTTGCTCACAACTGTGGTGGGAGAGACTTATTAACTCTGGGATTTGTACTCGCTTGGTACTTTCATAACCTTTTGCATGAGGTGTTTGTGTGCAAATCTCAGTTTTGCTCTGCCCAACTGGTAAGCTTTTTATTTGGTCACACGTCCTGTGAAGGGTAAACCCCACAGATTACCCCCACAATTCTGGACTTGTTCTGTCCCTCGACCTGTGCAGAAGCAGAAGAGAGCATAAATCATTAAGAGTGATGCCTCCAAAACTAGCATCAGTGGGGCCAGCCATAGCAGGGATGTTTTGGTTCAGTGATTAAAGAGAGGGGCTGAAAGTCAGGACTTCTGACTGGTCGCTAAACTGTGGCTTTAATTTTATGGAGAAGAGAACCAAACTCCTTTTGCTTTATCTAAAATTCTGTTCATTTGCACTGTGAGGTGCACATAAAGGGCAGCTGATTTTTATGCAGCTGACTTTGATTGTGTCAGTCCTTCGTGGTGCTTTGTGTTAATAAATGCTGTGAGCTGGTGTAAGTGTTGTCAGCACCACAGGTTTACACGGTTGCAAAGCAGCCCTGGGGAAGGCGTTCCTTCCCCGAGCGCTGCCGGTGCCTTTGGTTGGCTTGCAGCGGAGGATGAAGAGCTGGAAGATTAGAGTGTCTGTCCCTTTTGCTTTCAAAACCAATTTTCATTCAGCAGTGGCTAAAGCTGGTGGACAGATGGCTTCAAAAAGCCCTTCAACTAATACATGTTGCCAGCCCTACATCCTCTCTTCTGTTAAACATTTCATTCATTATGCGGTTTCAAGAAACGGTGAGAGCCAACTCTTTCTGCCAGTGTCACCCCTGCACGTAACTCCCCCTTCATTCCAAAGAGCTGTCAAGAGGCATTTTTCTTCGAAAGGGGAAGCGATCTAAGTCCTGCTACAATCGGCTTCTCGAGAGGAAGGGGCTTGCATTCAGCCCAGCCACTGCTGAGATGGAATTAAAAAACAAAAAAGGAAGAAACAAGGAGAGAAAGTCTCAAAGGGTGTCAGGGGTCTGTTTGCCTCAAACAGCTTCATGAGATGGAGCGTGTTCTACAGACTGTGTTTTACAGATGCAGGTCGGTGTGCAGAGAGTGCCTCTGAACCTGTGTAGGGAACCAACAGGGGAAAAGAGAAGTAAAAATAATGCTGCGGCGTTTCCATTCTACAAGAGCTTCTTAATGCCCTTGAGTAATTAGAGGCTGCAGAGCAAAAGTGGCTATTTTTCATTCCAGGTCCCATTTTAATTCAGCTCAGAGTCATGTGTTGGTAGAAGGGAGGAGGAGAAAAAACCAACTGTTGGTTCTGCTTCTGTTAAGTGTCAGAATTTCTTCCCTTAAAAATGCAAGGAATGAGAGCTCCTCCGGGGACTGTGATCTCGGGCTCGGCAAACAGCTCGGCTGTCGGGCTGCGGGCACGGCCCTGCCTGGGGGGAGCAACCTGGTCTAGTGGGGGTGTCCCTGACCAGGGTAGGGGCTAGAACAGGATGTTCTTTAAGGTCCCTTCCAACTCAAACCATTCTATGATTCTACCCAACTCCGATAACCTTGCGCTTGGGACAAAAGAAGGGGCTGCAGAAGGACCAGGTTCCTGGCTTTATTCTCCAAGCCCAGCACGAAGGTGGTTGCCTCACTTTCTTGGGGTCAATCACTGTCCTGTCACACCCAAATCAAACACCCAAATCCTTGGGTTTGAATGAAAACTGCCTTCCTTCTCATATGTTCCCTCTCCGTTCCCATATGCACACACCTGCAGGTCTGGTGTGGTTTGGACTTTCTTCACAACATGATGGCCCTGCTGTCTTTCTTTTAACTGGCACAGAAGCAGCTGGGAGGGAAGAACAGACTCCAAGTTCTGAAATTCTCTGTGCTTGGTCTGTTTGCTGTTAATTTTTCTGCTAAATATAAACCATTTTAGAGTAATTCAGCCCTCAGAGGAAACTGAGACAGGAAGAGGAAATGCATTCTCATTTCAAAGTACATCCCAAACTCCTTTAAATTCAAGGAATTTAAAGCATCCTAGTTTTCTGGCTGCCTCATAGGAGGAAAAAGGATAGGAATTTTTTCCCAATCTTAATAAGATTTTCTTAAGTTCCAAGAATCTCTTAAAGTGTTTACAAATCTGAGTCAGTTAACAGCTGTTCACATGAAGAGCTCTGAACAGTTTGATATCACTAGTGCACAGAATACATGTAAAAAGTAGTACAGCAGAATAATTTTTGACTCCAGTCGTGACTTGCAATTAACCTCACTGAAATTTTCACCCATGGGACTCCACAGACAGAATTAATCTGTTTTTTCTGGGACTTATTTGCTTTGCCTGGTCTGAGCACTTCTCTTTTTCTAGTAATCAGCACCAGGCCCTTGAGCACCAAATTCACTCATCTGTAGGTTTCATGAAATGTAGAACTTGAATCTAAGGCTTCGTACATCACAGATTTTAGAGATGTGTATAAATAAATATACATATATATATATACATACACATACATATCCTTCATTGACAAAATCAATTTATCCACCTTACATGGATGTTTTAAGGGAAGTACAGAAAGTATGACCAACCCCTTGTCCCGGACAGAATGAATCTTGATTAGTGTTTGTGTGCTCAAGAAAGTAAATACGCAAATTTAAAAATAACCTGTTCCTGGTGAAGAAGGTCGAGACTGTCCAGAAGTCTTCTGATCAAGCAAACTGTGAACATCAACGACAACAGTGGCAGGTTGGAATAGAGCAGTGTGATTGAACGGATCTGTAGCCAAAGAGGTGTTCTCTGCCCAGCCCTCTAAGTAGGGAAACTACAGGATTTTTGGGGGGTGCAGGGACACCAGGAGAGACAGTTCACAGGGAAGCCAGAAAGGATCAAGAACCCAAGATACTCCTAGGGGACTGCAACATCCTGCACCACGACTTGGGGCTATCTTCCCAGCACCAAGAGAAGAAGGAGAATTTGAGGTAACCCAGAACCCTGCACCAGGACTGCCGGTACCACCGCACTGACCTGCCAGAACCACATTACCTCTCTCACGGGAAAGGAAAGTAGTAAAATTCATAAAATTGTATATATTTGTGATTAGAGTGTTTTGGTTTCCCAGCCCATTTAGTTTTGTTCCCAAACAGTGACAATACAGAAGTGACAAACCAACAGAGTAATTCCATGGAGACTGAGTAGCCTCTTGAACATCTCTCAGATGCTTTTGTGATATGACAGATACTCATGACTGGTTAAGACTTCAGTGAAAACAGTAAGAATGTGCTGTGGGGAAAACTTGAAGATAATTAAGGCATTTGAAAAAAGGGTAGCAACCCACACAACCCATGAAATTCAAGACAGACCACTCTGTTTTGTCACAAACTGTAATGTTTTTTTGACTCTGATGGAAGTCAAAATAGTTAGTGTGATCCGTGAAGTCGGAATGTGTCCGTCCCTCCCATCCCTGAGAATCTTCTGAACTGCAAACCGGCTTAAGTACGGGTGCAAGATGCAATATGGAGAATAAGCAGAAGGAGGTCCCTGTTATTGAAATGCATGTGGCCAGTGAGATCAAAAGGCGTTTTTAATGGTTTCACAAGTGACAGAGTGAATAGGGAGCGTTGTGGCAAAGAAGCCATCGGAAGGGGCAGCTCCAAAGGACCCGGTCATTCCCCATCCCTGGATTAAATCACAACAAATGAAAGATAATGAAATCCAAGAAAAGACTGAAATGTTTAAATGTTGGAAGATAATCTGTTCTGAGCCAAATCCTGCATTTCAAAACACCCTGACAGCATCTGAATTTACTTTAGTTCACAACAGCATTAGTCAAGGACTTTATCTGTGTTTCAAAGGACAGCCTCAGACTTTGTGCTGAAATGGCTCAGAAAGCTCAGTTTCAGGAGAGATGATAACTGTGACATGGCTATCTGTGCCGATTTGGTCTGCAAAAATTGGGTTTGAAAATTCAAAGGGCTTTTTGTCCTGGTCAAATATTTTGGCTTCTCTAGTCAAACTCACAACCAGAGAAGCAGAGTTAAATGAAAGTTTTTTAGGCTTCGGTATGAGACTATATCAAATACATGGGTCTACCTCACACTGAGCACACTCTTTAATGAGAAATTATGATTATGGCACATCCTTATGGCAGGCCATAACAAAATTAAGCAGACTAGTACAAATCTATACCTAGCAATTACTAAACCCCCTTTAGGTAAACACAAGGGTCTTGCAGAATGAAAGCCCCGCACTTGGTCTTGATGTAGTCATGGTTCTTCGGTGATGGTCAGGCATGGCCTTAGCTGCTGTAGAGAATACTCATCATTTTCCTGTGTGGTCTTTTATTAGTAGTACATTTCACTGAGGGGAGTGTGTGTGGGGTGTTTGTTTGTTTTCAGGGAGAGTCTTTCTACTAAAGAATTCTGGAACCCAAATAAGTATTCTGATTGGAGTTTGCTGATCACCAGTATGCTGTACTTGCCTATGTTCTCCCCCCCATAGATGTACAGATCTTCATTTTCCTTTCTTTATAGCAAAGTTTTCCTTTAAAAACTGAAACACCCACCCTGCAAATCCTATTTGTAATGCTCTGTTGCTTACGGAATGAGACAATGTGCTCTAAATCACAAAATAATGGGCCCCCCACAAAATGCAAACCTAAGTGGTATAATTACCATGTAATGATATTTGACTGTGAATTCAGCTGTCCTGAATCATATGCACCCCGATGTCTCACACTGTAATGTAGTTTTTAATGTGTTTTGTAGGGAGCTGGGGGTTTGGAGTTTATTTTTCCATTATTGCATCATTAAATGTAGCGGATCGTCATTTGATTGCGTTCCTTAGTTGTTCAAACTTGTGTGTGATTTCAGTGCACTTACTTGAGTGGAACTGCCCGTGCTTTAATAAGCAGTTGTAGGAGTGGGCCATGGAGTTATTCCAAATAAGCCACACCAGAAAGGAATAAATGTGTTTTCTCTGCAATGTTGATATGAATGCTGCTCTTGAAGGAGGAAAATCATCTTATTACATTAGAATCTAATAGGAGGAAGTGCTCAATGTAATACATTAATGTACATTATAATAGTTACTCTTGAAAGCTGAGGAATAATTCAAAGTACAATATACTTGTAAATATTTGGTCATTCAGTAAACCTACCAATCTTTGCCTTGTTAGTTAATGCTTTTTAATTGCCAAAGCAATAACTGGAGGAGGAGGGCATCAATCTGCTGTAATTGGCACAAAATACTGTGCTACCAATATCGAACCAAGAAGATACCTTTCACAATGAGACTGCGATGGGAAGAAAACAGAGCTATTCTAGAAGGAGTTCAAGGTGATTTGGCATTCCAGAAGGTGGAGAAGGAAAGCAAAGTGCATGGGAGAAGGAGCTGGTGGGGTCTGCAAGAATTCTGAATGCCAAGGCAAGGGGCCTGGAGGTCACGGACTGCTTCAGGACAGTACATGGTTGTGATATTGTGTGCAGTTGCATAAAATACAAAGGTTAGTGATGCTACAGAACCAAGAGGGGTGCCAAGAACGGGTCTTGCACTATGTGCAGTCCGTGGAAGCCAGCAGATGTCATGCTCTCTTCTCATCTCTTTGCTGTGGTCTAGAAATGGCACTGTGGACTCAGGAAGCCCCTCTGGTTTTCTACTCATTGACAGTTTTTAACACCTCTCTATCTTACTGGTTGCTGCATCCTGTTCGTCACCATCAGCAACTGGGACAAAAGGGAAGGTGAGCTGGACAACTCATCCCCAGTGGATGATCCCTGCATTCGTCAGCTGCCACAATTCTGCCCTTCTGTGTCCTGTAGTGTCGACTAAAGGTGGACGTCACCTCTTTGGGTCTTACTGCACCCACGTACCCTGTTTACTGACAGCATAATCCAGCCCAGAGTGTTTAAAAGCAGAATGCTTTCCTTAACTATATAGACTTGATGATAAATATTTCCAAGAAGTGCAAAAAGGAGAAAAATATTTCCCAGGAGAATCGGTTGTTTAAGAGAACACGTGCCGCAGGGTAGGTGCATTGCTGTGAGGATTTAAATGTTGTTCTAGATAAGTCAGGCAGTGGCATCTTCATCATCTGCTAGTGCCTTATTTTAGTAACAAGGGGATGTATCATTTGCATGATCGTAAATCTCACTGAAAGGATTAAAAGATGTTTGGATGCTCAGGCCTACTATGACATAGTGAAGTTGTAGTATTTCTTTCTGTGAGATGTATAAGAACAATTACACATGTTGTAGAAATTATCTTAATTAATTGTCTCATGTAAGCAAGTGTGAAATGCTAATATATGAAATGACTCAATCCCCATTCATCATTTCATACTGTCTAAATCCAGTTCGTACCCTTCAACGAGACACAAGTCAGACAACACAATTCCAACAGTCTTGGCCCTGGACAACCCAAGAAAAATCTCGGTAACAAAAGCTATCTGGTTAATGATAAGCTTCTAATAATTAACATTCTTGAACAAACTATTGAGGAATTAGATGAATGAGCAGATCTGTAGCCAAGTCAATAATGACTTTTTGTTTATGTAACTACAGCAGCTTTTAGAAGGTTTGGCACATAATTGACTCCGATGCGATATATTGGAAACGAGGAGCAGATTTGCATTACTGGATTGAATTTTCCTGGTTCTGTATAATCAGGCAGTGAATGGGGAGATGGTACTAGTGACAACAAAGAAATAAGAGTAAGGGGAGAGGAACCAGTGCATGAAAGATGGAGGGATTGGGACGGGGAATAGAAGGGAATGGATAAGAATCAGAGTTGTAAATGAAACCTATCTGCAGGGCTTGGTACCCATTCATTTGGTCCCTTGTTTTTCAGAGGGAGAAGCTTACTTTCAGTAGCTTTTTTGCTTGTTAGACTCTTGGCTGTGTCACTAAACAAGGTAAATTATCTAGAAGTTGTTTATCTTGAGAAGGCATGAGAAGCTGTCTGCACCTTCTTTCCCTTCGGCAGCAGCACACCAGAGTGAAGAGCAGCTCTAAATTAAGTGCTATGTGGGCTGATCTGTAAAACAACAACCTTGGATAAAAAAATAACAAATTATTACAGTTTGGAGCCCACTAGTTTTTCCATACTTTCCCATTGTTGGACTTCTGTCGTCACCTGTATAGTGTGTGCTTACAGGGATCGATGGTGTCCTAAAACACTGCTGTAAACTGACAGCTCTGCATGTATCCTGTGTAAACTTTATCACTGCACACCATCCTGTATCTCAGAAGGACAGTAACTTCCTGATGTCTAGGGCAAATAGACTCAACTCTGATGTGGAGTAGGGTTTCTGTGATGAAGATGATATCATCATTAACACACAAACTAAAGGGTGTACAACATACAAGGGTAAATTTACCACAGCTGCACACACTCATTAGAAGTAACACAAAATTTTCACTGTCCACTGAAATCTTGTGTAGATTTTTAGATAGTTACAGGTAAAAATAGCTATAGTGTTGATACAGCCATAGGAAGCAAAAATTAAGAGTTACTGAATGCTTTGTTCTGGTATAGAATGGACTGTATAGCTCTATTTTGACTTTTACTTTTGGTTAAAACCAACCTTCGGTCAAAAGTGACCACAAGCCCTTGCAATTATAAAGCTCTGGACAGAAGTACGCTTTGTGAACTATACCTGTTTTTCTCTTGAGGGTACCGTTTTTGAGCAAATATCCATAGAAAAAGTTGACTGAAATGTCAATGGCAGCAAGAACTCCAATGGATTAACCCCTTCATCCAGTCTCACATCAAGGACTGAAGCAAAAGCAGTATGACAGCCTGTGGGAGCTCTCTTGCTCCAGTAGCAAGAGAAAGTCACTTCTCTGTTGCTGGGAAGGACAGGAGATGAATTAATTATGATTTGTTTTTCTCATGAAAGCAACATTTTGTAGATCTGCTAGGGATAATACCGAAGCATGTCCTAGGCTTTTATAGTGGAAAGTATTGCAAGTTTTTGTTGGGTCAACCATGTGTCCAGTATCCAGAAGAAAGTGAGATACATTTTGTTCTGTAGCTTATTAAAAGACATTGAGGGGCTGGAGTGGGTCCAGAGAAGGGCAAAGGAGCTGGTGAGGGGTCTGGAGCACAATTCTTGTGAGGAGTGGCTGAGGGAGCTGGGGATGTTCAGCCTGGAGGCTGAGGGGAGACCTTCTCGCTCTCTCCAACTCCCTGAAAGGAGGGTGTATCCAGGGGGGAGTCAGTCTCTTCTCTCAAGGAACAGGCAATGGGACAAGAGGAAATGACCTCAGGTTGCACCAGGGGAGGGTTAGGATGGATATTGGGAAAAATTTCTTCATGGAAAGGGTCATTAAGCCTTGGAATGGGCTGCCTAGGGCAGTGGTGGAGTCGCCATCCCTGGGGGTATTTAAAAGCCAGGCAGATGTAGTGCTGAGGGACATGGGTTACTGGTGGGTTTGTCAGTGATGGGTTGATGGTTGGACTTGATGATCTGAAAGGTCCCTTCCAACCATAATCATTCTATGACTCTAAGACACTAAGGGGACATAGCTTTCTAGTGATAGGAAACTCTGCACACTCACTGCTTTCTTATTATTCAACTAGATTAATATAAAAAGATCAATTTTTATTCAATAAGAGAGAAAATTACATTCCTCAGTAGAGGGAAGTGTGTTGGCTTTAAGAGTGGAAGAGTTACCAAAGGACCTTGTCCATGTCTTTCCAGAAAGGTGAGGAGTTTTATCTCTTTGTTGGCACTACTGCTGCTTCTTGACTCTCTGGCACTTGGGTCTGCAGCTTTCCCCGGAAGCTGAAATGCTGCCACTACCTTGTGACAGGTCTCAAAGAGGCTTCTTCACCACTGGATGTTCTTCACCACTGGGTGTTCTTCACCCCTCACACCAACACAGAAAGAACACACATATCATGAGCATCCTGACACAGGGAAACTGGTTCCTGCTCCATGATGGGGGTTCGTAGGGTTGCTCTGCTACTGTGGTCGGGTGCAACTAATGAGTTCATAATAATGGTTGAGAGCAACGAGTCTTCAAGGGTTGTGGCAAAGGTTTCTCAGTGTCAGGCACTGAACATTGATATGTGTGTGAGAAAAGAGGATTCTGATTATCAAATGCAACACTACACAGCTCCCCCAAAATACAAGAGGAGCTGAGTTTCACAGATTTTCTCAGTGAGGTTGCTGTGTCTCGTGTTCTTGAAGACAAAAATCATGCCCCTAATCCCATTCTCTTGTTAGTGGCCTTTATTTATCCAGTAGTCCCACTGGATGTGGTGAGCGAGACCGGATTTGATGGGGTGATTCTGTTCACAAATCCTTTTGGAGGACTTGAAATTGATAGCAGCACTAATAGTTCCTACAGAGTGCACCTAATTTTGAAAGCATTTTGCCGGAATAGCTGTCCTAATGCAGTGTTAATGTCTTCTGGTGTTTCAGAGCGTTTGTAATGCAGGGCCTGACTAAAAAAGGAGCTCAGTGTAGAAAACCTCTCACAAGAGTGAGTTTGTTGGCTACATTTCCCTGAGAGAAACTCCAAGATGCCTTTGTAACGTAACTCTTTATTAATGACAGAAATTGAGTCAAAGGAAAGTATTGCAAGCCACCGAGATTAACCAATGTGCCACTTAAATATAACTGTAGCTTGTGTTATCTGTAACTGAAGAAGGTCATGGGATCTATCGTTTGCAGGGAGAGTTTGCAGTGCCAACAAATTAGCATCAAAAGCTCTGTCTCGGCATACGGAATTAGGCGATAACTACAGCCTCTGAAAACTTCTCAAGAGAGCTGTGAGCAGAGAGGAACAAGCTCCCTCAAGCTTGTGATCTTACTGTCATTTGTTACAACAGCCCCGCTCTTGTTGCCAGCCGCAATGTGCTTGAGAAACTGTCAGCTGAGCCTTTGAAAGCCAAGGGCAGGGGTGGCGATGCCAAGGCGGCCAGTGGGAACCCCAACTGGCATGAAGCGCGTCTCTTCTCCCAAGGAACAGGCGATGGGACAGGAGGAAATGGCCTCAAGTTGCTCCAGGGGAGGTTCAGGATGGATATTAGGAAAATTTTTTACACTAATAGGGTTGTCAAGCCTTGTAAGAGGCTGCCCAGGGCAGTGATGGAACTGCCATCCCTGGAGGCATTTAAAATCTGGGCAGACATGGTGCAGAGGGACATGGGTTCATGGTGGGTTTGGCAGTGTTAGGTTAATAGTTGGACTCAATGATCTGAAAGGTCCATTCCAACCCAGACAATTCCCCGATTCTATGCAGCGCCCGTCTCAGTGGAGCAGCTCTATGGGCACTTATGGGGTGGATGTGGCTCTGGGGGCCAGCAGACACCGCCCCTCTTTTTGCTATAAGGATGAGAAAGGCAACAATGGGACAAGCCCAGAATTAAAAAAGGCCTTCTGAGAATGTAGAAAAGAAAACCAATTTACTTTGAGAGCAATGAGTTTAAGTGCTTTTGCCCTTTCTTAACAAGACTGGCTAAGAAGGAAAAAAAAAGGAAGAAAGCAAAGTCTCCTTCTTCTTCCCCTCCCCCTGCAAAATCCTACATGCCCTTTTGGCAGAGATCCATCATTCACTTAATGTGTCCTGCTGAAATCAATTCATGTGTCAGGATTTGGAAAGCTAAAACAAAATTTGTTTGCTGATCCCATCCACAGATCACTCAAGAGGATTCATAAAGGTTAGTAAAGGAAAAAAACCAAACCAAACCCAACAAACAAACCCACATTCAATTTACTGTGTAATGTAATGCATCAGAAAATGACAGATTCCAACAGGGAGGAGAAAAAATTTGATTGTACAAACCAGTTTGTCCAAAGGGCTGTGTGGTGCCCAGGGAAATGGAGCACACGGTAGCCCAACAGGAGCTGGTCCCTTGGCCCCATTGTTGCCTAAGGGCTTAGGGGTGCTCCTGTCTCCTGATTTCTCCTAGGGACGTGTGGAGGAAGCATCCCATGACACACCCCCTGACACAGTGGGTGGGGAATTTTCTCCAGCTGCTTGGCTTAGAAAGACAAGGTGTAAGGTCTTCACAGATCTTGGGCAACCCATGAAATGACTCCTGGTTTAGGATCCCCTGGTGTCTGTCTGCACCGACACGTTCAACTCATGTGAAGCAGCATAAAACTAAACCTTTTGTGTTGTAAAACTTGAAAGGGGGATAATGTGGTAAAAAGAAAAACAAAGATTCAGTCCAAGTGTCCATCACTGCCTGCTAGTGAGATGCTCTCGGGACAGAGGCAGGAGCTGACTTGGCCATAGGGTCGTTTCATCTGCCGATGTCCTGAGAGAGTTTGCTTTATGCTGTTGCGACAGAGGCAAGTAGGACCTTGCTTTTTAAAATTATTCGTAATTAAAATGCAACTAAATGCATTAAATAGAAACTGGCTTTCTCTCATCTGGCATTTGAATTAAAAGGATTGCTATAGATGTTAGTCAGCAGAGAGCTCAAGAATATGGGAGCTTGACTAACACTGCCCTTCTGGCTTCCCGAGGTTCTCGCAGCTTCATCCAAAGTATTAGACGGGGAGGGCACAGTTACACTTATTCTGGCTGAAGATCACATCAACTGCATTAACCTGCTCAGGGACTGAGGAGCTGGTTTATAGCCTTCCTCTGGTAAATAGTGCGGGGCATGATGTCACACTTGCTTAAAGCAATTTGTTGAGTTGTAAATATCACTAATCAATTCCTGTGACTGAATCTCATGACCTTGGGTGTAATCCATGACAGTGCTGACTTTAATGTATTTTCTAGCCTTAGCAGAAGTACTTTTAGCTGCCCTTTCCCATTAACTTCCCATCTCACTAATAAAATACTTAGAGAATTATATTCACCACTTCTGCCAATTTTAACTGGAAATGGTTCTGACTCAGGAACATGCAATGCTGCATGTTGACAGGACCCATCTCCTGCTTCCCTGCACTAGGACTGGCACCCCCTCCTTGGCCTCGTCTTAAAGGCAGACATATTTCACAGCCCAGGGTCAAACTTAAATTTAAGGGGTTTTTTATTTATGGCCAAAGCAGCCCGGGGTCCACGATCTCTGTCTGTGTGAGGGGTTTTGTGTTGAGTGTCCTCCAACTCCAAAACTTCCTTCAAGTCCAGAGTCTTTGGACTCTGCCTCTACCCACTCCAGCAAACTTTTGAAAATGGTTGGTATTTGTTGCCACTTGATTGTCTCCTAAAGCAGAAAAAATACTTTATAGAGTGATTATTTTTTTAATAGGTTTTTCAATGGTGGCTTTGGGGAGGATCACAGAATCACCATGGTTGGAAAGGACCTTCGAGATTGAGTCCAACCACAAATGACTGAGGCCAGGACACAACAACTATGTGACAGGAAGGTTCTTTGCACTCAAAGGGGGTTTTTCCTAATGTCTGGGATTATTCCAGTTGATAGAGGCCCACACCCTATTAGTGGAATTGTCCTTAGACTATGGATCACAGGTCAAAAATCAGTGCAGAGCAGCTAACCTGCCCAGGTTCCTCTGGCTCAGGGATGCTGAGCTCTGGCACCACTGCAATGCCAGAGACCCGCACCCCGTGTCTGAGGGAAGGATGAGTGCTCGGGAGCAGAATGTGCTCTGCCAAAATTGCTCTTGCTGTCTTTCTGTAACCACATGAGAAATCTCTGCATATATGTTGAACCATATATAGTTCAACAAGGGCAAATATAGGGTCCTGCACCTGGGGAAGAAGAACCCCAAGTACCAATACAGGTTAGGGATGGATCTTCTGGAAAGCCCTGCTGAGGAGAAGAATCTGGGATGCCTGGTAGATAGCACACTCTCCATGAGCCAGCAATGTGCCCTTGTGGCCAAGAGGGCCAATGGCATCCTGGGCTGCATAAGAAAGAGTGTGGCCAGTAAGTCAAGGGAGGTCATTCTCCCTCTCTACTCTACACTGGAGAGGCCACAACTGGAATACTGCATTCAGTTCTGGGCCCCCCAGTTCAAGAGGGACAGGGAACTACTGGAGAGAGTCAAACATAGGGCAATGAAGATGATTAAAGGATTGGAGCACCTCCCTGACAAGGGAAGGCTCAAGGAGCTGGGACTCTAGCCTGGAGAAGAGAAGGCTGAGAGGAGACTTTAGCTACATTTACAAGTATCTAAAGGGTGGGTTGAAGGATGATGGAGCCAGATTCCAGCGACAGGACGAGAGGCAATAGACACAAGCTGGAACATGGGAAGATCCATTCAAATATGAAGAAAAACTTCTTTTGGGTGAGGGTGCCAGAGCCCTAGAAGAGGCTGCCCAGGGAGGCCGTGAAGTCCCCTTCTCTGGAGATTTTCATGACCAACCCGGATGCTCCTGAGTGATGTGCTCTGGGCAACTCTGATTTAGCAGGGGAGTTGGACTGAATGGTCTCTAGAGGTCCCTTCCAACTCTGACAATTCTTACTCAGTAGCAGATAAAGCCCTGTGGAACTGCAGATCTCTGCAGTTCCCATGGAGATTCGACACTTGTAATTCTCAGTTCTGGGCTTTCTCTTTCTGGCTGTGGCTAAAATCCTCATTGCTTCACAACATCTTGGTGAGAACTTGATGTTGCAAGCTTTCATCTTTCCCTGAGCTACTGCACTACCTTCAGCATCTCCAGGCCTCCCAGCCTAATTTCCAGTGTCTCTGGAGTGGAGGTTTCGGCAGATGCATCGGGCTGTTTTTTGTGTTGTGAACATGATGGGCAAGTGTGCAGCTCCTGGGGTCACTGTGCTGAGGGATGGGGGCCTTTGGGTGGTGAGGAGCTGCCAGCAAAGGCTCACAGAGTTGTTGGAAAGTTTGTTCCCTAGAATCTGAACTTCAGATAAATAGTACATGCCGGCTGTAATTTAAATTCGATCAATATTCAGTTAAAAAATAAATAGAAAGCTTTTTAGATCAGTGATGTAAGGGAATGTTGGTTCAAGGAAGTAATTACATATTATGTAGAAAAAGTCAATTTAAGTTCTCAATAATTTACTTAAGTGATTTACTTGACTGATGTGTTGTCCTGACCCAATGGGGCAGAGGAACAGACACTGAGTTATGGCAGAGTTCCAGCAAAATCAGACGTTGTTACTGTCCGACATAAATCATTAGCTACTGTCTTGTTCCAGGTGTACACAGGTGCTAGTTAAAAAAAAAAAAAAAAAAAAAAAGTGATAAATTTTATGTTTGTAAACATAACTCTGTCAAAACCAATCCTGTTTCTGGCAGATGAAGATGTTATCCGTACCTCTTGTTAAGGCTATATAATGTTTTCAGGAAATGAAGTTCTTAGTATATAATTAGCTAAAATTGGCCGTCCATGGGGCAGCGGGGGGTTGTGTGGGCTTTTAACAGGATACCTGTGAAGGGAGCTGCCCTCCCTGCCGATACCGCACACACATATGGCCAAAGAGCAGGAGTGGGCCATACAGTGGGCTAGTGAGTGCTTGTCTGTGGCCACCTCTTCTCCTCTCTCTGGCTCTGGGCTGCAATCAGATGGTAGTAGCTTTTTAAGGATGAAGCTCTTTGGACTTTTCCCAGATCACATACTGCTCATGGGGAAGATAGCGATTTCAATTTGTAGCCATGACAACGATGCTGGTAAATGCTGCTTTCCTCTTCGCTCGCCCTACCTGGGATACGCAGAGTCCTTTTAAAAATTACCTTTTGTGCTCTGCCCTTTCTTTAAAGCCGAGAGTGAACTTTAGCCTCTGAAAAGACGGAACCCTGAGCGAATCGCTGGTGCGTGCTGGGCTGCCAAACTTCATCTTAAACTGCATTAAGTCTAAAAGAACAGCATCAAGTCCCACAAACTTGTTCCAGATCCATGTGAGACTGAACTAAAAATCCCAATTTAATCTACTGCTCTGTTACACTTGAATGTCTGCTGTCTTCCTGGGTACAGCTGGGAAGGATCCAACATGTTAAAAAGCTTCACGCAACCCTTTGGTCACCTGTTACATCCCTTTTTCCCTGGTTGACACTTTTGAGTGTATAGCAGTGGTGTGAGGGACACGTCTCCTCTCCTGCCTTCCCCAGGCAATGGGGACAGGCAGCGCTCGGAGAAGCTGGCTCAGATGTGCACATCAGGGCTGGCTTCCTGCAGCCAGCAGTTTCCAAGCACAGTTTGCCACTTCTGAAGCTCTGATTATATTATGAAGTAAAAAAACCAACCAAAACCTCACAAAAAAAACCCCACCAAAAAACAAAAGACAAAAAAGCCCAACCAAAAAAAAACCCACCCCAAACCACTTCCCAGTTGTAGTCCCTTGAAAATTAACATTGTCTTGGAATAGAATTCAGCATTAGCATTAGTATTCATAGAATCACAGAACGGTTTGGGTTGGAAGGGAACTTAAAGGTCATCTAATTCCCACCCCCTGCCCTGGGCAGGGACACCTCCCACCAGACCAGGTTGCTCTAAGCCCCTTCCAACCTGGCCTTGAACCCCTCCAGGGATGGGGCAGCCACAGCTTCTCTGGGCAACCTGGGACAGGGTCTCACCAGCAAAGAAGTTCTGCCTGAGATCTCATCTCAATCTCCCTTCTTCAGTTTGAAGCTGTTCCTCCTCATCCAATCATCTCTTTAATTCCAGAGACTGAAGGTTAGCAGAAGAAGATCCAGAAGATCAGAATCTCTGGAAGAAGCGTAAAGGTCAGGCCTGAGGAGGAGGAAAACCAGGCATGCTATAGCTGAGTGGTGAGCGGAAATATATAGGCACAGTCTTCATTTAAAAATATGAGTTTGCAATCAGAAAATGCTTATTAAAAATAATCCAAGTGAGGGCACGTAAAACCCAGTAAACCACTGCATGGAAGGGGTTATAACAAGTGTTTAGAATGTAGCAAAAAATGGCTACAGAAGATTTACCACATCTATTCTTCCAGTAATCAGTAGCTTAAAGTTTCTTGAGCTTGTTTATGTAACTAGATCATTAGATTAACATTTGGGATCTATTACTGTGACAGAAAAAACAATACACCTGTGATCTATTGTGGGCTGGTTTTAGATTTCAAACTCTGACAGTGAATGTGGTTGATAAACTTTGCAGTTAAATCAACATGATAGCCCTGAAACAGTAGTAGTATTTTGTGTTTTACAGATAAGAATAGGTGTTGAAGTTAGTTCAATTAACCCGAACTTCAGTCCTTTCAGGTCTCTTCATAAAGCCTATAAATACCATAGACAGGGTCATTAGTCATTAGTCTCTTAATGTTATAAACATTTAATGAAGTTAAATTTGAAGTACAACACATTGTAAAATCGATCTGCTTCTTCTGGGGAGACAAAGGGAAGAAAATTGTTAGAGTCATGTGGAAAACAAATTAAGAATTATATTCACTTAACTTTGAGGTGGATGAAAAATTACGACCGAGGCAGATAGACCCTTTCTATTTCAGAAGGAAGCAGGGATCGGGAGCGGGGGAAACCTCTCCCAGTTAGATGCCGTCCGGTGGCAGGCAGCCCGACATGAATCACTGGGGAGATGACAAGCAGCGCTTTCCTAGAAATGGGAGGAATTTCACTCTAAATGTCACAGCTGGGATGCTTCTTCCCTGAAGCAGCTACTTTCACAGCTGGAGCACAGCTTCTGAGCACATCTCCTCACTCTGCCATCCCCAGTTGAATTATCGGGGGGATGTTCACCTGCTCCCGATGTTGCTCCTCTTTCCTCGGATATGGCACGTCTCGGATGCACTGCCGCGTTCCTTGGCTGGAGGACAAAGCTCTTCCTCCTCCAAGTGCCTGCAAAGGCTTTCCTGTCCTTGGCTTTCTAAGGAACATGTTGGAGCGTGAGGTCCTCTCTCTCTCCTTCCACTTGAAGAGGGAGCAAGAGACTTTTCTGGCAGCCCGATCCGTTTCCTAGCATGGTTTAACTGCACCTAGTGTTCCCACCAAGTGTTAGAGGGAAGGAAAGAAATAAATAAAAATAAATAAAACCCTATTAGCAAAGGATTACTGTGTAAAAATCTGAGACAATGAACAGGAAAAGTGAAGGGGCAATGGACATGTTAAAATGCTGCAGACAACAAGCTGCTCAGGGGAAAGTGTATTTGTTCTTTCCTTTTAAAACTCGTTATTTATTTTCTCTATTCTTCAGGCCTAATGTCTCACTAATGAATTCCAGGGGGATTTTTTAATCATGGTGATATCATGGGTTAAACCCCTTCTCTACTTTTTGAATGTAAATTCTTTTTGACATTCTTACTTATTGCGGAGCATTGACTTCTTTCCTGCAACAAAACCGAAGGCTATTTGGTTTTGCATAGTTAACATTTTGCTAATGGGTCGCCAAGATTCTCTCAGCAGCTCAACAACATTTTCTAAAGCCCAGTGGCGTTGTTGTAGCAACTGGTGGCTGATCTGTGAATAAAGCAGATGTCATTGAGGCAGCATAAAGAGAGAATAATCTATCACCCCCGCCGCTACCACTCCTGCCCAAACAAGTCATCAAAGTGACACCTTTGGTGCGCAGTCATTAATTAAGGGCCGTGTATCACCTTATCTCATCTTGTTGTTAGATCAACCAGCGTTATTACGTTATAAACGCAAAGACTTTCTCAGCCTCTCACCATGGTCTTTCTCCTGGGGGAAGCGCAGCTCGGATGTGCCGAGGCACTGAGTGTTTGCCAGCTTCCTTTTAGGCTTTGATTGATTTTGCACTTTTGTCCAAGTTGGTCTGGCCTAAATAAACACAATATATATTCTGGGAAGTTTTTTTTTTTTCCTTTACCGTTTAATCTGAATTCAGCTCATGTGGCTTGCAACTAAAGATGGGCAAGCATCGAAATATTCTGACTGGTACCCAAGCTGAGTACAAAAGGAGACACACAAGCAGATAAATTGCCTTTCTAACTTCTCAGAAAGGCTTTAATCCATTTATTTTATTTTTTTTTAAGTTTCTATTCTAACTCTCACAGTTTGTACTCAGTTGGTACAACTCATTGAACCGAGTGAGTCACCTCACATCCCTCTCTTTTGGTGCCAGAAAATACAGTGCAGTTTAGCACTGTCCTGTGAAACACTTCCCATCAGAATATTTGTTAACTTTTTAATATGCTTTCAGTGACGAAGCATCACAGCAACTTGTCCCTGCGTCATGGAGACCCTCAGGGGTCCCTCCTGCCCAACTGCTGTCCTCATCTTCCCACTCAAACAGCCTACTCTCTGCTACTGCCTTCGCCTCATGTCTTTATTAATCACTTGACTTAAGGAGACAAAACATCAGACCAGGTTTCTGTGATATCCCTGGTGCATGACTCATACTTAATGTGGAGGCGATATTAATTACTGTGTGCTTAGCATTTAATGAGGCTGACAAGTAGTCTCCTTGCTTCAGCTCCCCACAACATGCACTGAACCTGCTCCACGCAGTGAATAGATCTCCAAGACACTGAAATCTGGAGATGTATTTTATAAATGGAGGCAAACGAGACGTTGCTCGAGTTCCTTAACACAGGGTGGCCACAGCTGAGAAATCTGGGCTGTAGTCCTGGTGCTTTCACAGGCTCCTTTGTGCCCACTGGCCAACTCTCTTGTGCTTTGTGCCTCCCAATTTCCTGACTGTTTGTGGGGAGAATCTTGGCTGGCTGAGGCCAGGCTCAGCACAGAACACTTCTACATCTTAACAGCACAGCAGTAATGAAGGCCAAAGGGAATTATCCTAATTTTTTTTTTTTTAATATATGGAAAAATTTCTCTTTTTTTGGATGATAAATTGTCTGTTTTCCATTCCGGTGTGAAGGCATTATGGTCCAATGCTGTCCTTCAATGGTATCTGTACTGTATCTTCTTTGTCCTTTATTAACTTCTTTCTCAAGATGCCAGGTAGTTAAGATCCTCTGTAGCTTAAAACAATTTGGCTCCAATTTAAATCATTTCAAAGTAACCTAGTTGTGGACAGATGTGATGCCCATAGTGCATCTGTCCCTGGCCTCACGTGCAAAGAGAAGTTGCTAGGAAAGAACTTAAGCTTGAGAAACAACTCACAAAACAGGGTTTTTTTGCTGATTCAATGGAATAAATGCTTGGATTTGGCTGGAGCCAAATGAAATTGCACTACGAGCTGTGTAACAGCGAGGCAGCCCCAGCTTGGGTTCAAATTTGTCCGTTTAGCCAAACCCATTCTTGCAGCCTGGTAGACTCAGCAGAAGTCATGACTTCCATGAACAGAATTTTTCAGGGTTTTTTTCGTATGTGGTTTTTCTTCTGTTTCCTGAAGCATTTCTGGGCTGCACCCCATCTGTAATAGGTCATTATTTTCTTCATCTGTGCCCTGGTTACACTCGTTCTTGTCTGTTGAACTGCTTTTCTCTGCCTGTACTGAAAAGCAGTCCTTGGAGTTTGGTAGAAACTGCTTTTCTGAGAGATACTGTTGCCATCACTTGAAGCACCTCCATTCTCCACTGATGGAGTGAACCATAGAATCATAGCATGGTTTGGGTTGGAAAGGACCTTAAAGAGCATCAAGTTCCACCCCCCAAAAAATACGTGATAAGTCAAAAATGTGCCAAAAAATATCCCATCGAAATACATACTAGTAATAGTTCACCCTTGGGACAATACCAGAAACCTCTCTTATGGATTTTGATTTGATTTATTCTCTAAGTCCTGTTGGGCCAAAAATAAGTTTTGGGGTTTTGTTGTCATTGAGTGTTATGGTATTTATGGCCTTTTACTGTGTAAATAATAAAAAGATTTCAGAGTAAAAGAAGAAATGGTGTGAAATATCCAGGAGTGAATCTGTCAAAGTAATTTGTAAAATCTTAATACTTAAAGAAGTGTTTGAAGCAAGTGAGTGAAGCAAGCTCAATTACATTGAGATAATAAGAAAAATTAGTGGCTGGAAAAGGGTTGTGAACAAGGAGTGAATGTAATTAACCAGTACCATTAAGCACTGTCTGCAGTGCATCCATGTGAAGCCCTATTTAAATGGATGAGTCTCCCTGAGGAAGAACAGAACTCAGCACTCTCTCTTTACAGTTTCTGCTATAATTTCTTATGCAAGTTTGGCCAATTAGAGAACACCTCTTCTGGTCCACTCTCTTTAACTTTGCTTTAAATAAACATCAGTGCAACTTTCTCAATAATATTGAAAAGGTGAGTTGGGAGAATGTGGTGTATTAGATGACTGGAGTAATCCCATATTTCTTGCATTTCAGGGGCTGTGAATGGAGCTGAGAGTTTCTGAACACTATAGAGAGCTAAAACTCCAAATTCTTGGGGAGAATAAAATAAGCACGTCCAAGCTGCAGGCAGGCATGCTGGTGGAGGTGGGCAAGTGAAGCATTGCAGTAACAGAATGTTGTGCATGATGTGTTGTTCCCAAGAAAAACTTGGGAAAAACTCATGTGCATTCTTATAAATAAGAGTTGCAGCAGGTTTCCTGTGCTTGTAGAATCGGGCTTGTGATGTACTGCTGGGGAATTGTTTGTATCAGCAACCACGAAACCAGCTGTGGGTCGGGATGTAAGGAGCATAGGAAACACAACAACTAGGGCTACATTTCCTGTGCTAAAGAGTTAGGCTATGTGTTAATCAGCATAGGTAAGTGGTATAATTTTGATACCATCCTCTTTGCCTCATTTTTGGGTTGTTTTTTTGAGTGTGTGTACGCACAATCCTGGCAACTGTTCTCTAAGGTGAATATAATCTCATCTTCTGCCAGAGATATCAAACCTCTTTACAAAGCAGACATCTTTCCTAATAAGAGTGTGATGCAATGACTTTGCTACCAAAAATACAAGATCAGGATAAGGAACTTTATGAACCTGAGAGCACGAGTAGCAAGTTCAGTGTGTTACACTTACAAGCGTGAATTCTCTGGGACTTCCTTCTGAGCTCCCGATGGCAAATTACACGATATGTGTTATTGATGAATCTATAATTGTGTCATAGTATCAAAATGGAAAAATCAATAATCAATAAAACTCCAAAGCATCAAAAGAAGCCTTTAGCAGTTTACAGTGTTACCTCTGGTATCACAAAATTTTGATGCACTTCTTCAAACACGTGGAGTCCTTTAGATCCACCTACATCTCTTCATCACTTGGACTTCATCATATGTTATTATTTGTTTTCAGAGGGATTCTCTAAAATTGTGTTCCAGATTAAAATCCCTTTGGAGGAATTATACCAATGATTCCTTCATACCAATTTTTAACCAGAAGAACATGAATTGGGTTATCAAATTAGATCACTTGCCTCAGTGACAACTCTCCGATATAACCATGAATTGAGGGAGGATAATTTGGAATCTAGACATCATCTGAAGTTCTCCCATGTGATAAAATTCCTGTACTTGGTTTGATTTTGGCCAGTTTTGGAACATTCAGGCCTGGCTGGGACCGTACCCTTGTTGGGTGACATGGACAATATCAGCCAGATCTGACCAGCCCTGTTCTAGGCACATCAGTCCCCACATCTGCAGGGCTGACTCCTTCTACCAAAGGCAGAGCTGGAGACCTGCTTGTTCAGTTCACGTCTTGGGGTTACAGGTTGGGGACAGGGGGCTGTGTTAATTAATACTCTCATTTTGGACATTCACAGTGCATATTTCTTCGTATCTACTATAATGAGAAATGTAAAAATGTTGTCAGAAATACTTGTGCTGAATCTTAATTCGAATACGTGCACCCTGACTGCAGTCTGACGTGTTTCTGTAGTCAACAAGCTGATTTTTAAGTGTGGTCAGTTAAAAACAGTTTTGTAATCCACAAAATTCATTAAGAGCCTTGTGTAATATGGTACATGCCCATTATTTTCCTTTTCTAAGTAACTATGTGCCTTTACAATAACTTTACCAAATGAGCCACTTAAAAGAATGTTTTACGGGTGTTTTCTGTTTAATTATCACTGTTGAAAGACATATCTCCATTAGGTTGTGCATACATGGTAAAGAAAACTTAATCATTGACTGATTCCTGGTTTATGTAGGTAGTCTGAGTGTTCAAGGCTAATTGTGTTCAGGATGGTTGTCCTTTTGAAAAGGTGGAGAGGTAAAATCCTTGCAACTTGCTTCGGAATCCCAAGGCAGAACTGCTTCATTTCCATGGATCACGGCTCTGCTATCAAATAAGGAAGTGAGATTGCATAAATTTTGCAATAAAAGTTGCTTCCCAACTCGCAATGCTCGTCCTCTTACGCGTCCTACTCCTCTTACTCTTCCTGCTTCCTGGATGTATGTTTTCTTTAGGCACCTCAGCTGGGTTATTGGTGTGGACAGCAATTGGGCGCTTCCCTGGGTTAGCGGAGATGAAAAGATGTATTTTCTTTTCAGTGCTGCATTGTCCGGCCATTGTGTGCATTTCACTCCCATTGTGTGGTTCTTCACCAAGTGAAAACAGAGCTCTTCTATTCCCGAGGACAAAGAACAAACTGTTGTCGGGGGGGGGGGGGAAGGGGGAGAAGAGGGAGGAATATACACAAAATTGTAAGTCTTTCTCCTTCTCCTGTTTATTCTTCATGCCATTCAAGCCCATTTAGGGAATGATCTGTTAACTAGAGACTCATGGCAGATTCGGATGGGCCAGATCTCCCCTATCTAAAATAGACCCAGCCAAATTTCCAAATCCTCCCTAGTTGAGTGCAGCATTTGGTTTTCCTTGCTCTTTAATTCATACTTCCCAAACCAATACTCCAGTTACCAAACAAACCATCCCTTTCTTTAATTAATGCACTGATCACCAGCAATATTGTAAAATACAGGGAAAATGTGTACCAGATTCATTTCGTTGCGCATCCAGTTCTTTATTATTGTGAGTAAAACTGTTTAAAGATATTTGTCCTTCAATATTTAATCTGCTAGCTGTACATTGCATATCACTGCATACTGAAATATACAGGAAGCAGGAGTTTTACAGATTACTTTTCTATGGAAACAACATGCTGCAAAAGTAGTAATTTGTAAAATAACCCTAATCAGTGAAGAAAACACACTTTTGACTGTGATATGGTATCCACTAAGTAAAAACCAATACAAACTTGGGGCAGGAGATTCCAAAATTAAATGTTAGGTCTGAATTATTCAATCATAATACAGTGTTGTAATTAACGTCCATATTGCATGTACCTCATTGCATTTCATGTCTTATCAATTCGTGCTGTGTGGAATTTAGAAGAACTAAAAGCAGTGACTGAATGACACACACACACACCCACACACACCCTAAATTGCTTTTATATTGACAAGTCATAAGTTTAAAAGTAAATTATGTTCATCAGTTTCCTTTGATATCTTGTGCTGGTGTCTGAAATGCATAAAGATTCTAGTTTGTGGTAAGTGCCAGGTCTACATGGGCTTGTGTTCTTCCAGAAATAACGCATGTACAAGAAGTGAGTTAAAAAAAATAATACCATGCCACATTCAGAGAAGTTCTAAAAGGTTAGGTTGTTAGAGCAAAACTTCTGTGATACTTCTGGTTCCTTCCTCGGAAAACTTTCTCTGTTTTTGCAGTCTTATGGGGTGTTTTGCCTCAGAAAGACCAATGGGCACACGATATATGTGTATCATCTGCTGCGTGTGACACTTGCTGTTCCCAACAGGAGTTGGCGAAAGGCATGGAATGCTGGATGGAGTGATTCTAAACCAGAGAAATATTTACCACTCAAATATCTGAAGAAATTAGGAGTGATAAAAAGGAAATACTGAAAAGGGAACTCCAAATTGCTTAGCTGGGCTCTGAAAAACAAGGGAATAGTCTTTAAATTTGCCTAGGTGTTTTTCTGGATATTTGAGCGCTCTGGCCTTTTGGGGGGAAAGAATAATGTAAATGCCAAAAAGAGCTGGACAAAAAGTAAGCTTTGTATCCTATCTATGAGAATCAGACGATGTGTGTCATGATAGTTTTTACAGTCATAGTCTACAGTCTTCCACTGATTAAAATCAAATTTGACAGTAACACAATATAGAGGTTTAACTGACAGCACACACAGCACATTTGCTAGTCATAACACCACAGTTTAATGACTGATGCATGTGGGAAGCTAATTCGGATTTTTCTTTTTTTTTTTTTTTTTTTTTCCTTGAATGGGATAAATGAGCATCCAGTTAATACCAATCATGAATTCAAGCCATGTGACAAAATTGATGCTACATACCCTGTTCTTGTTTTGCACATTCTGCAAATTGAGCTGCAGGAAAAGAGTGGGTTTGTACACACATCCGGAGAGAAAGTTCATTCCGCTCCCCGACACATCCACCAACTGCAGCTGAGTGTATCCAGCTTGCTGCTGTTGTGTCCACAAACTAATTACCCTTTCTCTGTTAAATAGCCTAAGAATTACAAATTGTATGCCTGTTTTGAGAAAAAGTACAGGTTGAACAAGCAGACATAGTATAAATAAAATATTTATATAAAAATAGTCTCTTACAAAATATACTCTCTTATCCTATGGTTGATTTTTCCAAAAGATGGAAGTTTGTCTGGATTTTCTTATTTTTAGGCATATTCCAAACAGGATTTTATTAATGCTTCTTTCTTTAATTGAAGAAAAAAAAAACCACACCACAACCTGGTAAAGATTTGCAACCCCTACCGCTTGACTTTTGTTCCAGACAACTAGCAGCAAACAGGAAAAAAAAAAAAAACCACAAAAAAACCCAAAACAAAACCAAAAAACCCCCAAAACCAACAGTGTGTGTTTGTGTATGTACATATATATAAAGACGCCAGCTTTTGTATTTAAACATCTAGTACTGTAGAACATATCCTGCAAGTCCAACTAATAGAAATATCCTAGTCAAGAATAATATATACAGCTCCAGTTTTTCCTTCCCGTTTCTACAAAATTATTCCACAAAGAAAGCCAGCTATCTACTTTAATTGCAGAATAGTTCCAAAAACGTTGGTAGAGTTCTTTTTAATTAAATAAATTAATATTAGTTTTATCTGAATAAATTGTTAAATATTGTTATTATTATGCCCAAGTGTCCCAAATCCCTGTGCTAAAATCTGCAGCACACACACACAAGAAATAGGCAGATAAAGCAGTGTCTACAGACAACTCCAGCATTTCTACTCGCTGCAGTGAACGGTAGGAAGGGGAAAGATGGGCCAGACCAAGCAGAAGCTTTTCGTGAGTGGAGAAGCCCGAATCTGTGTCATCCACGGCCTCGCGAGGGCCAGTCACAGGGGGCACTGTCCGTCCCTTCCCATGCAAAGCCCTTTTTGGAGGATTTCTCCCCTACCCCTCCCTGCACCTTGTACAACAAAGTTTTTGATCATCTATTTTTTGCCAGCCAAGAGTTAGTGGCCACGCTCAGAGCTTCTCCTCTGGCAGTGGTATCTTCACAAGGCAGTCTTCCCTCCTTGCTCTGGAGGCACAGAGTAGCTGAGATGATCCTTTTCTCTCTGTTTTGTGTGTTGGGCGGCCTGGGGTGAAGCGGGGGGGGGGGTGTTGGTTTGTTTTATGTTTCTTGGAGTCTGCGTCGGGTACCCGCATAAGCCATGAGACGGGAGAAGAAAAGAGAGGGCTCCATTCATCAGCGTTTCTTCTGGGAGAGAAGAAACGGTCCTGTGTAGGGATGTTGAGTGCATGTGCAAATATATTCCCGGCCGGGGCCGCATCACCCTGCCCTTGCCATCCCCTCACTTACAGGTGTACACCTCTGTTCTCTCGCTGCACGTGTTACATTTCACGTAGCAGCACCAGTGGAATTTGCAGTTGCACTGCCACACTCGCGAGTACTGGTGGGTGTTGTAGCCTCGGCCGCAGCACATCAGGTCGCAGCTGTTGGACTGCTGGGCCGTCTTGTTGCACATCCTCCCCTGCGTCCCCACGCTGCCCGTGACAGGGTCTTCTTCACAATAGTTGGGAGATTTCTCTATGTACACTAAGTCTGTATCCATGGGTTTGCGGTAGGAAAGGGGCTTCTTTATTTTGAGGAAGGTTGGGCGCTTGTTCCGACTGGCTCTCACTGGTTCCACTTGAACAGCTTCATTGTATTTGTCCTTAAGGATGTAGCCCAGCTCCCGGAATTTAGGCAGGGTTGTCCAGCATGTTTTAGTGGTGCAGGATCCCGAGACCCCATGGCACTTGCACTCTAACTTCATGTTTTCCTCCAGAATCTGCATTCAGAAGAACAAAAGGATAATGTATTAATACAAATCATAGTCTCTTAAAAAAAAATAGGGTTATTTTATGCATACGGTTGGGTTTGCAGCTGGCGGCATGAGGTGCCACCGGACATAAGCCACATTCCCACCAAAGCCGTGGGTTTTGCTTGCTGGTGAGGCTGGTGTCCCAGGTAGCACATGCTCACCAGCAACGAAGTTCTGCCTGCAAAGCTGAATCCCCACTTGCACTTCCAGTTAAAGGGGGAAGGTAACTTTGCCTAATTTCACAGTCCATGGACCAAAGGGAAAATGAGACCCTCCTAAACCACAGCACGATCATCAAGTGCTTCAGGTTTGGCAGTGAAGTTGGGAACCAGCAGAAAATCACACCTTTACATGAAATGCCACGTTCAGAACGCTTTGAGATATCAACAACAGGTACTAGAGCTTGATTTCTGTAAAGAGAGATAGAAAACCAACCTGCTTTTCCGTTCTTGCCCCTGAAAATGCCATAAGCTGGTGGAAGATGTGAGCAAGCACGTAAACTCTATCAATGTTTATCTTCCTGTTGGTCTCAGATGTTTTAAATGTTGCAAGTTAATGCCCCGATGTGGAAATCTGAGTATTATTTTGATATACCATAGTCTTGAGTTCTTCGCACTGCCTGAAGGAAGTGCTTTGCCTCCTCTCCTGTGGATAATGGAGCATACAGAATGCCCCAGCTACTGTCCGAGAGCATAAAGCTCGCTATGTTGGGTTAAGGCTAGAAAACATACCTCATTCCAGCAACTCCTTTCCCACTGGTCTTTGCTTGAAAGAGAACAGCGTAATGTTGCCTAACCTGGCAGATACCAGCGGGGAGAGCCCAGCCCAGAGGGATTATCTGGGTTCAGGGAGTGGCCACATAATTTTTCCCCTGAGAAATCCCAGCTGATCCATGCAGCTCCAAACCTGGAAGGCTGGAGAAAGGTCAGCGATATGGAAATGTGAATTAACCCTTTGCTATAAGCCCCCTCCCCTTCAGTTTTGGATGTTTGGAAAACTTTCCACATGGATGCCCTCACTGGCTGCCAATGGCAGCCTGCTCTGGGGCGGCCATGTCCAGCCCCAGGGCTACACCTGGGTCGTGGGACTTCAAGTCTAAAATCTCAGCTTAAATTGGGGGTGGCAAGGAGAAAGAGCCCATCCTAAGCTGTGCAGCCAGCAGATAAGTAGTGCAGTAACACTGTTGAACACAGCTCTGTCCTGTTCTTGGCAACCTTAACATAATTTAAAAACTGCACGTAGTAGCTTATTATTCTCATACCTTTTGGTCTTGAGGCTGTTCCTGTGTCACCCAGGCACAGAAATTGCTGTTGCCCAACCCCGAGATGGTTTGTAGCTGCTTCTTAACTCAGTGTTCTTCCTCTGCCTTTTTTCATTCAATGATTCCAAAAGCATTAAATTATCTTTATTTTTATTTTAGTCTAGGAGTGAAGTGTCAGCATTTGCGGTCTAAAAACAGGATCAAAACCCCTAGAAAGGTGAGGTCCAAGATTTTGACAGATGTGAACTCAGCGTATGTCAGGTCACATTTTGTGCTACTGTTTTTAAACTAGATTTTCATGCAAACTATCTAATGACTGCCCTACAACTCAGATGTGAGAAACTTTTATATTCAGATCTACATCTTAACTTGAAGTTATGTTTTGGCTTACGTTTTGCATTATCTTGTTATCTTGAGTTTCTCTCTCAGCCACTGCATACTTCTTTTATTGCTCACTCATTCATAAGGTAGTACCCTTAGAAGATAGATGAGGAGACGGAAAAGGAGTTATAGCACAGAACCGGAAAAATAGCATAAATTCTTTTAGCCTCATTTGTACCTTTTTTAAATCTCTCTTTTTTTTTAATTTGAATTTTAATTTGAAACTAGCCAGGGATAGATTTCTCAGCCCTAATTCCGCCACTGTCCTTGTTCAAGCAATTGGCCTTAGATTCTGGTACGATGTTCAAACTTGCAACAAAATATTTCTAACTCGCCTTTTCCCATTGGGATCCGACTTGAAACATTTATACAAAATACATCATGGCTTAGTGTGGTCTATCCAGGTAGGTCTTTTTCCCTGGAGTGTAGTTAAAGAGCCCAAATTGCCTTTTTGGTTTATTTCATTACCATCCCATCTGCAGCCAGCGATCTCTGGGAGAAGGAGCAGCCCCAGGGGAAGAGCTGGGTGAGTGGCTGGAGTGGTTCAGCAGTGGGTGGCCTCATGCCACGGGCTGGTCTCCTGCTCCAGGGGACACAGTGCCAGACAGAATGAGCTTCTGGTTCTCTTGTCTCTGCTGAGGCTGGGCATGAGCGGTTAGGGTAAAACAGCCTGGTTTTGCCTGAACATGAGAAGTTTGAGCAATACTAGTTGAGCCCAGGTTCTACGTGTCCTTCTTAGATGACCAAAATTGCTTGGAGAGGGACAGGAGGTGGCAGTGGAATGAGAGAGAACTTCATCTTTTAGTGCTGGTTTCATTAAAATGCTTTTAATTTATTGGTTTCTTTTTGTTGTTTTTTTCTTTTTTGTAGATAGCACTTCCTAAGATTTACTGGCCAACCCTCCCTTTTCTCTTCGTGCTTGTTGGGAATGCGTTTCTGATATGCCCTGCTGAAATTGCTCCAATGCATCTGCCTAATTTGGATCTACCACACTCTGCAGCTGCACTTTCCCTTCCCGTCCTGCCTATTCTTACCCAGCCTCTTCACCCTTCACTCACAAACCCTTTTGTTGGGTCTCTCCTAGGGTCTATATATCCTCCTCTCTGGGCCTGCCTTTCAGTGCCATGTTTTGCAAATTCAGCCAGAGATGAACTGACTCCAGAGCTTTTATAAAACAGACTATGTGTAACTTGACCAGTCCATCCTTGGCAAAGCAAAGCCTGCAGTGGTGATTTGATAGTTCCGTTGCGCTGTGATATCAAGTGCTTGGCCTATTTGTTTTCCATTAAAATCTGTGGACAGCGGTATTTTAATACTGTTACATTATTCTAGTAGCCTCCAATAAATCAGTGCCCTTAATAAATCCAAGACGAGAGTTGAAGAGAGAAGGAAGAAAATTAAACAGGGGATTCTCTGGGTGAGGACTTCTCCTCAGTCTTTCCCTTGGTCTGAGAGACGAAAGAAGTGCTCTGCCCCTTAAAAACTTGGTCTGTGTTAAAACCAGAAAGCGTTCTTCACCTTTCAAGATCGGGATTTGTTTCTTTGAAGGTATTAGCCAGCAGTTTACACTTTTTACATTAGATTAAAACTTTATATACGCTATATACTGACTTTTCCTAAAATGTGAGAGCCTGAAGGGCACAAAATTTAAATCCTAGGGCCTCTGTTTCTTACCAAATGACCATATCCAACTCCGTCAGTCATGGAAAGTAAATCTGCATGCACCAGTGAATGCTCTGAACTGGATTAAAAGCAAACAAAGAGCTGGAGTTCTTTTAGCTTTGTCCACTTTTTCTTTGAGCTTCTACAGTAAACTGTCAGTACTTGTTTTTGTCTCTCCCTCTCCCCCTTGCCATTAGCCTCTGGGAAATAATTTGTGTGAAGAGAACTTGCGCTGGCTCTCTCTCTCTTGATGTTATCTTCAGATATAGCACCTTTGGGCACTGCCATAAGGAACTTAACGTGTTTTTTCTTTGCCTTCAGTTTTGCAGAGAATGCGTGGGGTGCGTCACGCGAGGGTGGCAAGCTCAGGAGAACCCTGCAGCCCAGGAGCCCCATGGGCTGGTACCAGCACTGTGGTCCTGCAGCAGGCAGGTGGTGGTGGTAACCCTGCCTGGGCTAACATTCCTGGTTTCCCGTGAAACCAGTAGAAAATGCTGGCTGGTGTGACTGGAGTGGCATTTTTTTGCGAGTGCTGTCATGCCGCACTATGTAGACTGGGTGGTGGGATCTGGGCAAACAGAGAGGTTTGTAACGTGGATGGTGTGCTCAGTAACAATGGCCACCTTCACACAGTGCTTTTTCTCAGCTCAGTGTCTCTGTTACCCATGTTACTCCCTAGGCTTCCAGCATCTAAAGCCAAATGCAGTCTGGGACCCATCTACATGTGGTCAGATACTGTACAACCCTGGCTTTGGTCACCAGGACACTAAAGCACTCGATGCCAAAGCTGTCCTGAAGGAATTACATCATGAAATACAGTGACCACCACACCTCCCATGCATTCTCCTTCATTAGCAGGACCCAGTCCTTCCTCCCAGTCCATCCACCACCAATACCATGAGCCTGAGGCCAGGACCCTTGAGTGCACCATCAGAAATAACTCTGTCTCCACTCTACATGTGAAGGAGATGTAATTAGTGAGACAACAGACATGGATTTCTAACCCACCGAGGCCATAACCTTTCCTAATTTTGTCTGACATCAGATCATCTGGGTCAGGAAATACCTGTCTCCTACAACTGCCTGCACACATACCTTGACTGTAGGTCAAAGAAAACACAACTATTGGCAAAACAAGAGTGATTTTTTTCACTCTGGAGAAGAGCATGGCAGGGCCTGGAGAGCTGTCATGACATTTTTGTGGTCTGGCGAGGCCAATGGACAGATACAAACCTGCCCCTTTCAGCTTGTAGCAGATGAGGATTTAGGATTTATATTACTTTCAGAGGCAATTGCAGCTGTAAGACAAAGCTTCTCAAACTTTAGGAATGGTGTGAGAGAGATGTTTTTTGCTTTTGAAGGAGAGTAAAAATGAGTAAAATTGAGTAAAAATGCTGTTTTAAAAAAACTAATATAATAAAGCTATGTCATATTTAGACTTTCAACAAATTTCAACGCTTTCAACAAATCTGAGAAACAACTCATATCTAGGGCCACTGGGAGTGAGGTCTAGAGTGGGACCAGGCATTGAAAAGGGCAGTGGATAAGTAGGTAAGATTGATTTGTCAAGCAGTTAAAGAACTGTGTGTAATTAAAATGACTAGGAGATGACTGCCACTTGTTTTATTCACATGTGACAGTAATCTCAAAAAGATGCTATTGTTTAAGTAAGCAGTAGGACTGCATTAACACAAGAGCTCTGAAACTTGAGGAAAGTAGAAATAGTACTCGGTGCTTTTTTGTTGGAAAACAAAAATGAGCGTGAGAGAGCATAAAAGAAGAAACAGAATCACAGAACCACAGAATGATATGGGGTGTGAAGAGACCTCTGGAGATCATCTAGTCCAACCCCATGCCAAAGCACGTCCACCCAGAGAAGGTCCCACAGGAACATGTCCAGGCAGGTTTGAATGTCTCCAGAGAAGGAGACTCCATCACCCCTCTAGGCAGCCTCTTCCAGGGCTCTACCACTCTCACAGTAAAGAAGTTCTTCCTTATGTTTAGGTGGAACTTCTTATTTTCAAGTTTGTATCCAATTCCTCTTGTCCTATCCCTGGGCACCACTGAAAAAAAAACCACAGCCCCATCCTCCTGACACCCATCTTTTAAGTATTTATAAGCATTGATCAGATCCCCCCTCAGCCTTCTCTTCTCCATACTGAAAAGACCCAAGTCCCTCAGCCTTTCCTCATATAAGAGACGCTCCAGACCCCTCATTGTCTTTGTAGCCCTCTGCTGTACTCTCTCTAGCAGTTCCCTGCCCTTCTTGAGCTGTGAGGCCCAGAACTGGACAAAGTGCTCCAGATGGGGGCCTCCCCAGGGCACAGCAGAGGGGCAAGATGGCCTCCCTTGACCTGCTGGTCACACTCTTCCTGATGCCCCCCAGGATGCCATAACACTGCTGTTTGAACCCTATGAAACCTTTAAGAACTGTGAGAACAGGGTAATAAAAAAGCACCCAAATGCAAGTCTAAGGTTAGCAAAGACATATTTAAACAGAAAAGGTTATTTCCTATCATTGAATTGTCACTAACTCTATTAATAGAGCTGGTGTAAAATGTGGTCTGTAGAAACATCATGTATTTTGCATTGAGATCCTATGGCAAACTAACTGGGGATGAGTTTGGAACCGATTGTCTCCTAGATTCAGAGTGACTCATTCCAGACAGTCTTTCATATTTCAGTTGAACATATTTTGAGGACCTTATTAAGTGCAGCCAAAAGATTTTTTTTCTGATGTTTTTGATTAATAAATATGTGCAGAAGTATAATATCTGAAATCAGTATCAAACAAATTAATTACCTGGAACACTGAGCCATGACCATCATAGAAATACCATTCCCACTGGCAGGTTGAGCTATTTTTCCCGTTACAAGAATTTTTTTGTTTCAAATAAAAAATGGCTGGGAAATCACCACAGCATGTGACCTACATCAGTTAAATCCCCACTGTACATCCGTCGGAATAGATGTCTAAATAAAATCAGGCAACATGCTGGTCTGAGGACTAACTGTGAAGACAGCCAAGAGAATGCTGATAAATGCTGGAAACATCCCAGATGGGTGGTATTTCCCAATGCCATCATCTACCTTTAATAATGAATATCTTCTTTTAAAGAGTAGAAACACTTTCTTCCAGATTCCACTTGTGATACCCTTAAAAATGAAGACTTCAGAAATTTTGCCCTCTATAAATTTAACCTTTTATGTACTATTTCTGACTTCTCTCTATGCTGCCCCAAAGCTGGAGGCTCCTTATATTTCTTATATGCAGGTTATAGAGTTTTACAATAATTTTTACACTTTCTGCCCTGGAAACTAATAGTTACCCTATACTTCAGCTTTATAAAAAAGCCTGATCATATGAAGTGATCTTTTTCTAAATGCAGCTTCTATTTCCACAAAAAAAAGAGCAAAGAAAAAAATACTAGTTAATCTTTCATTGTAGTCACAGTATTCAGGCACCGACATCAGTGCAGAAAACTGAATGACATGTTCTTCTCTTTCCCTGGATAAATTGTATTGTTTAAATTAGAAGCCAGAAGACCCAGTACCCTTCACTCAGTGACCAGCACTGTGCAGAATAGCAAATGAACACAGAAGTCTGAGAGCAAGGCTGGTAGAAGCTGAGAGGAATGCGGCAAAAAATGTTTTCTCCTACATATTTTTCTTATACTTCTGATAACTCTCAGGACTTGCCGTGTATTAAATCAATTTATCACCACTTCTGGGACCAAAAACCAAAAGAGCAGTAGAAAATAAAGGTCTCAGGGTGATTTTTCATAATTGCTGTTTTTGAAGAATAGTTGGACTCGGGATGAAAAGAACATCACTGTTTTGGTTTTTTATTTTAAATAAAAGAGATTTAACGAGACAGATTCTCACCCAACCTAATAATGCGCTTCCTGGACTAAACCTTAAGGCTCGGCCTTGGCCTTTTTTCAAACCGAGGGAGCTGCTCTGTGAAATAAAACAATCTGTCATAGTACTTCAGCCCTCCACTGAGGGGGTCCTTCCAGGAGGACACCTTCTATCCCGCCGTGGCTGCTCCTTAGGATAAACTTCTGCCAAAACCCTCTCAGCTTTGCAAAAGCAGCTGTGGAAATGGATTCCCTGGATGTGGGATGCTCAGACTCTGTTCCCAGCTGGCTCATTCCTCAGTGTTTTCCTCCGACAGCTCTGCAAATCTAATCACAGGTCGTGAAAGTCAAATCAGATTCTTAACTTTTTATTTATCTTAATCAAGATACTGCTCACAGAGATAGCGGGCACGATGTGGCAATGCTCCGTGTTAATAGCTCAGCAAAGTCCAGTAGGGATTTGAGAGGAATGATACAGGCAGGAATCTGTACTGCCCCCTCGGAGCATCCCTCCTGGCAGTGGGGCTCACACCAGGTATTCTCCTCCTCTCCCTCACCCCCTTCCCTTTCCCACCACATCCGATAACAGCCCTGAGCTCCTCAGTGGGATTCCTTGCCTTCTTACGTCTCTCCTGAACACATTCCAGCTTTCCCCAGAGAGAAAGTACCTGCATGCTCCTCTCTCTCTCTCTCCCCCTGGTCATCAAAATGTAAATCGAAACCATTAATTGAGGTGCTGGAACTGTGAGTGTCAGGTTGGGTTTCACATACTCCCAAGGGACGTGGCTGGTGAGAAAGTTTTCTGTGTAATATCAAATACTCAGCCTTTCTTACCCACCCTTCCTTCTCTTGGCAGGAAATCCTGTTATAAAAGTTTTTCTCAACTACAAATCACTAAACTGATGCTTAGGTAGCTTCGGTATCAGGAAATAAGACTGAAAGTGGGATGTTCCCATTGCCTATTGTCAAACAGGCTGTGAGACGGGGGGGGTCCTGGTGTGAGACTTCTTGTTTTCTGAGCTGCTAATGACAAAAGTATTTAAAAGTTGTCATTTTCAGCTCATTGAGGGGTTACTGCTGTGGTGGCTTCTTGGTCCGTCTGTCTACAAGACTGGTCTGACTGTGGATTTTTCTATTTGAAAGTAAGGCAAATATTTTAACAGAAAAAAAAAAAAATAATTTGGAAACATAACTGTCAATGTGTTTGATGAACTACTTGTTTTTAAAAAATAACTCTTGGGAGACCTATTATCACCTAGATTAGACTGGATCACTGCGTTGCCAAGTAAGTGTCATCATATAGGAAGTTTCAAGATTGGTCATGAAAAAAAGCTTGGAAAAAATAGTTCTGAAAAAAAATCTGGTTTCTTTTAATGTACTTTCATCTGCTATTATTGGAATATAGCTGAATTGTGCTAAAGCCATTCAACATGTTACTTTATATTCTATATTTGTTTAAGTGAAAGTGTGATTTCCAAGCCCCTTACGAAATGGGATTGTGAGATAAAGGGAAAATTTATCTCGGCTCGTTATTTGCTGCTGTCCAAGCAAAACTGACACAGTGGATATGATGGATTTTAGCTTGTGAAATACTGAATAGTCTTGTTGTCTGGCCTACCTGGGCACTTTGTACAATGAAGCTAAAGCAGACAGAAAGGGGGATGGTGTTACAGAATCACGGACGGAGTTATTAGTTATATTATCTGCTTTACCTGCTCACTATTACAGAAGTTTTCTCCAGTACATCTCTCCCTCTCCAGAAAGATACAGGGTAGCACATTCATGCCAGATGTGAATGAAAGATGATGATCAAGGAGTTTTGAAAACAAAGAAATGTCATGGTGTTCACTGACACTGAGACAATTTACAAAGAAAATGAGACAGCAATTTTTCTGTATTTGGAGATGTTACCAACACAGCTCTGGCCCTTAGATCTTATCTCTCTTCCTTGCATTCTGCTCACAAATTAAAAATAATTTCAAAATACTGACACTTCTAAAACAGGCCCCTCTAAAATAGTGATGTGTGCAGTATTTTGCCACATATTAAAAAGAAGAAGAATGCCCATTGTTAAAAACGCCATTTTCCCTAATCCCTACTTCAGTCCAGAGTAGGGCCTGCAGTCAGGGTATGGATCAGAGTAGTGAAGTCAATGAAATCTTAAGCGAGTGATGTCTGCTGACCTGGATTTCTTCAAAGTCCATATAATTCTTCTCACATCCTATGTCCAGTGTGTCCGGCTTTAGTTTTGGTCTCGGGACAGTGATCTTCGTCCATACTCTGGGCTTCTAAATGTCAATCCATCAAACTGTCATTAAAATGTAGGATGGAGTGGCTTCTTTTTTGAAAAGAAAGAAAGAAACTGTGCTTATAGTTTCTATTTGACCATGTTGTTTCTGAAGAAACTGGAAGTACTCCCAGATAAGATTAACTAAAGCCTATTTACGCTTCTCAGTTTAGAAAGACAATGAGTTAAAGTATTGGGGGATATTTGGGCAGGGGTGTCATTGCTGTCCCTCTCTTTGGGCTATGTCACGGAGCCTGAGTCATTCTTCATGGAAAAAAAGTGGGGAAAACAGGAAATGACACAACTGGGATTCATCCTCATCACAGCTAAGATAGACAGAGAGAGGAATGGGGCAGGGTTGACTCATTCCCTCTCAACTTCATCTTCCGTGTAAGTCTCCCCATCGGCAGTGAAGCCCTCAGATGAGGTGGTGCTGGCATGGTACAGTAAAGAACTGGGAGCAACCAGGTGGAGGGGTTTGAGAAATGCTTAAGCTGTCGAGAGAAAACTTTCCAAAGAGTGATAGAAACCAAAATAACGGTCTTACTCGTTCCAGACAACTCATCAGACAACACCTCTTGTGCTAAACTAATAAAGCCAGGTACTGGCAGGAGGACTAGTTGCAAAATAATATAACTTCATATTGCTTCCAAACATTTTTAACCAATAGCCACACACAGTTAATTATAGGCTCATTTAGTTGCATACCAAACTATGAGAGTTAACCCCTGGGTACTCGGCCAGATAATACTATGCAAGGATAATTCTCATGCTGAAAAACTTACATAAATTTTAGTTCTCCAAAGCAGCAGTTTTAGCAAACGAAGGGTGGTTTTCCTTTCTATCAAGCTTTTTGGGTGACTTCAAAGTACTTCTATGTTATTTTTCAGTACCACCATTATAAAACCACAATATTTCTTAGCTTAACTTCTTCATTAACTCCTTTGGTCTAGAAAGGAGCATCAGATACCTCCATTTGATTCACGGAGGAACAACTTTAGGCTTCAATCCCAATACCTAACATGCTTTTCACATGGTGGTAAATGGTACTGAGGGCGTACCTATGGTCTGCTCTAAATTAACTGAGTGTTAATTCAGTGGGAAAGCAAGTACACCTGAGCTGGCTCAAACTCCCTTCCATTCCCCTCACTCACACTATTTTGCAGAGATAATGTGACCCAGACCATGGTGGAGGCTACAAGGGTTGCCAAGGGTGGCTGTGCCCTGGGTGGGATGTCCCCACGCTGGCACATCAGGCGGCAGCTGCTCAGGATGGTGATAGCCATTCCCAGCATTTGAAGAGAAGTTTCCCATTACTCCTCCAGCTAATCAGCAAGCAATTAGTATAGTTATCATAAGGCAGAAACTTGATCACAATAACACATTGTGTTTTGTGGACATACTTCCACACTCTTAGTGTTTACAATTTGAAATATTCACATTACCATAAAGTAACATAATTTTGCTGTCAATGGTAATATTCTTCTGAGAATTATTATTCCATAAAGATACCTTTCACATTAAGTTTTATACATCAGAATTTTCCCCTTCCAGTTGCGCTTGAGACAATTGATCCACTCTTCCATGTTTTCAAATAGCTTCCACTTATCAGAGATAAGATCCTACCAGCAGAGCCTATCTCTTTAGCCTTCCAGCTGCCAAGACCAGCACACCCCTCTCCAGGCCAAGAATTTTAACAAGGATCTTCTGGCCTCTTGTCAATGAAAATTTCCTCCTGTACAGAAGAAAGTGGAATTTCCTAATTTGATACTTAATGCCTAGTGCAGCCTAAGCAAACCTCTTTGGCTTTCTCTCTTGCTTACCTGCCTTATTAGTTTTTCTCCTTTTCATTCTAACAGGTTATTTTAAGCAGTAGTTGAAGCTTTTGTCTTACAGCTGAGCAATCACTTATTAACAGAAATTCACCTTTAAGGTACACCATATCGATGCCTGTAATTCCCCTCGGTCAGCTTGCCCTCTAGACCAGCTGTTGCTCTTTGTTAACAGATCTACTTTCTTACAGATGAGTTAAGTAGCAACATCCAACATTCACAGTTCCTCTTTATAAGCCATGTAGAAATGAGTCTTGATATCAAGACTGATGTTTTTAGCAAATGCTTAACCAATTGCTCTAGATCTTTGGTTCAGAAGGTCATAGGATGTCTGTAACAATAGCTTCTACACAACAGTTTCACCAGTACATAAACCCATCAGTAAAAGAAACCATGCAACACATTTAGTGTATTAATCAGATATTAATTTTATATATCTCTCTTTAAGAAGAACCTTAACATAAGGTATAATTATGTTAAGTAGAATTACAAAAAAAATGTTAATGCTAAGGTATTCCTTAGCATATTTACTCAAATCTGTAAAGTTCTGGAAAATATTTTAAGACTTTGATTACACCTTTTAACCTAAATTTGCTCCAACTATAGCAAGGCAGAGTTCTCAGGTTGATTTTCTGAGAAAACAAAGTCTAAGTGCTCCCTTGGTGTCTGTCTCCCTTCTGCCTTCCTACCTTCTCATGTCCCATTGGTAATGGCTGTGCCTTTTGAGTAATTTCAACCAAATATGCCAAAGGGGAGACAACTTTAAGAAACTCCTCTGAAATAAAAGACCACAGGAGGGATACAGGTCCACATGGCAGCATGAACATTACTGGTGGTAGATCCCTGGGCAATTCACAAAAAGCTTGCCATCTCCTGGAAGACGCATCTATAGGACAGCATCTCCACTGATGCTGATTTCTTTTTTAACTGATTTCTTTTTTAACCAAGGTCTTAATCCAGGCCTTCTGGACACATGTTCCTGACTCCTCATTGAACTTCTTTATTTACATGCTAACTATTGTGCCATCTCAATAGTTAATTGTTTTATTAAATTAAATAAACCTACATAAACCGCAGGATTTATGTACCCAAAGATAACAGTATGTGCTACGACACGCTTAAAAGTCTCCCGTGGGAATAACCCTGTAAGAGAATACATGATGGGACACACAATTGTGTGTGGTCTTATATTTAGTATAAGATCTAGGATGCTTAAGACAAGGCTTGTGTTCTTAGTGCAGGCCACCAACAGACACCACCAAGAGAACCTATTGCCTGAGCACCAGCGACAGGGGCTGGCTGAGATCTAGTTCAGAGTCTGGGAATACTGACACTTTCCTTGTCTGTCCCAGAGAACCAAACCTAGTCCCTCAGGTGCAGCTCACTCCTACATACCAGAAGGCTCAGGGTCACTTCAATAACCAGTTCTAATGCAAATTAATACCAGTGCCTTTTGGCACTAATTGGGCATGCAGAGCCAACATCCTCTCTGCAATTACCTGAACCCCTTATCCTTTAATAGATCCATTCTACGTTCTTCCAGTACCAAAACAGGCCTTGTTTGTGTCCTTGGACTAAAAGGTTCTTCTTCACTTAATTGATTTTTTAATTGTTTACTTCAAAATACCTGGAAATTCTTTCCATTAAAGCCAAAGTCTGTTCCATTTGTACAGCAAATGTGAGCAATTACTGCTTTTGGGGAGCATTCAGGGCTTCATGACTTCAGAGTTTTCTGCCACTGAACATCTAATACAGCATTTGAACCAAGCCTTGGTTTAACTTTCCTCTTTAACAAACCCTCCCCAGTGCCTTGTTCCAAATGTCTCTACTTAGCCCAGGTAACCGAGTTCACTGAGTTACTGACTCATCAAGGCAAGGTTCTTGGAAATGTTCCTGGAGACACTGTCAGCTCAGACTCCAGAGGTTTGGGTTGTAACTGCAGGAGGTTCCACTGTCTGTCCCCGCCGACAGCGCCGTAGCAGAGATTCAACCTCCCAAACCCTGAGCTACGCAATGAATGGGTGCCCTTTGTCAGAGGTGTAAGCCATAATTCCAGTGTAATTCCATGTAAACTTTACGTGCTGCATAAGACAGCCTGTGTTTGTATTAAAAACCTTGTCACTGAATACCCTAGTCAACACTGGTTCCTTGGCCACACCTTGCTTCTGTTGGCTTTGCTAAAATTGCTAAAATATGGACACAAAAGCGTCTGGTTTTATGCAACAAAATCAGTCTTAGGTTTGGAAACCTAAATTTGAAGTGTGACAAATGTCATCTGGGGAATGCAGGAGAAGCAGAACCATGCTCATCAGCTACTTCTGAAAATTTTGCAACAACTTAGGCCTATGAAGCTCAAAAATTTTGGATTCTGACTTAATTTCTCAATAAAATATCAAAAAGCGGAGGCTAATAAAAATAGGTACCTGGACACCATAGGTGTCCCTGCACCAGGCAGGGGACTGGACCTGGATGATCTTTAAGGTCCCTTCCAACCCAAACCACTCCATGGTTCTGTGATTCTGTAATACAAAGCAAACCAGCCATGCTCACAGGTCAGATTTCAGGCTAATTGTCACTATGTTTTCTCTTTCTTAAAATTTTAATTAAATGATCAGCGTTAAGTATTACAACACCCAAACACAGCACATATTTGTGTTGACGTGATTACGCTTCTTGCATTTGTTTCAAATCAGTAGTTATTTTTTTTTATAAATGAGGGCTTTTCATTCTGCAACATGAGAGACACCAAAGACCCTACCAAAGGTCACACCCAAAAGTGCTGAAAACACTGGGAGAACTAAATAATCTCTACAGCAACCGTCTTCCTCTAGATGATGTTCCCCTCTGAATACTGAATGACAAGTGTGTGCCCTGGGGGAAATGTTGCTAACTGCCCAAAGACCAAATTAAATTCGAAAATGTCCAAACACATGTGACCCAGCCAGTGGCTTTGATGAGCAAATGAATCATTATACCAGGCGTCTGATTATTTCAGTTATAGAAGGTGGATGATATTAATTTTGTAATTTGAGATCTTTGTTATTTATTAACAGACCCTGGCCCTCAGTCCCGGCTATCTTTGTCAGCAGCATGACAGATTGTCAGCTTCAGTAATCATATACATGAAATGCATGTTTTGCTCATAATGCCAGAATCCTCTAAAATTGCGACTGCAGGTAAGTGATAGCATTTATCATTCCCTAATCTTCAGTGTAAATCAGGAATTCAGTTTTTGACCACAGAAGATATAGGAGGGAGTTGAAAGCCAAAATATAAGTAGGACCATGTATCACAATTTCTGATTAGCTGAAAGTGGAGGACAAGAGGAATGAAAATTCATTCTTGTGGATTACAGTTCTTGTGCAGTCCAATTCCCTCTCATAATTTAGGCTAACATTAATATTCCCTTTATCTTTCCTCTGGGCTGTTGAGAAGATGCAGAGCTTGTCTGTCAAGCTTGGCCTTGTTTTAAGACTATTATCTAAAAAAAAAAAAAAAAAGCAGGAAAGCTATAAAGTAGAACTTTGATCCTTTCAAATGCAAACGAAATACTGTAAGAATGCACAGGATGTATATATTTTTTCACCCCTGGGGACTTGCCCAGCTGAGCCGTGTTGTGCACCACAAACCCTTAGCAGGCACGGGGTTTTTGGACGCCCTCGGCTGTGTCCTGTGGTCCTGCCAACCTCAATGGGAGTTTCCTCACTCAGTGAATTGGACTGCCTGCAAATTCCGTGCTTGGCCTTTCTGGATATCCTGCTGCCCCAGGTATACCTGTGGAGATGAAGTCGCCAGGAAAGACTATGTTGAGAATAGGAGAGAAGGGAGGTTCTTCAAGCAGGAAGTCTGTGAAAGCTGGGAACTATTGGGTGGGACAGGATTGGGTTTACCTTGGACAAGGTGCTATAACTGAACCCAGGTCCATGGGTGGACACCCCTTCTCTTTGCCTGGTCAGCCACGTCAGTTTGAGACTTGTCAGAAGCGTTTTTACAGGTTCCATCTGGTCACAGTGAGGCACAAGCCACAAACCTTCTCCTAAACCTTCTCCATCTTCTTGGTTTAATCTAGGCTAAATATTGTGCAGCTTAATTAAGCAAGCCAGCTACCAGGACATTCTACATGGACACATTTGGTGCAGCTAACACCAGGTTTTCCAGATATTATGTGACATTTTAGCAGGGGAGCCACTCTTTTGTGAAGACTACTCTTGCTTTGTGAGTGGAAGTGCTGTGTGTTGGTTTGGCTGAAATGGCCACCATTCTCGTGGTGATTTCAGAAAGGTTATCTCCATTACTACCTGCCTTATTCAGCTGTGCCCCTGCTCTGCCCCATTCTCCACCAGCAGGCTCCACATGTCTGGCAACCTCATCTGCTCAAAATGCTGCTGCCACTATCAACACAGGCCACTCACCTGCCAACAGACTGAGCTCCCCACATTCCTACATGAATGGATGCATAGGAGACCTTTTCCTGGTCTCTTGTCAGCCAGGAAGAAACCTGGGAAGGGGTTCAGTCTGGTTTGTGTTGCAGGTACAGAGCTAAGCGTTGGGCTCTTGTGCACTCAACGCATCTCTTAACTATGGGGATCAAATTGAGGAATTAGTTAGGGGAGCTGGGTGTGCATGAGCCAAAGAGGCATCACAACTAGTATGCTCCTCTCTTCAGGGTCCGTCATAGAAGTGGAAAGTTATTCCTGCAAAATGCTTTCCCACTTCAAGCCACTCTAAATCAGGAGTAGCTGGTGTCTACCAGTAAAGAGGAAAGTTATTCATCACCTTTATATTTAAAGAGCATCCCTAACATTAAGAACCAGAAGCTTCTGAATACAAAAATCAGGAATATTTCTGTGCTCATGTCAAAAGAAAAAAAAAAAAGTTTTTTAAAAAAAAGAAGTGAAAAACGTTTGGAAAATGTTAAGTGGAATTGCGAGGGCACTGTCAAGTCCTGAACTCCCAGAAACACGCGGCTGCACGGCTGATACTATAATATCACTTGATTGCTGGTGCCAGGAGTATCAGGGCAGCCTCACCCAGTTCTGTTCTGCTCCAAGCTGGTCTCCTAGACTCTCTGGAGTCTATGGTAATTTTCAGCAGCTCCAGACACAGGCAAAGGTTTATTCTGGTGCGTGTGTGCCATTAGAGACGTTCCTTCTGACGGAGCTGAGAGGCAGATGAACACAGAAGGTCATGGGTTTGGTTGCTCTCAGCCAGTTGCGCTGTGTGCAGAGATTGCTGGGGGACAGATTACAGCTGGTGTGTACATGTGGAAAGGAATCTTTTGGCTCCGCTCTGGGTCCCGTGTCCTGCTGGCACTGTGCTTGCCAGGCAGCATGAATCCCTGATGGTCTTCTGGGAGCAGAGATCTTACCAGGAGCCGCTGGGCTACAGGCACAAGCCCACGAGCTGCACTCCCTTTTTCAGACTCCTGCTTTAACACTTCGTTCAGACAGAGCTGCTATATCTCCAGAATTCCATGCCTTTATTCAAAAGAATTATAAATGTAAACTTGTTTGGCAGTCTATTTTCTTAGTCTTTTCCCTTTTCTAACAGTCTGCTATCTTTTTTCTTAGTCTTGCCTCTTTCCTAACTAGGTGCTTACAACCTTCCAAGGGGTTCATCTACAAGAACTTGTGCTCTGTGCTGCTGCCTGCAGTCAGGCTAATAGGCTCATTAAAGGTATCTTGAGTGAAGCAGAAATAGCTGCCTCCTCTAGAGGACAGTTAAATCCTTGCAGCAGCATGGGGATTGCCCACTGTGCAAGAACTGGAAGAAATTCAGGGAGGTGGTATGGGAGCAATCTCCTCCTGAGGTCAGGGCGGTGAGTGTCAGCAGCGTAGGCTTGGGCGAACAGCTTGGGAGAACTCCCAAAACTCTGCTTTCCCAAATGCCCGTGTCTCACTTCAACCCTATTCCAGTTTTCCCTAAAGGATAAAATACTAAACACTTCAGCCTATTGTGAGCGTTTCACGATCCACTTTACAAACGCCTCCTGGTTGCTCAGGGATTTGCGGGGTGTTTGCGGCACCCTTGCTGCTAGACACCTCCTGCGCTCCTCTGGCCAGCCCCAGAGCTGGGAGGGAAACCAGCTCATTCAGGGGGTGAAGAGACACTGCAAAGCCAGTGCACCCAGGTATGCCCCTGGAGAGAAACGCCGAAGAGAAATCCACCTTGATGTGCTCTTGAATTGCAAAAGCTGCCTAATGCAGCCAGTGCCCATGATTTATAACAATGACTCATAATATTGCATTATACTTAATATGATGTAACGCTGATGCAAGATGCCATTCGTGGAATTTCAATGTCACAGAGCAAAAGCGAGGAGAGAGCAATCTGGTCATGTACTTTGCCATGCTGTCAGAATGCAGAGTTTACAGCCAAAATATGTAGAACCTCTCAGTACCTACTTTGCTTTTTTTTGGAGCAGAATAACTTGGAGAAAAACATTTTTATTTCCTGGAGCATAAATATGTCTCCAACATACGTTATTGTGTTACTTACAGTAATTTAATTAACTTTGTACTTGAGAAGACAAATTTGCTAACAGACAATTCAGTCTTGCAGCTACAACCCCTCTTGTGAAAGTTTGCTGGGCAAATCAGGATTACGCCTTTAAATTAATTCAAGCTTTATCTCTCTTTTCTGACCCAGCTGTTATGAATTCTCCTCCTGTTCTCCCTGTCCTGCTGGCTTCTTCCTGCAGTGAATCAGCATTTCAGGAAATACTAATTCAAAGAGGAAAGACACCCTAAACTCTGGTTTCTGGAGGTCAGAAATAGCCTGCTCGCCAGTAGGTTTGACAAATGATGTGTGGCTTCTCGGGCTGCTTGGAGTGTTTGCGACCCCTGTTTTGAACTCTGCCCTGTCTCCTCAAAGTAGCCTGGGAAATTTTAAGTTTTGCCAAGTGCTACCAAACCAAGCCCTGGTGGTTTGTGACCAAGACAGAGACAAAGAAACAGAGAGTTAGAGCCCTGTCCTTACTTTAACAGTAAGGACAACTGTTACTCACTCCACCCTAGCAGCAGAGGCATCGTGGGGGCTCATGCTACTGGAACCAGTGACATTCCAGTTTGCAGCTGGAAATGGAGCCCTTTAACACACGCTGATCTCTGGTGAGAGTATTTCTCATCCCATCCTGCATGTGCATACGAGTATTTTTCAAGCATTGTACTAGCCAGGCTCTTGAGGAAAAGGAACATGGATGTTCTTTTGACAGGCTGAAAGAGTTGGGAGGGTTCAGCCTGGAGAAGAGAAGGCTCTGGGGAGACCTTAGAGTCCCTTCCAGTCCCCAAAGGAAAGCTGGGGAGGGACTCTTGATCAGGGAGTGGAGCCATAGGACAAGGGGAACTGGTTTTCAACTTATGTAGATGAGATATGAAGGAGAAATTTTTCACTCTGAGGGTGGTGAGACCCTGAAACAGGTTGCCCAGAGAAGCTGTGGCTGCCCCAT
>BJBW01000893.1:60195-79640 GCA_004320125.1 Scolopax mira
TGATCTGGTGGGAGGTGTCCCTGCCCAGGGCAGGGGGTGAGACTGGATGATCTTTAATGTCCCTTCCAGCCCAAAACATTCTATGATTCAACTGTCCAAATTCTATGATTTTATGATCTCTAAAATCCTCCACATTTGACACAGTTAATTTTCTTCTAGAAAGAGCTGACACATAATTGTGCCATTGCTCTGATGGAGTCAGGTATTCAGTAGATTCAGAGAGACTGTTGGTGGCACCACAGGAAGCACACAGACCTCTGCCTAGGTAAAACACCACCATGAGAAGTCTTGAACTGAGAACTCCAAAAAGTCTGGATCAGGCTTTTCCTGGTGGTTCTCTGTTGGTTTATGCCATGCAGTCCTACTTAGGCTCGGTTTCCCTGGAAAGCCCAGCAGGTGAAGTTACAAATGATTCCTAAGAAGACAACTAGATAATTATACAGGTATGATTTGCTAAAGTGCATCCTGAATCACCTGTAGCTGGTGTCATCGTAAAGAAGGACCATTTGACAGGTCATTAATGAGCTCCCAGGGGAATGGGCTCATCACACAGCACAGTTTTGCATTGCAAGACCAAAGAAGACTGACTTCTGACCAGCATAGTGGTGCCTACAGGTGGAGATAACAAATCAATCGGAACTGAACACCTAGTTTGTTTTTAGAAGCCCTGTTAGGTGCCAGTCTGTCTCCTAGGTGCATAAATATAATCAAAAAGCTCAACATAGGCGAGTAAAACTAGACAAGAATTTGTAGCCCAGAGGAAAGCCACCAAGAATAGATTGTGTGGAGGCTGATAAGATTCATATTGCTCCAAAAGGGAGAATACCACCTCAAAACAAGGCGGTCTTTGTTGTGAGTTAGGTTGTGCGAGAGCTTGCTTGCCAAATACCCGTAATGGCCTCCCTCTGCCAATTGTCTTTAAATACTGTGATCTTTCACATAAGAGCAAAGCCTGAAAAGAATCTCTCTAAGCAAAAACATCATTTATTCACTGTCTACAGGACGGCAGAGTAACATGCCTCCTTTTGGTCGCGTTACTCTTTCTTTCCCCTGAAGATTTCAAACAGAGAATTGTTCGACCAAAGATCAGTAATTTTGCTCTGTGAGGGATGGATACAGGAAGAAGCGTAGAAATATCTCTGGATCAGAGCAGTTCCTGAGCCTGCTGGAGAAATGGCCGATCGCCAGAGATAGCGCACACCACTGTTCTCTCAGATAACAATGCGCAAAGCCGCATCTTCCAGGCACAATCTTTTAGGATGGCAAATGGTGCACATGTAAGTGAGAAACACAAGGAGTCCTTGGGGAGGCTGCTGAACGCTTGACCTTCCCAACAGCCAGCTCCAGGACTGGCATCCCTCCTCCTCTGCCCTAGCTCCCTACCTGGGGGATAACAGATGCAAGAAATGTATCTTCTGGGGGTTTTTTTGGTGTCTATATCTTTGAGCGTGGTAATTGAAATCACTTTCTAAGACAGTAACCAGTTCCATCTATGTTTCACTCCTCTACGGGCTGATGTGCCAGTTCCTGGGAATTTTACTGCCAGTACCTATCAAATAAAAACAGACCTTTCAGGGAAGTAGCTTTCCCTCAAAGGTGGAACTCCTCTGCTATTTTTTATTCCAGTGGGTTTGTGCTTAACTGGCAGAGCATGCTCTGCACTCTGGTGTTTTACCAGGCTTTTCAGTCTGTCCCTTCGTGCTACCAGAAACCGAGTAATAGAGACGTGGAATCAATTGATTAGCAAATTGATTAGTCCTTGAGTTACTCCCAGAATTCAGTGTTAATTTTGCTATTTTTTTTAAATACCCAGTTTGCACCAGAGAGCCAGACACAGGCACTGGGGATACTGGACAGAGTGAAAACCATAATCTCACCTATAAAACTACCACAGTAGCATTAAATAAAAAGAAAGGTTAGGCTTTTTTGGGGGGCTGGAAATGGCTTTTCTTCAACACAATCTGCTTGGCTCCAGCATAAGTGGAGATGTCTCAGAGCCTACAGGTAATTACCCCGACAAAAATAGTATCCGCAAATTAACTGCTGTTCCTAACTTCCTTCTCTCATTTGCTTCTATGTCACACAAAGGTACGGCTGCAATCATAGAATCATATGGGGTTGGAAGGTACTCTGGAGATCATCGAGTCCAACCCCCTGCCAGAGCAGGTCTACCTAGAGCATGTTGCACAGGAACATGTCCAGGCGGGTTTTGAATGTCTCCAGAGAAGGAGACTCCACCACCCCTCTGGGCAGCCTCTTCCAGGGCTCTACTACTCTCACAGTAAAGAAGTTCCTCCTCATGTTTAGGTGGAACTTCTTATGTTCAAGTTTGTGTCCAGTTCCGCTTGTCCTGTCCCTGGGCACCACTTGAAAAAAAAAAATGGCCCTATCTTCCTGACACCCACCCTTTAAGTATTTGTAAGCATTGGTCAGATGCCCCCTAAGTCTTCTCTTCTCAAAACTAAAAAGACCCAAGTCCTTCAGCCTTTCCTCATAGGAGAGATGCTCCAGGCCCTTTGTGGCCCAAACCAGTGCTAACGCAGGGCAGCACAGCTGGCAGGGACAGTAAAAGCAAGAGGGGAGAAAGCAAGAGAGGTGACTCTAGTCATCTAGTCCATCTAGACATCTAGTCCAACTCCTCCTGCTTCAGCAGGGGAGTTGGATTAGATGATCCCTATGGTCCCTTCCAACTCTAAAAAAAATCCAGTGAAATTCAGTGAAAATTCAGTGACAGATGTTCCAGAAGGTGGGGTGGGCAGAAGGGTGACTCCCGTAGGAAAGTCAGGTTGGACAGGACCCACACACTAAACTACAGCAAATCCGGGTCAGCCAGTGTCCAGGATCACCAGGACCCGTGTGGGATGAATTCCTGCCCTCCCTGGTTCTGCGGTTGCCACTTTCAGCTACACGGACCTAAAGAACGCGGAGAGTGGAACATTGCTGTGTGGAACAATAAGGCAAACCAACCCCCATGGTGGTGTAGGAGTGAGTCAGCCTGTGGTCTTCCTGCTGAGGTGTTTTACTCCCTGTGGAGGTACTCCTTGCACAAAGAGCAAGGTTTAAACAGTTGGGTGGAAAACGATCCCTTTCAAACGGGTGAGAAGTTCATGTCTGAACCTGAAGAGAGTGCCGTTCACCCACACAGTAGCAGGCAAGCATTTTATCATAAGTACCCTTTGACTTTCCAGATAAAATGTTTGTTTGCTTTTTTCCTTTTTACCACTGTAAAGAGAAACATTTAGACAAATATTTGACAGACAGATGGTCCAACAAGCTTGGAGAACTTGCAAAGGTGCCTACTTGTCTACTGTAAAATGACCTTAGTGCAAAAGCATGATGTGGTTCCATACCCTGTACAAGAACTAACCCCGTCTCCAGGCCTGGGCCAGAGGTGGCCACATCTGGGGGACACCAGAGGTGCTTACCTTCCTCCCAGCCTCGTTGTTGTGCAGGTTCATGAGCGTCCTCGCGTTTTGCTTAATCTCCCGGGCATCCACAAACACCTTGGCGAATCCTATTCCGTATCTGATGTCAGCAGAACAGCCTCCCCATTTCCACCCTTCCTCTTTGTGGTACTGTCCTTGTTTCTCCTTGTCACAACCACAGTCACTCAGGTTGCCCTGCGTACAGGCAGCCGTGATGGCGTGTGCCACTCCAGCAGCAATGATGGCGTATGTGAATGCTGCTTCTCTGCTACCTGCAATGGAAACGGCGCCGTAAATACACCACAAAACAGGGTGACATGAGTTAGAAAGAGATGGGAAAAGACGGGCAAGTTCCTGCAGCACAAACATCAGAAGGCTATTATTAGAAGTGCTGCAAATCTGCAGGCATAAGCGGGTCTCTTCTCTTCTACCTATTGATTTCTGTGCATGTTCACTCTCTAAAACGATGTCTCTCCATCAGGTAGTAGGAGATACAGTACGATTTAGGCAACTTCATTGGTACATATTTCCTGATGGTATTGCAAGTAGTCAAACTAAACATTTTTATGGCAAAAATGGTGGGGTGGCAAATGCTCAAAAAGAAAGAGCAAAAAAAAGAGAGATTAGGGGTGAAATTGGGGGTGAAATTCTAAAAATCCAAAGTCAACTTTTAATATATCATCTCAGAAATGGGATTTTATTTAGAAATTTAATTCTACACGAAAAGGTACTTTTTACAGAAAAAAAACCTCTGATCGAAATCTTTTCCTAAAAAAAAATTTTAGCTGAACTGGAGCGTTTTTTTCAGATTGTAGGAGTCACAAAGTTTTCAACACGGACATTTGTGCAACTTCAATGAAATAAGTTTTGGGGTTAATCTTATAATTTCTCACAGGATGGAAAAGAAAAAATCCTGGCCTGTTGCAGGTACCATGACAAAAGCAAGGCAATGGAGAGCCCCACCAGAGGACTGTGAGGAAGTAGCTAAGCCAATATTATTTTGTGCAATATGGCTATAACAACAGCTTCTGTTTGTCGGGGGTGGGTGTGTATTCTCACTTTAAATCTATGCTTTAATTTATCTTCTTGGAGCTTTCTTGCATTCTGGTGTGTGGACCACCAGATCCCCATAGGATACATGGATCCTATGGGATCAGCGAGACTTTTGGAACCACTTCTGCAGAGAGAGGGCCCCTTCAAAACACGAGGAGGATTGCAGAGGTTGCCCATGGATCTCAAACAGCCCTTTAAAATCCTTGGATCTCCCAAACCAAGGACATCCCTCTACTCTTCCTTCTGCAGTGACATAATGTGCCCTTGCATCAGATTAGAATCAGGCTCTTAATTAGGAGAGGGCAGATGGGAAGATCAGCTTGCCTTCTCCAAACACCCGTCCGTTATGTGCTGGCAGACCTCAACTGCTGGCAATAGTTTATTATACATGAAACACGCACATTTCTGCTGTTTATTGGATTTCTCAAAAAAAAAAAAAAAATCACTTGGGGAAGAAATCTTATAAGCACTTCATTCTCGGTTACATCCCTTTCATGTATATGATCTAGATATCTGTACTTATCAATAAGGTTCTTTTAAGGAAAAATGTTCACTTCCTTTTGGCAAGTGAAATGGAAAACAAGGTGACATAATCAAAATCTGTTAAAAAGCGACATTGTGCCCTTCTATTAGCACAGAAGATATTCCCATTGATACTGCTATGCACAGTGTTTATTGAGGAACCTATAGTCAGAATTGTCTAGGTTGGAAGGGACCTTTCAGATCATCGAGTCCAACCATTAACCCAACACTGACAAAGCCACCACTGATCCATGCCCCTTAGCACCACATCTGCCCAGCTTTTAAATACCTCCAGGGATGGTGCCTCAACCCCTTCCCTAGGCAGCCCGTTCCTAGGCTTCATAATCCTTTCAGTGTAAAAATATTTCCTAATATTCATCCTAAACCTCCACTGACACAACTTGAGTCCATTTCCTCTTGTCCCATCGCCTGTTCCTTGGGAGAAGAGACCGTCCCTCCCGGCTACACCCTCCTTTCAGGGAGTTGTAGATCTCAAAAAAGAAAAATCATAAAATGTTGAGTTTTTTATGACTGTGGACTTTGTAGATGAGGCTTTCTACAACAGTTGGATTGTTATGAAAATCTGAATGTTGGATAGAAATCCCAGGCTACAAATCCAGGTATATGGAGTTGTGCTCTAAGAGCCTCTGTGCAGCCTTGTGGGGAGACCAGAGGAGGTGGGTGAAGTGGGGTCCACTCCAGAGTAAATCCATAAGGACCAGCTGGGGCAGCTTTCTAGTTTCTCCTCCAGTTTATCCTCAACAATATCCTCACTGTTTAAAGTACAGAACTGTGAACAATGTCCTGGTGAACGGGGGAAGGCACAATAAGAAGTCCCCGTCCCCATTTCTCCCCTCAGCAATGCCTTACACTAGATTTCTGGGTCATGAAGCAGCAAATGGGACATCACCAAAAAATTTGAAGTTGAAATTTGCATCTGGTTCTGTTTTTCCTTTGGTTGGGTGGTTTCTGATCTAGTACAAGCTGTTTTCAAGATCTAGAGTGAAAAAAACAAATACACTGGGAGATCATTTTAATCTGACATCCTCAACATTGTGAAGGCTGAGCAGCTCTTTCGCTTCTTACAGGGGAGAAAAATGCCATGCAGAGAGTGTAAAACTAGCACAAGCAGAACCAGAACCCAACATCAAGCTTGATCATTAAATATATTACACAAATTAAGTTATTTTATAAGGTTGCCTTGTTTGTGAGAAAAAGCTTACCAGCTTCTTAAAACTAGAAGGTAGGAGATTTCACAGAGAGTATAAAGCTAGTACAGGCAGAACCAGAATCCAATGTCATGCTTGATCATAAAATATATTACCCAAATTAAGTTATTTTATACGCTTGTCTTCTATGTGGGAAAAGTTCAGCAACTTTTTAAAAGTAAAAGTTAGGAGACTACAAGGTAAACAGAGCCGGTGTCTGAAGGAATCGATCCGGGTGGGAAGTACCTGGGCACTTGTGCAGTATTGATAAAGTGGCAGAGGCTTGTCACATCTGCATCAAACCTCCCCCTCTTTTCCATCAATGATTCACTTCCTTAAGCTTCATTGCCCTTGCCTGGTTGGGCACACAGGGCAGGGGGAAGCTTAGTTCATGTTGGGCCTCTTCTTGGGCCAGTGCTTTAAGTACCAAAACAGTGCAATAGGGGAGGTTGTAGCCAAATGGGATAACACGACAACGTGTGTTTTCCTGCTGCTTTTAAATAATGGAAACTATTCCTCTATTGATTTCTTCAGGCGGTCGAAGTGCCTGGAGGATCTCAGAGGAAACACTGCTTGAAGAAGGTTCATCCAGGCAGTTGCTCCTTGCAGGCAACCATTGTTTCATCTGAGCTTCTGCTGATGCTCTGGAGCACCTGACTGAGGAGGTACGGTTCCATATTCAGGCTAACCTCAAAATACGGGTAGGCTGAAGGGTGCAACCTCATCATTTCTGGATTCCCAAAGATAAACAATTTGGGAAATGACCTGATGTGATCCTCCTTTATTTTCTTTCATGTTTACTTTTCAGCCTACACTTTTTGTGCATCTGGCAGCCTCCTTAGACCTGTGCCTTACTTTTCCTTTGAAATTTCACCAGTAAAAAATTCAGTATCTTAGCATTAGAAAAAGGTCAGCCTTCAATATCAACACGATACCTAGACTCTTGTATTTACTTTAAGCTGATGCTGACTATAGCATCACAAAATACTTCATAGGTGGGAACAGCACTTGTGGTTCAGGAGGACAAAGTCAGCAAAGCAGGAGGTGTGGTACAAAGTATAGGGTAAAGAAAGAGCAGAACTGGCAGCAATGCATCACCCCCACATGGGACACAGAGCCCACTTTGGCTAATGACCAGAATAAGCAAAACACTTCTTTCCAAGCAAAAATAGGTAGTTAGGTAACATCACGGGTTTCGCTCTTCTGTATAACTGAAAGAGTGCAGAAAGCCCTAATCTGCAGTCATTGCCTTCTCTAGATGGCTAGAAAGATCAGGCATCTTATTGTCTCAAATAAGCAAAGGCCAAACATACACCAGAGCTGGTCTCCAAGCATTGGATGATCTCTAAGATGAGGTGATCTCCAAGATTAGAGGATCTCCAGCATTAGGTGGTCTCCAAGACTAGGTGATCTCCAAGCATCAGAAACCTCAGAGGAGGATCTGTCAGTCTTTCATTTGCTTTGCTTTGATGGCAGATTGCTTGGTTTCCATGGCTTCCAACATCCAATATTCCAATAGCTCCACTCTGTTCATGCAAATCATCTTCCAAAGCACTGGAGTCCTGTCTTTAGACCCTTCTCTGGGCAGTGTGTGACAATCCCAAGCTGTCTTTAACTTTGTCTCTGAGCTCTGCGCAGTCAACCACCACCATGGGTGTCCGATGCCATAAGGAGAAGCACTAAGGTTATCATAGGTAAGTGAAAACATGAATATTGACAGCACTGGTGGCTCTCCTAACATTGAGCATACCTAGATACAACCCATGTGTACCTTGGAGCATCAATCCTGTAAACAGTCCATGCTCTGGTGTATAAATGTTTGTGGGATTGGGCTTTGGATGATCAGCAAGTGGCCTGTCTGTGCATCAGCTGCAATGAGAGGTCTGAATCCTGGTGTTCATTTAGCTAACAACATTTTTTAAGTTTAATCTTAAAATCTGAACAGTTTGTAAAAAGCTTCACTCACTCTGATTGGACTTGACAACTTAATTTTAAAAAGAAGCACAGGAACTTGATGTTGCACAGGAAGCAGGACCTAAGCCTGCGAGATACGGCGTGGATTTATGTGCAGGCTCGGTAGGTGCTCAGCAATTCCCCCCTCAGGATCTGAGTCTGTTTCTAAATAGCTTGTCCAGCCCTATCAGTCCCCCTCATAAATTGACTAAGCTGTGAAATAAAAAAGACAAATTTTTATTTATCTCGCTGGAAAACATGGGTTGTATTTTCTGCTCTTTAAAGCCAAAGGGTCAGAGAGGGAGTTATCTACAGTGATGTGAGCTGAAATATGATTATGAAAATAAAAAGATGGAGAATGCAACGTACCTTGCCAATTATGCACTACAGCAAACATTGCTTCCCACCTCTCTATAGAGGTCATAACTCACAGCTGGGAAAAATGAAGAGCAGAACTCATCGTCTGCCTACTTTGGGGTGTGCCTCCTCCTTTCTTGGTAGGCTCTGGACGGTCTTGCAGGTTTTTTATTTTTATCTTTCTTTAACCTACCATTTGTGATTAATACAAATGGTAGCTTAAAAAATATCATTTAAGTATCCCCCTCCTATTTTTCTTCCCCCTTCTTTACAGGAGGTTTAAAGTTTTGAGGGGTTTGGTGCCTAAAAATATTGTACTGATTTGAAATGAAAATGACAGTTCCCTATAAATCAGCACTGTGTTCTTTGCAAAGATTAGTACCAATAAATAAAATGTGTAGAGTTGCTCTAAGAGGCATTTGAGGCTTTGGGAGGTTTAGCAACTGCCCATTTTCACAAGCTGAAGTTTGTTTCATCAATTCTTGGAGAGGAAACACTCCAGGTACAGTGACTATTTTTGAAAATAACCTTCTTTAAATTTACAAAGTTACTGCTCAAGACATTACAAAAAATCACAGCCACTATTTTGGAGTCCAAGCAAGAGTTTCCCCCTTTCAGAGGGCTCAGATCCCTCCACCCCAGCGTCTTCCTTGAGAAAACCCCCTGTGCTGATCCCACGCTCAGAGATCGCTCTTCTGCCGTTCTAATGAAATGTAAATCTTTTTTGTTTCTCTGAAACATGTACTCACAAGACACATCTGAAGGCAGGTATGAAAACCTTCTGATGGGAATTCCAACTGCAATGACCTTGGGGCAATGTTTTATCTTACAGTGACAGTCCCTGCTAAGAAAGATTGACTTTTTGGCGTAGAGCAGCTTGCTAGGGTTTGAATGTTCAGGCCATATTTCAGCCTGGCCCCTCTTTTGCCTGCAAATAACTGTTCTCGTGCAAGATACTGACAATAAAAACTGGTTGTGAGGGCTGGAAACTTAGAACAGAAATGCAAATCCTGACCCTGCTTGAGTAGACAGTGAGACTCCTGTTAATTACAACAGTATTTCTCTTCTTTATATCTCAGGAGATTTGTAACACCACTGGTCCTGGTATTTATCAATCATTCTTCTAAATATTGACCACGCTGAAGAGCACAGCAGCACTTAGAACCTGGTTTCCCACAACCTTGTGCAGGTAATCTTCTGTGCAATATAAAATCTACCTGTGTTTCTTTACTTGTCTGTTACTTCGTAATTCAAAGAATCACACTTTAAAACCTGACACAAGAGACTATGCCAGTGTTTAAAATCAAAAAACTCTAGTAAATGATTGCTCCTTTCTTGAACACACCTGTACCGGCATGTTTTCAAAAGTGCTTAACACGGTGATGAAATGAAGTTTTACTCTATTATTTCTCTTTCAACTCTACCAGACCGGATAGGAGAATGAGGTAGAACTCCTTCAAGGGAACTCTCTTTTGTGTACTCCCTGCTGAACAGGATGGTAAGATTTTGGCTTCTAAGAGAGTTGTCATTTGTTTCAATGACCAAGAGTGGGAATGTCCCCTCTTCCTTTATGCTGGGAGCCATAGAAGAAAAATTTATTTTAATATATGGAAAATAAATAACTGCAAATTTCAGTTCAGTGAGCAGGGCAGAGTCAATGGTGTACAGTATAAAGGAAAAATAAAGCAGCCTCTCCTGTCTTAATGTGTGCATCTGGGTACATCTGTAACAATCCCAGAGTCCAAGGCATCGTGCACAATGTACATAGATAGAGCTGCGCTCACAAGTTTTAAGACCACTTACTCCATATAGATTCTTGGTTTGATTTCAGCTTTCCTGAACTTCAGATTGATGAAGGTATCAAGGTGATTATACTGAAAAGTTTTTCAGTGTGAAAGAGACCAAGGAATTGGTTGATTTTAGTAAGACCAGTATCAAAACGTGGTGGAAACTGGTTTTGCTGTAATGCTCTTAGGGGACCACCCCACGTCTTTCTGGCCCTCAGCTGATTCTCTCCATCCCGTGCTGGGTCCTTGATAGCTTCCATATGGCCGTAGTGCCCTTCTCTTCATAGATCCGCACTGAGACAAGTTTCCACTTTGCTGTGTCACTTTGTGGAGATTCAGTCAAACAGTTTGTATTATTTCTACTGGGGAAGTCTCATTTGATAGTGGCAGCACTGCTCCGTTATGACAAAAAGACATAATTTTGTATTTTTGTCCTATGATGCCGATATGGTGCTGTCCTCTAGATACCAATAAAGTTACACATACCCTATGGCAATTATTTGAGGTGGTTGTTCCTTGGCTTGTGATTATCCCAAACAGCCAACATTTCTGTTGGCTACCTGTTCACAAGGTGGCACGCTGCAAAACGGGCTACTTGGGCACCTGATGGAAAGCCTTCTCCAGAGTACCTGCTCCTGCCGTGGCCCATCACAGCTCAAATCTGATTTATTCTATCAAAGGCATCTCCAGTTGCTTAGATGCTTAGGCTTTAACCACATTTCACCTGAAGAGCGGTGAGCAGGAGTTTTTTGGCCTGTTCTGCTTTAAAACCTTGGTTTTCATTGTGGCTGTCTTCAGGAACGAAACTGTTGACCACAGTAACAAATATAGTTGTTTTTAAAAGTGTCCGTAATTGCAGTGTTGCGTCATCTCCACGGTTATTTTAAAAATTCTCTTTGTGACTTTACATTATTAATAAGGTGTCTACAGAATTGTCTAGAAAGAAAATCCTTGTGTTGATCTTGATTGTGACTTTATCATTTCCTGCCGTAATTAGACTGAGTCTTCAGCTGGAGTAAACTGATGTCACTTTTACTATCCTGTTTTTCTCCATGTTATTGGCACTATTGTCACCAGCTGTCATGACAAGATATCCACAGTGTGTCAGTAGGGAAGCACTTCTTTTTTGAAGGACAAGCTAGATAAAATGATGCAAGAAGTGGAGTGTATTTGCTGCACACTGGTTGGAAGCACCCTGTAACGAGCTGGGAACCCAAGGCTGTGATCACAAATACGAAGTGTGGATGAATTTAAATGGTTGCTAACTAAAGCTCTACAACTAGATTAGCACTGGAAGACAGACATCAAAGTGTGTCTCCAAGGCTGGTATCCTCCTTGCCATTTTAAAAATAGGACCAGAGAAACATGTCAGAGGAACATGCCAGGGTCCCTCAGTCATCCAACACAGGGCCACCTGGAGAGCTTTTACCTCCTGAATCTCCCTGAAGCATCAAGAGGAGCATTTAAGTACTGAATTAATGACTTAATGAATTGAAGCTATGAATAACACTCATAAACCAGATTACTCAGTAAAGGTGAAAGTAAGGAAAACTGGTTTTGAAGCTTTTCCTTGGTGTGCCATCAAAATTGGGAAATAATTCTCAAGAACCCATGGTATCCAAGGGAACTCAGTTGTATGGACTAATGCTCACACATTCTATTAGCACCAGAGTTACTTAAGCTCATCCTCCCAAAGTGCTATTAGAGGTTGCTCGCTGCAGGTGACCAGCAGAGTGGTGTCCAGGAGAGCCCTATGACTGTCACTCTGAGGTCATGTCCTAATCACAGCGCCATGGAGCAGTGTCCCTCCTGAGGCAGGGCCAAGCTCCCTCATGGAGAAGGCAGAACGAGGTCCTGTGTGGGCTGCAGACTTCATTGCCAGTGCCAAGACCAAGGTGCCCCATGTGCTTCCGAGGGAATAACTCTACAGATGTAGAGTTGGCCAAGAGATAGAATCAGTCTTTGAACACCATAAAAGGTATCAATGTATTAGTTGCTGTTTGAATAGAGTTTTGAAACACACAACCTGTCAAAGGGCTGAGAACCTCGAGCTGTTGCTACTAATTAAAGAGCCACAAGGGTAGAAAATCTTTGCCCTAACGTTAACCTGGGTTGTCCTTGTGCACAGTAACCTTAAATGCATCCGATAGGGTACATATGGTCCTTCATGTCACACATCTCTCTCACCTTCCTGTCTAGGGTTAGGCACACAGGCCTGATCTCCTCTTTGTGGCTACCAAATCTGGTTTATGGCTTTATGCCACGTAGGTCTTACCCTTTTTTAACCAGAGCAAAGTATTGTCACCTAAAGCCCGTTCTGACACAAAGATCTTAGAGAAAGGAATGCAGGGAAGAGACAAGTTTTCCTTATAGCCGTAGGAAGATGAGCTGTGCCAGATATCCGAGGTTTCTAGACGTGCTGATAGGGAAGAAGCAGAAGAACAAGGAGACACCCTGTGCAGGAGTGGTCGTGTTTAGAATACTTCATGGTGTTTGAGGGCCTGAGTACTTTTATCCCCGAGACACCACGCGTGTCTCGTGGGCCAGTAGAATTCACTACTGCAGATTTCAAACCAGTGTGATTTTTAGCAAAGTTTATTTCCAAATGTAAACGTGTAACCTGTTTAAGTTTGAAGGGTTTGGTTATTCTCTAAATGAGTTTTATAATTTGGATGCCATTCAACACTTGATTGTATTCCGAAACCAACGATGAATCTGCCCTATCCATCTTAGCCTCGTAATGGATAGATAGAACATATTAAGAGTTATCACCTCAAAGATGGATCAAAGTCTACTTCCTTCAATATTGACTTTCTTTAAAAGGACCTAAATATAACCCGCTAGCTAAATAATTCAATTTTGGGAAGGGGGAGGGGGGGGGGAAAGGAACTGAGTGTGTGTTTATCCAACAGACCACAATAACTCCGCAGTTTTATGATTTGTTGGAGAAGGAGAAATCCTTCTCACATTTTCTGTTTAAGGAAATGTTACTCTGAGGCTAAATGAGCCCCAACCTGTCAACCATCCAAATGGACTCTTCACTGACATAAGTGGCAAACACTTGCATGGATCACTGACAGGAACAGCTCAGCTCAAGGAACAGAAACAACGAGCTAATCTGAATAAATGCTCCGTTTTCAGATGTTTCACAACGTCGTGCAGGGTGGTTTTCATAGTCCCTACTTGACTCACTGTGTTTGATTATCAAAGGTGTCGAAAGACCGGTAACTCTTTCAAATTTAGCGGTTGTGTTGTCTTCCTGTTCTGTCCTTAAATATCTCAAAGTTTTGGAAAATACACATTTTGGCATGCACCCCCGTGATAAAACAGAGGCTTGGTGAATGCCAGGCGTTCCCGGGAGCTGCGGAGCAGCGCGGCCACGCTGGAGCTCTGGGTTGCGTGAGAATGCAAGGAATGAGGTAAGTGGGGCCGTATCCTGCTCTTTGTCCACACGTAACCAAACAGCACCTGGAGCCAGGCCAGCCCAGAAGCCACTGCTCAGGGCTCTGCTGCCTTCTGTCCCCACTCCCTTCTTCAAACATCCACGGTTTCTATGGCACTAAGCATCCCTCAGCTGCTTTCCTGCCGCTACATTTCAGGTGGGGAGGAGGCAGGGAGACCTCAAGGCTGGAAACCACCGATCCCAACTTCAACTCCTGGATGCAGAACGCCATTCTGTGAGCGATGAACTCTCAGTGATGGCTCTCAAAATAGATACACCTGTGTCTGGGAAAGACTGTTCCTCCTCCTTTGTATTCTAAGTGCCATGGAATCACCAAACACTGAGTAAGCTCCACCGCTACGCGTTCTGCAGTGCAGGGAGTTGCAGTACACAATTTTGATCTCAGCTCTGTTTCCCAAGGTATTTTGTGCTTTTCATTGTTAATGCTTGTTTCAGTTAAGAAGTTTGATATATTTTGTACAGTTGCAACAACTGAAAAAAGAAAAAAAAAAGGAAACTGGAAATGGGATCTCCTGCCTGTGGATGGGAACAGGTTTTGTGAATGCCCTGAAATCTCAAACCAGAACACACCCCTTCTTTCTGCTGGGAGAGAGGGCACTTGACATAGTTGCTATAGAATAACTATTTCAGGTGCTGGAAATCTCTTTTAATGAAACTGATCCCTAGACCTTCGTCTTGACAGGTAGAAGCATCAGGCAAACATCACTGGTGAGGCCCCTGCACCCCAGAAATGCAATTCTAACCCTGCTCAGCATTTAATCTCTGACCACGACCTTCAGCCAGAACCAAACACCTCCTTCGCATCCTTCACTACCCAAGTAAGGCTGCTGTCCTGCACGTGCAAATGGAAAACCTTTCAGAGGAAGTTTGTGAGAGCAGGACAGTGAAATTCTGTGGTGGAATTGCTTTCTGAACCTCAGCAAAGGCAGGTGCCCCGCGAGGGGGAAGCACAGATGTCCCTCACACCGGTAAGGACAACCACAGCATCCAGGTGACCACGCTCCAGGCGAGATGCTCCTGCTCTGGCTGGCCCACAAGCTGTGTGAGCTGGATGGCCAATGGCTCCCCACGTGCCACAGCACCCCGTGACGCACACCCCCCCCCCCCGCCTGGTGACATGCAGGTGGGAGCCAGCCAGCAGGGAGGACACGTGCAATAGAGCAGAGAGGACACGTACCCACTTTCAGCTCCTTCCCGAAGACGGTCCTCTCTCCCAGGGCAGAGCAGTTCCAGCGCCCGTTGCGAAACTGGAACTGGCACTCGTTGATGCCCATCTGGGACCCTTCCCCGATGACGATGATGGCGTCGGGCCTGCTCTGGCAGATCGCCCGCTGCCGGGGGGCGAGACCCGGGATCTTGTTACAGATGATGCTGGCTCCCAGGGCCACCACAGAGGAAAAACCCCTGCAAGGACAAGACACCGGGGGGTGGCTCAGGGCGGGCGGAGGCAGCACCCACCTCCTCCCCGCACCGCAGGACCCAGCTCTGGCAGGTGCCCTTAGAAAGCACCCCCTTCCCCTCCCAAGCCCCCCGCACGGTCGCTTCCCTCTCTCCGCAGCCGAGCGGAGATAAGGAGCACGTGGGCTCCTGCCAAAACGGGACCAAACTTCCTCATTCGTGAATTAAAGCTCATGCAGCGGCGTTGCGTGCCCGGGCCACGCACCGGCAACGGGCTGGGAGGGTTTTCCCTCTCCTCTTGAACAGTTAGAGGGAAGGAAAGAGGGAGGGAAGGAGGGAGGGAGGGAGGGAGGACAACCCACGCTCTCTGCCCCCGGGGGCTGCGCCGCCTCCCCCCGCAGCCGAGCGCACCTGGACGGGCCGGGGATGCTGCGGGGCTGGAGGCGGCCGGCAGTTCTCCAGCCCCTCTCGGTGCGGCGTTACCTCGGGCTGCAGCCCCCCCACACCCCACTCACCCCCCCGGGGGGTTTCCCCGAGCTGCGGGAAGCGGCAAGTAGCTGCGGGAGCCGGGCGGGGGAGGGAGAAGGGACGTCCCGAGGATGGGGGTCCCGCCCGGCCCCGCAGGAGGCTGCCCCCCCGGGGGTCGCTCTAAGGCGTGGGGGCTCTACCTGGCTTTTAAGAAATAATCGTGATCGCCACCATCATCATCTTTTTTTTGTTTTGGTTTTTTTTTTTTTTTTTTTTTTTGAGTCTTGCCGAGTTAAATAGTAACAGGTCTGGGCAGGTTATAGGCTGAGAGCGAGAGAGAGCGCGATTGTTATAAAAGAAGGGGGGGGAAAAATGAAAAAGAAAAACAAAACAACAATAAAAACGCCCAAAAGCAAGAAAGAAGTTACTTACCCGATCTTGATATACACAATCCCCAGGCTCAGGAAGATGTGGAAGATCCAGCGCCTTGTTTTCCTGTTCATATTCCTTGCTTGCCGTGTCTCAGCCCCACACGCGAATCGGTGCCGGCCGCGCTGCGGGGCCGCTCCCGGCGCTGCCGCCGCGCTCAGGGCAGCGGGGCTGAGCGGGGCACCCCCCGCCGCGCCCCGCACCGGGGCCGGCCCCCGCCGCCACTCACCATGGCCCGCTCCCGGGGCTCGTCGTCTGCCCCGCCGGTCCCTCTCCGGCCCGGATTCGGATGCCCTGTCACGCGTCGCGCTTTATTGCGGGCAATGGATGGGGCTGCGGGATCCTCCCGGCGGCGGGCTCTCCCCCCGGGTTCAATGTTAACTGTCTCCCCCTCTCTCTCTCTCCTTTTTTTCTTGTCTTTTTTTTTCTTTTTTTTTTTCTCTTTTTTTTTTTCCTCCCTTTCTGTCTTCTTCAGCTACTTGGGCGTGTTCTCCAAAGGAGGGAGTTGTCCAGCCGGCGGGGGGGGGGGGGGGGGGGGGGGGGGGGGGGGGAGAAGAAAGGCGGGGGCGGTGGGGGAGCAGTGGAACCGGGAACGGCAGGCGGATCACCTGCCCGCCGGGGGGCTCGCAGCGATCCTCCCGGGGCGATTCCCGAGGGCACGGCCCGGGGGAAAGCGGCAGGGGCTCCGGGGGGTGTCACCGGGGGGTGCCCCCGGGGCTGGCCCCGGCCCGCCGGGCGGCATGGGGCCGCCGCGCTCGGCCCGCACCCCGCGCTGCTCCGCACCGGGCGGGGGGGGGGGGGGGGGGGGCTGAAGTTTGTACTCCGCGATAGCCGCCCGTTCGTCGGGGCTGTCGAGCACCTGGGGCCCGGTTTTATGCGTTTGCACCGGCCCCGACGCTCCTCCCCTGGCTCTGCCCCCCCCCCGCCCCCCCAACCCCCCCCCCCCCCGCCTGTAACGCGCCGCTCCTCGTCCTCCCGCTTGCCCAGCCGGGATGGAGTGCGGCGGCGGGGCCAGCCCGCAGCATCCCCGGTGGTACCGGCAGGTACGGAGGGGCGGCCCCCCACGCCACCCCCATCCCAGCCCCCCCCTTCCCCCCGCGGGATACGGAAACCCCCTGTATCGCCCAAATCGCCTGACGACCGCGCTCACCGGCTTCATCTTTTTTATTGACTCTAACGACAGAGGGGACGACGCTTGCCCGGTGGCAACCGAGTGTCCCGCCGGGCCCTGCGTGGCGGGGGGGGTGCCACCAAAGGTGTCCGTGGGAGGTGCGACCCCCCCCCCCGGGGGAAAGGGGGCGGCTGCCGGGGCGCCTGCCACGGGGAACGGGGGGCTGGAGGCGGGGTGGGGGGTGGTTGGGGGGGGCGGTTCGACCGAGAGGAGTATCCCGGCTCCTCGTTGCGGGGATTCATGCGGGTACGGTGACTCTTTTTTTATTATCCACTTGAAATATTTCGAACAGGGAGGTTACCTAAATGATAACAAGGGTGTGGCGCAGGAATTGTTCTACTGATAGTGTTTTTCTGTAAACAACACAAACCCCCCACTCCCCCCCAAAAAAACCCAAAATCCCCCCTCCGGCAGCGAAATGCCCTCAGCATCTCTCCCGGGACGCCGGTGCGAAGCCCCCTCTCCCCGGGCAGGGAGAGGAGCGGCCGCCCCGGCTCCGCCGCTGCCACCGCACGGCCCCGCCGTCCCCCGACCGCCCCCGAAGTTGGGGGTCCGAGCGGGGGTGGCGGCCGGGGCAGGGAGGGGGCTCCCCCCTACTCCTCCTCTCCCTCGCCAGCCCTCCGCGCTTCCCGCTGCTGTCACATCCCCTACACAGCCGCCCCCGCCGCCGGCCGGGCCGCCCTTCCCACGGGCAGCCGGAGGCAGCGACCGTCCGGCCCCGCCCCCCTGTGTGGGCAAGGGGGTACAATGCGGGGTGTCGGGGTGCGGAGCAGCCCCCGAGCCCCCGGGCGGAGAGAGACCGACCCCGCCGCCGCCGCCGCCGCCGGGCACCCCCTGCTCTTTGTCAGGGCGACACCTGGCGGGCGCGACGGGGACTGCAGCGGGGGGGGGGGGGCAGAGAGGGCAGAGGGATCTGGGGAGGGCACAGTGGGCAGGGGTTGGCAGGGGAGGGGAGAGTGGGCAGAGATGGCAGGGTGGGCAGGGCTGACAGCCCCCCGGTACCTGCGGGGCGTTTCGGGGCAGTGGGAGAAGCTGCTGCAAGGGTTTTGGAGCCTCCAGGGGAATAAAGAAGGCGCCGAGCCCTGGGGTGCAGCCAACGGCAGATAGGAGCCAGTGGGGCCGGAGCACACAGGCTGTGGGGCTGAAAGTCAGTCAGAGTATGTTCATTGAGTCATAGAATGGTCAGAGTTATAGAGTTTAAGGTCAGGGACCTTAAAAATCATCCAGTGCCACCCCCTGCCCTGGGCAGGGACAGCTCCCACCACACCAGGTTGCTCCAAGCCCCCTCCAACCCAGCCTTGAATCCTCCAGGGATGGGGCAGCCACAGCTTCTTTGGGCAACCTGGGCCAGGCTCTCACCACCCTCACAGCACAGAATTCCTCCCTGATAGCTAGTCTAAACCTCCTCTTTGCCATTTTGAAGTCATTACCCCTCATCCTATCAAGTGTTCATGGGAAGTATATTCAAGGCTTTGGGTGGGAGGGAAACCCTCCCAGACAAGGAAAGTGCCATTAAGAGATGGCAGAAAGGCATTATTCCAATTTGCATGTGTCTCTCATCTCCTTAGGCCAGCGAGGACCATAATGTGGTGACACTAACAGTGAGCCCAGCCCCAGGCACCGTTCTGGGACAGGCACCCGAGCACCACTGCCATCTCTGTGCAGGGGGTGGTGATGGGACCAGGGGTGTGACAACCAGAGGGGTCTGGGGAACTGGGGTACCCTGCAGGTAACACACACTCCTACTGAAAATACATACTGAGATGTAACAAGTGATGGGACAAGAGGAAACGGCCTCAAATTGTGCCAGGTGAGGCTTGGAAGGAATACTAGGAAAAATTCCTTCACAGGAGGGGTTATCAACCATTGGAAGAGCCTGCATAGGGAAGTGGTAGAGTCGTCATGCCTGGAGGGATTTAAAAGCCGGGCAGTCGTGGTGCTGAGGGACGTGGGGTACTGGTGGTTTGGTCAGTGTTGGGCTGGACTGGATGATCTGAAAGGTCCCTTCCAGCCATAACAATTCTATGATTCTGTGTTCACCGAACTCTTGTGAGGTGTATTTGTCAGCAGTTTCAGCAAGGTGAGGTGGTCCTGCATGAAGCAGCAGTGTAGCATTGGGTTTTATCAGTTCTGTAAGGTATGGTGGATGTGCTCAGTGCAACATCCCCTTCACACTTGATCAAGCAGAGGTTTCCAGGTGTCAGAATGTGC